>CM056722.1:86159954-86482714 GCA_029844215.1 Przewalskia tangutica | reverse complement strand
AAGCCATCACTCCAAATATAACTATGGGTCTCACGCCCACTGCACCTCAAACAAGAGCCCGAAATGGATATCATGCTTTGGTCTTTTCTAGGCGCTAATGATCGAAGCAAGGCGATACGCCCATAGTATCGTTATGCGTGCCTAATCACAGACTTCGCGGCCATGAGTCACGCGTAGACGCGTAGATCGTATAGACCGCATCGAGGGTAGCTAACCCGGTACCCTCACCGGACTCCGCGGCCGCATAGTCTCGATAGACCGCGTAGTCACGCAGCCGCGTAGGGCATCGCCGCGTCGGGCTAAAACACGGAATGATCAATCACCGGAGCATCACCGCTGCTCGATAGTCCACGTAGACCGCGTAGGCCGTATAGACCGCGTCAAGGGTGGCAAGCCCTCGGTATAATAAGTCGAGGGGTATGTGATAAAATAACTTGATCTGACGGGCTTAAAGTTTATAGCGTAAGCACAAAGAATATCACAAGATGCTAACACACGTAGCATCCTAACATATTTACCTATCCAATCAACAAGAAAATATTACAAGGCTATCACAAACCAATACAATCAAGTTCTCCACACAAGGTACTTTCTACTTTATATTAACAAGTTGAGTTTATCCCCAAGTACTTCATCTGATAACTCTTTAAAAGATCTGTTTCTTTCACGAAAGTCACACAATACATTAGTATAAAAATAGTGTGACTATCTTTTTAAGTAAATCAAAACACTTCTCTTTGTAAAATCAAGTAACAACCTTATGTTCCAAACGTTCAAGTTTGCCTAATTTCAAATGCTCAAGTTTCTCATTTTCGAAAGGTTTCGTAGTTCATAGTTTTAATCACTCAATGATATAATTCTCCTTTAAAACAATTTGAGAAACATATGCCTTATATGTAAGTAGGTTATTCTTGTTCATAATCAATTTTGTTTAAGCAGCCATGATCTAGGAAATGTAATATCATTTTGTCTCATCTTAGCTTCTATGCAGATGGAGGTTTCTACTGTTTTTAATAATACTTAATTATTCCATACATTTTCCTTTATTAGCGCTGTAGTGGTTTGTTCGATACTTATTCTGATTTCCGAAATCAGTAAAACATTACTTTTTAAAAACCAAGTACTCATTACTCACGAATGAGGTTTCACACTTATTAACAACATTCACATCAAGTCAATTAAGTTAAGTCTCTTATCTTTAAGATCAAGTCTCTTAACTTCTACAATCAATAAACCATTCTTTTTATCTCTCTTAAGTTGTTATACCTAACTTCCCATAAAGCCAGTATAACTCTTAAGCTTTTAAAACCAAGTATTACTCTTCTTTCAAAAAAGTTTCTTAATTCCTTTGAAATACTTCCAGATCTTTATTATTCAGGCTTAAGTCAAAAGACATTGCCGTAAAACTATGTTCAGTAAATACGTCGTCTCTGTACTAAATATATATTCTTTTAAAATATCATGCTCAAGAGGATAGGAAGAATCACATACCTCGCGACGATTTATCGACTATTAGCAAATAGCTCCAAGTACTGTAATCCTGTAATTCTTTTCCACCCGTCGGGTAGAATATGCTACTCGCAGTACTTCAACCTATAACGGTTATACAAGTCTATCAATGTCTAGACTACTCGGTAGAATAAATCTAGATACAAGATTCTACGGAAAAATTGGGCAGCACTTCCCTACCCGTCAAGCTACTCAAGTCTACTGTAAATACAGTCCTATGTAAGTACAGTTCAATTCTATACTTTAATATTCTTCTATATCTTATACTCAAGTCTTAACTATTCTTATATGTAATATCCAATTACAATAGAAGGACAAGAGTATTTACCTCGATGAGCCCAAAATTATCCTAGATAAAGTCGATCCTGAGCAAGGTTTAGCTCCTACTCCGTACGCTCCAATGCGCTCCAAGAACCCTTAGAAGTTGCTACACAACTTCTACTTACTACTTCAATCTACAATGAAGTTTCTCTTAGGGTTTCGTTTGTGACTAAGGAAGTATAGATAGTATTTGGGCTTTTAGTATAGAGGGGACTTTGGAAATACTACAAAGTATAAGGGCTAAAGTATTTTGCCATAGCAACAATACTTGAAGAGTATTTTCTACTAAGGGAGGGGGTTGGTTTAGGCTGGCTCTTTAGAGAGGGGACTTAGGCGAGAACAACTACCGAAGGGGAGGATTTTTAAGACTTGGAAAATATTTGTGGAGGAAGAATTCATCAACTCAAGGGGGGTATTTATAGGCCAACCAATGGCCAAGATGAAGCCAAGTGCTAGGCAAGTGTAGGTGAGATTTTACCCAAGTGTCATTATCCATCTACTACACAAAAATATCCTACTAACCTTGACTAAAACTAAGCCACAAAATCGTCCAAGCTTGGCCCTTGTTTGCCGTCCATTGAGGGTGACAAGTGTCACCCTCCGTTGGTCCAAAATATTTCATCTCTCGGAAAAATCCGCAAAAATAATAAATGACATAGTAGTAATTTTCCTACGGTAGCTGGAAGCGTTTAGTCGAAAAACGATTCTTTTCGGTAGTTGTGAACAAAATTTCGTCCTTGCCTAACGTTAAGGCTCAAACTTTTCTACGTACGTCCTTACGTACATACTCTGGAAAAATACGGGGTATAACATTCTCCCCTCCTTAGAAACCTTCGTCAGAATGTTCGCTTCAAGCGGATAACGATGAAGTTCCTCTTAACACATGCTCACTCCTTCCCTTACTCGCCGTACCCTCCTCGTACACTCGAACTCCTTCTCATAACTTATCACCTTTCTGTTACTGCTTCTGTTTCCAAAATCTCTGGGTTACTACCTCCAACTTGATTAACCTAAAGGCAACTTGGCCTATTTCCCAAAGGATCTGAAAACGCTCCAAGTACCTCAGGCTAAGTTTCCCCTGCTTTCCCAAATCTCGTCACACCCTTCCGGGTGGTACCTTACAGAAGACCGACCGTCAATCTGAGCTCCAAGTGTCGACGCCGATTATCCGTATGACTTTTGTTGTCTCTGAGCTGCCAATAACCTCTTCTGGATAAGCTTCACCCTATCCACATCCTGCCAAAACAAGTATGAATCAACTATCTGAACGCGCAACATCAGAACCAATCGATCGGCAACTTATACTTCCGCCCTACAAGGCGTCATAAGGCGACATCCGAACACGAAGCGGTAGCTACAAAACACTCCTTCAACGGGAGGCAACCATCCTCGCGGCTTCCGCGAACTCCAACGGCCCGGCGAACGCGACATCGAGACTCACCTGAGTTCCTAACCCTGCCTGGTAAAACCTCCAGAAAAGAAACAGCCGTACTGGGCTCCACTGTCTGTCATAAGGTGAAAGTAGGCACCTCGTGCAACCTTAAAACCTTCCTGACAAATAACATCCCGCATAACCCTCTGCCGAGTACACGGTCCTGACTGAAAGATAAGATGGGCTGACCTCATCGGTCCGACTACTGGTCGAACGCATCCACTAACTCGTACGATGGTTAACTAAACTTGGGCCTAACACCCTCGTGACCCTATCACAAAGCGGGACCACCACAAACTGACCCCACCACCATACAGGCCGCGGGTTGACCCGCGATCGGCCCTCAACCCGACTCGCTATCGCACAAAACTCTTGTTCCCCCTGAACCGGAACAATCTCACTAATCGCTACGAAAACCTAGTGGTCTTCTTAGCTCAACTACCCTCTTTCATAACACAACACTCAGGGACTTATCCCATAAATATATCTCACGTAAACCATGCACTTCGATAAGGGTCAAACATGAAATAAATCTTTTACCAAAGATGGCCTCGCCTACAAGGTCTCTACGTATAATATTCTAAGGCTCCCACTTTCTCTATCCCCCAATCTTACCCTTAACTAACTAACCATAATTTAATCACAACTAACACTATACTTAAAATATACTCATCTTAACACACATACTAATCTCTAGAGGGTTAAGAATATACCTGTATCTACGCTGCACTTCCCCTAGGTCGTTCTAATCAATCCCATACTGGGCGCATACTGGGAAGGTGATGAACCAGCCACAGATCCCGGCGTGAGTCTCCACATCCGCGCCACCTTTGGTTGGACAATTTCGCAAAATAGCCCCTTTGTCGCAAAAACAAAGCGCCGAAGTAGTCGACACTCCGAATGACACCTACCACAACGGCTACACCGGTGGGGTGGCTCTCAGCTAACGCCTTCCTCTCCGAACCACCGAATCCTTGACCGATGGTGAGTCCTCCTACTTGCATCCTTCCTCATAGAACATTCCCTCGTCACATGGCTCACGGTGCATGTAAAACAAGAACCATCAAAAGACGACATTCCGGGATGGCGCTGTCACATCGTGAACACCGAGGAAAATCAACCGTGGAGGACACTCTGCAGCGGAGGCGCATGTCTAATCTGCCACGAGGCGGTTCGCCGAGAGTTACCAAATGATCCCGCCAATGGGCCTCTTCTGCCGATCTTGGTTAACTGCCGATCTCTACGTCTCTCACCGCGCATAAGCCCGAGCAAGCCAAGCTCATTCCGATCAAGAGTTACTTCTTCACAACCCTTCTTTAGATAATCATCAATACCGCCCGATATATCGGTACATAAAATACTCTACGGTTGCCAAATCCTCGCTAGTAACGGCCGTCTCCTGCAATCCATATTTTACGCTCTAGTCGTGGAATCGGCGTCCAGATGTCATGGCCGCGAGGAATCTGCTGCCGCGCTAAACTCTACTGAGTGGCGGCGTCTCGTAACTCCCGAATGAAGCATCACCCGGTGATGATTGGGCTGTGCCCTTCTAACTCTGTACTTACTCGCCTCCCTACCGTTGCCCTTCTCGGGCCCGAAGCCTGGCGGAGGCATAACATGTAAGGAAAGGAATACGTTAGAGGGGTCCAACTTATAACACGCCTCTAAGGCACGATCTACGAGTGAGAAGAATGGAAACCAATCCTAAATATCCTATAGCCTCACGATTATTGGTATGGTGCACAACATACCGATAATCGAACTTACTAGATACGATCAGACACTTTTCGAGATTAATCGCTCGATACCACTTTTGTCACGATCCGTTCGGGGCGTGATCGTGCCTTACCCGCACCCAAGTAGTCATACATCGAGTAATCGAATATAAAACAACCAAGATATGAAACAAGATAAATTGAGACGGTTTATGCGAAGAAAAGTTGCCTTTCGCATATATATATAAATACCCAAAGTGAAGCTACATCCCAACCTTTTAACAGGCTACAGACCTAATGATTTATAAAAACAATGGCGACGGGGCCCCGCCATACCTGAATACAAATACCTACAACGGAGGACCATACCAAAAGCAAAGCCTCGGAGAAGCGGAGCTTTCCCAAATGAAACGATGATCCTAAGCGGGGATCAACAACGAGTACCTTTACCATGCAGATTTAACGCAGCCCCCCGAAGGAGGTCAGTACAACGGTACCAAGTATGTGAAACTGAAAATACTGTAAATGAAATCATAGTAGTCTATATAAAGCAGGAGACATGTATGATAACCAAACTACAGTTCACAATAAATAAGCAGTCATGTCAAGTCAGGGACTCACGCCCTTAAAGCCATCACTCAAATATAACTATGGGTCTCACGCCCATAACATAAACAAGAGCGAAATGGATATCTTTGAATGGCGGCGGTCTTTTCTAGGCCGCTAATGATCGCAAGGCCAATCGCCCATAGTATCGTTATGCGTGCCTAATCCCCGACTTCCGCAGCCTCGCATGGGTCACACGTAGACCCGTAGATCGTATAGACCGCGTCGGGGTAGCTAACCCGGTACCCTCCTGGACTCCCGCACCGCATAGTCTCAATAGACCGCATAGTCCACGCATCGCATAGGGCATCCCCGCGTAGGGCTAAAACACCGGAATGATCAATCACCGGAGCATACGGCACTTCGCATAGTCACATAGACCGCATAGGCGTATAGACCGATCAAGGTGGCAAGCCCTCGGTATAATAAGTCAGGGGGTATGTGATAAAATAATTGACAACGGGCTTAAAGTTTAGCAACGTAAGCACAACAAGAATATCACAAGATACTAACACACGTAGCATCCTAACATGTTTACCTATCCAATCAACAAGAAAATATTACAAGGCTATCACAAACCAATACAATCAAGTTCTCCACACAAGGTAATTTATAATTTATATTAAAAAGTTCGGGAGTTTATATCAAAAGTACTTCAAACAATAAATCTTTAAAACATCAGAATCTTTCACGAAATTAACACAATACACGTAGTATAAAAATAGTGTGACTATCTTTTTAAGTAAATCAAAACACTTCTCTTTGTAAAATCAAGTAACAACCTTATGTTCCAAGCGTTCAAGTTTGCCTAATTTCAAATGCTCAAGTTTCTCATTTTCGAAATGTTTCTTAGTTCATAGTTTTAATCACTCAATGATATAATTCTCCTTTAAAACAATTTGAGAAACATATGCCTTTTATGTGAGTAGGTTATTCTTGTTCATAATCAATTTTATTTAAGCAGCCATGATCTAGGAAATGTAATATCATTTTGTCTCATCTTAGCTTCTATGCAGATGGAGGTTTCTACTGTTTTTAATAATACTTAATTATTCCATACATTTTCCTGTATTAGCTACTGCGATGGTTTGTTCGATACTTATTCGATTTAAATCGGAAACATTATTTTTTAAAAACCAAGTACTCATTACTCACGAATGAGGTTTCACACTTATTAACAACATTCACATCAAGTCAATTAAGTTAAGTCTCTTATCTTTAAGATCAAGTCTCTTAACTTCTACAATCAATAAACCATTCTTTTTATCTCTCTTAAGTTGTTATACCTAACTTCCCATAAAGCCAGTATAACTCTTAAGCTTTTAAAACCAAGTATTACTCTTCTTTCAAAAAGGTTTCTTAATTCCTTTGAAATACTTCCAGATCTTTATTATTCAGGCTTAAGTCAAAAGACATTGCCGTAAAACTATGTTCAGTAAATACACGTACGTCTACCGTACTAAATATATATTCTTTTAAAATATCATGCTCAAGAGGATAGGAAGAATCACATACCTCGCGACGATTTATCGACTATTAGCAAATAGCTCCAAGTACTGTAATCCTGTAATTCTTTTCCACCCGTCGGGTAGAATATGCTACTCGCAGTACTTCAACCTATAACGGTTATACAAGTCTATCAATGTCTAGACTACTCGGTAGAATAAATCTAGATACAAGATTCTACGGAAAATCGGCAAAGACTTCCCTACAGTCAAGCTACTCAAGTCTCTCAGAATACAAGTCCTATGTAAGTCTGATTCAATTCTATACTTTAATATTCTTCTATATCTTATACTCAAGTCTTAACTATTCTTATATGTAATATCCAATTACAATAGAAGGACAAGAGTATTTACCTTGATGAGCCCAAAATTATCCTAGATAAAGTCGATCCTGAGCAAGGTTTAGCTCCTACTCCGTACGCTCCAATGCGCTCCAAGAACCCTTAGAAGTTGCTACACAACTTCTACTTACTACTTCAATCTACAATGAAGTTTCTCTTAGGGTTTCGTTTGTGACTAAGGAAGTATAGATAGTATTTGGGCTTTTAGTATAGAGGGGACTTTGGAAATACTACAAAGTATAAGGGCTAAAGTATTTTGCCATAGCAACAATACTTGAAGAGTATTTTCTACTAAGGGAGGGGGGGTTGGTTTCGGCTAGCTCTTTAGAGAGGGGGGGGGGGGACTTAGACGAGAACAACTCTCCAAGGGGGCGGGATTGTTAAGACTTGGAAAATATTTGTGGATGAAGAATTCATCAACTCAAGGGGGGTATTTATAGGCCAACCAATGGCCAAGATGAAGCCAAGTGCTAGGCAAGTGTAGGGTGAGATTTTACCCAAGTGTCCTTATCCATCTACTACACAAAAATATCCTACCTAACCTTGACTAAAACTAAGCCACAAAATCGTCCAAGCTTGGCCCTTGTTTGCCGTCCATTGAGGGTGACAAGTGTCACCCTCCCGTTGGTCCAAAATATTTCATCTCTCGGAAAAATCCGCAAAAATAATAAATGACATAGCCGTAATTTTCCCTACGCAAGCTGTGGAAACGTTTCGTCGGAAAACGATTCTTTTCGGTAGTTGTGAACAAAATTTCGTCCTTGCCTAACTTTAAGGCTCAAACTTTTCTACGTACGTCCTTACGTACATACTCTGGAAAAATACGGGGTATAACAGATCTCCTCCCTCCAAACCTAACAAGTGTTATGATATAGACCATTCATTGAAGTATATATCCTATACTAGTGCAAGATGACTTTCATACTTAGAAAAAATTTCAAGAACTTGTCTTGTTGAAGAACAATGCTCTCGGCCAAGGCCTCTTTTGGAAGACAAAATTTTGTAGTTTTGATCCATTAGCCACAAGACTTAAACCCAATGTTCCTAAGGGTATTGTAAGGATATCTCAATAGAAATATTGCGGAAAAACGACGTTTTCATATTAGTCGCAAGGCGGAAACTTAAAGAGTTCTTCAACTTTGAAGTTGGAACTTGAAGATGGGTTCTTCATAGGCTTATAAGGAGTGCTTGAAGCGGATTGGAACATAAGGAAAGGAGCTAAGATTTGCTAAGGCGCGACTTTGAATCTTGGAAATTTTAAGGGCTTATAAAGGTATAATTTTGTCGTTTTAGTAATTAAGTTTGCTTATTGTTGTAGCTATGGATAATAGCAAGCATGAGTTATTTATTATGAAGTTGGATAAGTGTTTTGGCTATTGGAACCCTAATCCGAAAAACTAGCATGTTAGCCTTAAGATTTCAATTCAAGTCGATTATTCGTTTAAGTCGTCGCATGTTGTGTAAGGAGGAAATTGTAGTTGTTGAAGTTGTTTATGACTATATAACATGTTTGACCTTAGAACTTGGAATTGGAAAAAGAATTGGAAAGGACTTGTTGTGGTTATAAGTTGGCCGAGAATGGCTTGGATTTTTATACTACTTGATATTAATTGTGGGGCGGAATTTTACACGTATTGTAAGGCGTGTAATCCCCTTTGTTTGGTTGTTGTTTGGAGCCTTAAATGTGGCGTGTTGGTTATTGTATTCGGCCTTGAAAAAGGTGGCAAAGTGAGTAGAAACAAAGGAAGTGCTGCCCGATTTTCCGTAGAATTAGAGACCGTATACTTAGTATTATTCTACATTAGAGACTAGAAGTTGATAGTATTGTTGTGACCATTATTGTTATACCCCGTATTTCCAGAGTATGTACGTGAGGACGTACGTAGAAAAGTTTGAGCCTTAAAGTTAGGCAAGGACGAAATTTTGTTCACAACTACCGAAAAGAATCATTTTCCGACGAAACGTTTTACAAAACATGCGAAGGGAAAATTACGGCTATGTCATTTATATTTTTTGCGGATTTTTCCGAGAGATGAAATATTTTGGACCAACGGGAGGGTGACATGTGTCACCCTCATAGTGGACGTAGTTGTGGGCGTCAAGTGGGCGGTGTGGGTCAAGGGTTGGTAGGATATTTGTGATATTTTGTGTGGTAGTTGGTTAAGGTACACATGGGTAAATCCTCACCCTACACTTGCCTACCACTTGGCTAGATCTTGGCCCTTGGTTGTCCTATAAATACCCCCCCTTGGTTGAAGACTTCTTCATCCACAAAATCTTTTCTAAGTCTTGAAAACCCTTCCCCCTCTTAGTAGTGGCTTTCGTCCAAGTCGTCCCCCTCCCCCTTTGTGAGGCCTTGTGGCTGAAACGTAACCACCCCTCCAAGGGGTGCTAGCCGAAACCTACCCACCCTGCTAGTGGTGTTGTTATCGTAAATACACCCACCCTTTGGTAGAAAATACTCTCCAAGTATTTTTAATATACCAAAATACTGGCCCAAATACCTTGTAGTATTCCAAGGTTACACCTATACTAAAAGCCCGTAAATACTATTATACTTCCTTGGTCACAAAACGAAACCTAAGGAAAATCTTCATAGTCGGTTGAAGTATTAAGAAGAAGTTGCGTAGAACTTCTAAGGGTTGTTTGGAGCGGGTTGGAGCGCCCAGAGTAGGAGCTAAACGTTGCTCAGGATCGACATTTAAACTTGGATAATTTTGGGCTTATCGAGGTAAATACTCTTGACCTTCTATTGTAATTGGGAATTACATCTTGTAGTATAGAAATGAATATAAGATTCATAGAAGAGAATTGAACTAATAGAAGGATATTACGTAAAAGACTAGAATCGAAATCACTTGTAAGAATATTAAAGGAGAAGATTAAATCAGATTTACATAGACCGTATTCTGATGACTTGTGTAGTTTGTGGTAGGGAAGTGCTGCCCAATTTTCCGTAGAATCTTGTATCTAAATTTATTCTACCGAGTAGTCTAGACATTGATAGACTTGTATAACCGTTATAGGTTGAAGTACTGCGAGTAGCGTATTCTACTCGAAGGATGGAAAAGGATAGCAGGATTACAGTACTTTGGAGCTATTTGCTAATAGTCGATAATCGTCGCGAGGTATGTGATTCTTCCTATCCTCTTGAGCATGATATTTTAAAAGAATATATTTAGTACGTAGGTGACGCGTGTGTTAACTGAACATAGTTTTACGGCAATGTCTTTTGACTTAAGCCTGAATAATAAGAATCTTGAAGTATTTCAAAAGAATTAAGGAACCTTTTTTTGAAAGAAGGATAATACTTGGTTTTGAAAGCATAAGAAGTTATACTAGCTTTATGGGAAGTTAGGTATAACGACTTAAGAGGGATAAAAGGAACGGTTTACTTAATTATTTATGAAAGCCTTATTGATTTCGGAAATGAGAATAAGTATCGAACAAACCACAGCAGCGCTAATAAAGGGAAATGTATTGACTAATAAAGTATTATTAAAACCAGTAGAAACCTCCATCCGTGATAGAAGCTAAGATGAGACAAAATGATATTACATTTCCTAGATCATGGTCGCTCTAATAAGATTGTTATGAACAAGAATAACCTACTCACATATAAGGCATATGTTTCTCAAATTGTTTTAAAGGAGAATTATATTAGTAAGTGATTAAAACTATGAACTACGAAACCTTTCAAAATAAAAGACTCAGTAATTGAACTTAGGCAAACTTGACGTTTGGAAAAGAATGTTGTTACTTGATATTAAAAAGGAAACTGCTTTGGGTTACTAAAAAAGATAGTCACTCTATTTTTGATACTACGTATCGTGTGACTTTTGTGAAAGAAGCGAATCTTTTAAAGAATTAATGTATGAAGTACTTTGGGGTTAAAACCGAACTTGTTGTCATAAAATAGAAAGTACCTTGGGTGAATAACTTGACTATGTTGGTTTGTGATAGCCTTGTAATACTTTCTTGATTGGTTTGATAAGTAATCATGTTATGATGCTACGTGTGTTAGTGTCTTATGATGTTTGTGTAAAGGGGTTTCCTTTGCTGTGCTTATGTTGATTAACGATAAGCCGCCAGATCGTTATATTATCACATACCCTCGACTTGATATACAGGGCTTGCCACCCTTGACGCGTCTATACGGCCTATGCGGTCGTGACTACGCGAGCAGCGGTATGCTCCGTGATTGATCATTCGGTGTTTTATCCCGACGCGGGGATGCCTATGCTGATCCGGTAACTACGCGGTCTATGAGACTATGCGGATCGCGAGTCCGGAGGGTACCGGGGTTAGCTGCCCAGATGCGAGGAATACCACGCGGGCCTATGTGGCCTCGGCGCGAGCAAATGGTATGCTCAGACTAGACGCGCACATTGATATCGAGGCGAGTGGCGGCCGATCATGTGGTGCGATTCAGAAAGACCCCGTGATATAGTTTTATAGCATTGTTGGTACTGGGTTTTAGTAGTCGGCTATGCCTTCGTACTTACCGTGACGGTTTTATTATGACACGTGGGACCCGTGTTCATGTGTACTCCTTGGTGTTATTATATCATGATCACGGCCGATGAGGAAGGTATTCCACGGGCATGATTGATGTGCGGGCGTGAGACCCATTGTTGTATTTGAGTAATGACTTTGAGGCGTGAGTCCCGACTTGACGCGTATTTGCATATATTGTGATCGTAAATTGGTTATCATAAATGTCTTCGCTTATATAGACTATTATGATTTCATTTACGATTTTCGATTTCACATACTTGGTACATTGTAATCGACCTCCTTCGGGGTCGCGTTCATGCCGCGGTAGAGGTACACGATCGCCGATCCTCACTCTTAGGATCACAATTCAAAGATTTTGGGAAGCTCCGTTTCTCGGAGGCTTATCTCGTATAGTCCCCGTTGTTGTAGGTACTTACATTCGTGGTATGTGGCCCCGTCCCATCGTTGGTGTTGTAAAACTCTTAGAGGTCCGTAGTCTGTTGTAAAGTTGGGATATCGCTCATTCTTGAGATATTTATATACTTGCCGGGCGGCACTCTTTTATTTGATAAAGCGGTTCTTTTACATTGGTTTCATGTCTTGTTTTATATTCCACGATTACTCGATGTATGTCTACTGGGTGCCGGGTAAGACACTACCACGCCCGGTTGGTCGAGACAAAAGTGGTATCGAGCGATTAATCCTCGGAAAGTGTCTACGCACCGTATCTAGTAGAGTCTTGATTATCGGTGTGTTGCACCACACCAATAATCGTGAGGCTATAGGATATTTAGGATTGGTTTCCATTCTTCTCACTCCGAGATCGTGCCTTAGAGCCGTGTTATAAGTTGGACCCTCTAACGTATTTCTTTCCACCGCTTATGCCTCCGCGTAAGGCAACCCGGGCAGAGAAGGCAAGGCGAGGAGCTGCGAGTAGAGCACAGAGGGTTACGAGGGCACAGGCCCAATCATCACCTGAGGTGGTGCTTCATTCGGGGAGTTCTGCTATGTCGCTAGCCCCAGCAGAGTTTAGCACGGCGGCAGCAGTTCCTACTGCGGCCATGATATTTGAACCTTCAGTCCCACGACCGGGAACAGAGAATATAGATTGCAAAGAGACGACCTTGTTACTAGCTATGGATTTAGCAAACGAGAGTATTTTATGTACCGATTTATCACGGGTCTTGATGACTATCTAAGAGAGGGTTGTACAAGAGTGGCTCTTCAGTCAGACATGAGCATGGCCTGCGTACGGACTTATGCGCAGCAGGCCGAGAAACGTAGAGATCGACGGGTTAACCAAGATCGGCGAAGAGGCAGGCCGGCGAGGTCCTGGTAACTTTCGAGGCGAATTCAGTAGTTCGGAGAGGAAGGGGTGTTAGCCAGAGGAGGCCACCCCCACCTCGGTGTGGCCGTTGTGGTAGATGTCATTGTGGGGAGTATCGTACTTCTTCGACAGCTTGTTTTGATATGCGCCCAGCCGGGCAGGATTGATTGAAATGACAGAGAGGAGTGAAACAGTAGATTCAGGTATATCCTTAACCCTCTAGAGATTGTATGTGTGATAAGATAAGTGTATCTTAAGTGCTATGTTCAGATAACATTGTGTTAATTGTGATTAGAAATCATGGTTGGTTAAAAGGGTAAGATTGGGGATAGGGAAAGTGTGAGCCCTTGAGTTTTATACGTAGAGACCTTAGAGGTAAGTCCATCTCGAGTAAAAGATGTATTTTTATGTTTGACCCTTATCGGAGTGCATAGTACACGTGAGATATGTTTGTGTGATAAGTCCCTGAGTGGTATGAAATGAAAGAGGGTAGTCGAGCTAAGAAGACCACTAGGTTTTCGTGACTTGATTTGTGGGATTGATTCCGGATCGGGGAGCAAGTGTTTGGCGCGATAGCGGGTCGGATCTTGATCGCATGGTCAACCCGCGACCAGATTGTGGGGTCAGTTCGAGGTGGTCCCGCCAGGTGGTGGGGTCACAAGGGCGCTAGGCCCAAGTTTAGTTAACCAGCGTACGAGTTCGTGGATGCGTTCGACCAGTAGTCGGGCCGATGAGGTCAGCCCATCTTGTCTTTCAGTAAGGACCGTTTACTCGGCAGAGGGTTATGCGAGATCTTATATCAGAAAGGTTTTAAGGTTGCGCGAGGTGCCTACTTTCACCTTATGTCAAGACAGTGAAGCCCGCCATACCGCTTTTTTCTGGAGGTTTTACCAGCAGGTTGGGGAACTCGTAAGTCTCGATGTCGCATTCGCCCTCGGGCCAGTGTTTGGATTTCAGGGGTAGCTGTGAGGATTGTTGTCTCCTGTTGAGAGAGTGTTTTATAGCTACCATTTCAAAGATTCGTGTCGCCTTATGAAGCCTTGTAGGCGGAATCGTAAGTTGCCGGTCGATTGGTTCGATGTTGGCAAAGTTCAGATAGTTGGTTCATACTTGTTTCGGCAGGATGTGGATAGGGTGAAGCTTATCCAGAAGAGGTTATTGGCAGCTCAGAGTCAACAGAAGTCGTGCGGATAATCGGCGACGACGCTTGGAGTTCAGGTTGACGGTGGGTCTTCTTGAAGGTACCACCCCGGAAAAAGGGTGTGACGATTTTTGGAAAACAGAGGAAACTTAGCCCGAGTTACTTTGGGCCTTTTTAGATCATGTGAAGAATAGGCCATATTGCCTATATGTTAGCATTTGCCGTCCGACTTAGGAGGCGATGTCCGCCTTTCATGTTGTTATGTTGGAAAAGTATCTGAGATCCATCGAGTTTTCCCGCTTAATGATGATCAAGTTGAGGTAGTAACCTAGAGATTTTGGAAACTAAAGTAATACCGTAAATGTGGTAAGTTATGAGAAAGAGTTCGAGTGTATGCGAGGCAATGACGAGTAAGGGAAGAAAGTGAGCATGTGTTAAGAGAATAGAAGGGATCATTTCTTTTGTAAGTGAAGGTGCGAAGGAGTATCTTTAAGCCCTTGGGTGGAGCTTTGTAGTGATGGAGGTGATTCTCGTGGACTTGGATTAAGTATTTGGCGTGTGTTGTTTTCAGGCGGATGTGGCATCGCAACTTGATTAAGTTAAGAGGAACTTCATCGTTATCCGTCTTGAGAAGGAACATTCGAGACGAATGTTTCTAATGAGGGGAGAATGGTATTGTTACACCCCGTAATTCCAAGAGGATGATATGAGAACGCATTTAAAGGAAATAAGATTCAAGTTGGAAAAGAAAAAGTTGGCGTAATATTTTTGGACAGTTTTTCAGTCAACTTGGGAGCAGTATATCTCCTAGTATAATTGGGGGGTTTAGGTGTTTCAAAATCCTAATATGAAGTTCATTGAGTCTAGTTTCCAACGCAACAAACCTCTCGTCGATAGGACATCGGAGTAGAAAGTTATGGACGTATTATGACCATTATAGGTTGAAGTACTAAGTATAGCGTATTCTACTTGAAGGATGGAATAGCTATCAAGGTTGAAGTACTTCGGAGCATTTTGCTATTTGTCGATAATCGTCGCGAGGTATGTGAACCTCTTCCTTCTTTTGACATGATTCTATGTATGGAATATACATGTAGTACTATTTCATGATTTCTTCTACTCTTAGAAGTTAAGAGGTATGTATGTTGATTTACTCTACGTAAAGGTTATGTCTAAGTTATCCTAAGTTCTTACCAAGTCTTATGGGGGATGTTGGTAAGAGTCGTTAGGAGGTATTTGGAGCTGTTGACTTGGCTAAGTTACGACAAATGAGAATAAGTATCGAACAAGCCATCTGCAGTTAATAAAGGAAAATGTAATGACAATCAATTAAGTTAAAATGAGTAGAATTCTCCATCTGCATAGAAGCTAAGATAAGACAAAATTGTATTACATTTCCTAGATCATGGCTACTTGATTAAGATCATTATAAATAAGTATAACGTATTCACAACGCACCAAGGTATATGTTACTTAATTTATAAGAATTTACGTATGAAGTTTTAAGACTATGAACCTCAAATTTTAAAAGGTTAAGAGACTTTATTTTTCAAGTTATGGGACTTGATTCTTAAAGGAAGAAATGAATTGATTTACAAGTATAGAATACTTGATTTGGAAAGACTTGATTCTAAAGTTAAGAAGCTTGATATTCTAAGTTAAAGAAACTTGTTTTCTTAAAAGTTAAGAGACTTGAAGTATTTTGAAAGCTATGTAATTCGATTTGAAAGTATAAGTCTCTTGGTTATAAAAGGAATGAATTTGTCTAAGACATAAAGAGTTATAATGGCTTTATGGGAAGTTGGTTATAACAACTTTATGGAAGATTAAAATAATGGTTTTCTTCAGTAATGTAAGCAAAGAAATGATTTGAAATAAAGAAGGGCAAATTGTTTTAAAGGTATCAATTGCTTATGGTAAGCCGGTGGTGCTTATGTTATGTATGATAAGTCGGTAGTGCTTATGTTATGTATGATAAGCCGGTAGGGCTTATGTTATGTATGATGGACGGTTGAGTTAGGGTAAGAGTATAAATGAGGGGTAAACCCCCAAGACGTTATATCACCTTCTGCAGGGTAAGAGTATAAATGAGGGGTAAACCCCCAAGACGTTATACTATCCGCCTGTGGTAAGAGTATAAATGGCGGTAAACCCCAAGACGTTATACCATGTTCCGTAGATTTGCTACCCATGATGCGAGGAATACCTCACGCGAGTCCTTATGGGCTTACGCGGGTGAAATAGTCCCACGCGGCGGTACACCTATGCGAGAATACTCATGCGGGTCCACAGGACCCATGTGGTGAAATAGTCTCGGGAGTAGGATTGCTTATCGATACTACGCGAGGACCCGCTGATCATGAGCCTCCTATTTTTACGCAAAGATACCTTTATGGGCAGACTTATGTGATTTTATCGCGTCCCAGTTGGGCGGCAAGATACCTTTATGGGCAGACTTATGTGACTCTATCGTGTCCCAGATTGGGCCGACAGTATAGGCGTTCCTCCATAAAGGGACGGATTTGGTTATGCAAGATACGTAAGTTATATGTTTATGAACTTGATGAGTTTTCTTAAGTATGTACGTAAGAATTTGACTATACTCTTATGTAAAAATGGGAAAAGATAATAAGGTACGATTAAGTTCACGAGATGGAAATGACACGGTAGGATGCGTATTTACCCTTTCTTTATACTTGCCTCGCCATTCTTTTGTACGCTTATGATTTATTATCGCACCTTATTTTCCGCTCCATATTCGGTACTGTAATCGACTTCTTCGAGGTCGCGTTCATGTCCGCAGTTTAGGTATTACGCTGGATCCGCGAGCTTAGGATCCCCGGTTCAACATTTTGAGACGGCTCGATGTTTGAGCTTGTCGTCATGGTTATGTATATTCGTGGTACGGGCCTTGTCCCGCCATAGCAGTCCAAATCTTAGAGGTGCATGATTCATCCGCGGCCGGACTAGCAGAGTTGTTTTTGTATTGTTAAATGCAGTAGACTTTTCGTAATTTTTATGTTATGGCGTTCTTATCCGCTTGGCCTTAGTTTTTTTTAAAAAGAGTGTTGTTTATCTTCCGCAGCTTTGTTATGTCAGATGATTAGGGGTGCCTGTAGGGCACTGGGCCGCGCCCGGTCGGGTCGTGACAAAAGTGGTATCGTGAGCGGTTAGTCCTCGGAAAGTGTCTACGCACCGTGTTCAGTAGAGTCTTGATTATCGTGTTGTGCACCACATCTATAATCAGGAGGTTGCAGGACATTTAGGATTGGTTTCCATTCTTCTCACTCTGAGATCGTGCGATAGAGATGTGTTGTTAGGGTCGTCTCTCCCTAACGAGTTATGTTGATTGCAGCTACGAGGAAGGCAGCAATGACCCATGAAGAACTATGTGGATTGCGTATCCAGGTTAGTAATGATGGTAATATAGTTGGCATTGTGACACACAGCTATGCAGAGTTATGTATGAGGGTCAGACGAGTGTTGCCTAAAATGATATTGGAATACCAAGGATTGGTAAGGACTAAATAGATACCGGGAAGGTATGAAACAGTTTAACGGATTCTCATCAAGGTTTTACGTACTAATTTGAGATAACTAAGAAGTGATGAGCTGTCTGAGAAGGTATTGAACCGTTAAGAAATCATGTTAAGAGACTTAATGGAAGACTATGATTGTAAATTAAGCTACGTGGTATGCTTAAGATGATAGTACGGAGGAGATCCGTGTGGGATAAGTAATGGTTGTTGTGATCAAGACAACACGGTTAGGATATTATGAGAAGTTAGTGTACCCGTTTATGGGGTGGGATCAGTGGTAGTAGTCCCGCTACGTGACAGGGTCAAGAGGGTGCAAAGCCCAAGTCTAGTAAATCGTTTTATGGGTTCGTGGATGTGTTCCATCGGAACCAGGTCGTGAGGGCCGGAAGTGGCCTTAATTTGTTCATATAGGTAGCTCCAAATATTGGAGGCCAGAATTAGTACGGAAGTTATGTACGTATGTTAGAATAAGTTGGGAAATACGGAAAGAGTACGACCAAGAAGAGAGAGCAACCAAGTGTAAAGGAATAGAGCCTAAATCCTTGAGAACCTTTCGAGGTGACTACACCCGTGAGTGATGGGTGGTATCTGAGCGGATACATAATAATTGCCCGGTGGCGATACAGTCGTCGGATCCTAGCAGACCTGTTATGAAAGAGTTTGAGGTCATTATGGGTATGGACTAATGGGCTTCTGGTATGCCAAGGTTGACTATAGAGAGAAGTTGGTTCGATTCCAGTGTTCCGGTGAGCCGGTTATCGATGGGAAGGGAATGGAAGTGCTAGTAAACTGTAAGTTACTACTTCCTTCGTTGACATGAAATTTTGGAGTCTATGTGACTTGACTTATTAAAATTATTGAAGGATTTTATGTTAAGTGCCCTTGGAGGTACTTGGAATTGGTTTAATGTGGCGGTCACGACCACGACATTACGAATAATTTCAGGAAAAATGCGCAAGGCAAGAATAAGATAAGTATGAGTGCTGCCTGTGGAAAACAGAGGACATCGCTGGTAGGTCTTATATATCTATACGATTATAGGTGTTATACCCCGTATTTTCAGAGTATGTACGTAAGGACGTACGTAGAAAATTTGAACTTGAGAATAGGCTTGGACGATTTATTCTTTGTGCACAACACCCGGTTGGAGTCGTTTTTCGACGAAACGTTTCCACAACTTTCGTAGGGAAAATTCCGGCTATGTCATTTTTAATTTTTGCGGATTTTTCCGAGAGACGGAACATTTTGGGCCAACAAGAGGGCGACACTTGTCACCCTCTCATTGGCGGATGTGGGGCGGTAATTGGACGAGATTGGAGAGTGTAGTTGGTAGGATATTTTGTGTGTTGATTGATAAAGTGGGACCCACACACACTTGTCCCAATCTTGGCCTTACACTTGCTATGCACTTGGCATGATCTTGGCCATTGGTTGGCCTTGGCTTGTCCTATAAATACCCCCCTAAGTTTGAAGACTTCTTCATCCATTCCTATATTTCCTAAGTCTAAAATTCCTCCCTCCCCTTGTGTGGTGTTTCGTCCAACACCCCCTCTCCCCCCTATGTGAGGCCTTGTGGCCGAGAGCTCCCACCCCATTGGCCGAGAGTATCCCCCCCTTAGTGGGGTAGGCCGAGGGGTATACACCCCCCCCCTTTTGGTGTTGTCTCGTATAAATACCCCCCCCTCTTGGTAGAAATACTCTCAAAAGTATTGTTACTATACCCAAATTACCTTAGCCGTATACCTTGTAGTATTCTAAGGTTATACCTATACGAAAAGCCCAGTATTACTATTATACTTCCCGTCGGTCACAAAACCGAAGCCCTAGGGAAAATCTCCATAGTTAGTTGGAGTTTTATAGAAGTTGGTTAGAACTTCTAAGGGTGGTTTGGAGCAGGTTGGAGCGCACGGAGTTGGAGCTAAACGGTGCCTAGGATCGACATTATACTTGGATAATTATGGGCTTATCGAGGTAATTATCTTGTCCCCCTATTGTAATTGAAAATTACATGTTGTAGGAATATATAGTTGAAGTATACTATATATAGAACTGAACTTAGTATTGTGGCAATGTCCTCGACTTAAGCCCAATTTAAAGAAGAGAATCGAATCAGTAATTACGTAGGATCGTATTACAGACTTGTGTAAGTTTGACTGCAGGAAGGGCTGCCCAATTTCCGTAGGATCTTGTATCTAGATTTATTCTACCGGTAGTCTAGACTTTGATAGACTTGTATAACCTGTATAGGTTGAATGTTCTGAAAGCACGCGCTACTTGAGAAGGTGGACCAAAGCTAGCCGTTATAGCCGTGGGAGCGATTTGCTAATAGTCGATAATCGCCGCGAGGTATGTGAACCTCTTCCTATCTCTTCTAGCATGATATGTGTATAACTATGTAGTACGGCAGACGACGTGTGTTAATTGAACGTGGTTGTACGGCAATGTCTTTTGACTTAAGCCCGAATAATAATAATCTTGAAGTAGTTCAAGAGAATTAAGAACTGTTTTTAAAAAGAAGAGTAATACTTGGTTTTAAAATCTTAAGAGTTATACTAGCTTTATGGGAAGTTAGGTATAATGGCTTAAGAGGATAAACGAATGATTTCTTTATTTTAGAATTTAAGAGACTTGATCTTGTAAGATAAGAGTCTTTACTTTTATAATTTTTATGAATTTTGTGTGTAAGCTGATTCGTGTGTAATGAGTACTTAGTTTTTAAAAGGGATAATGTTTTAATGATTTGAAATCGTAAATGTGTATCGACAAACCATCGCAGTTAATAAAGGAAAAGGTATTGAATAATTAAGTATTATTAAAACCAGAGAAACTTCCATCCGCATAGAAGCTAAGATGAGACAAAATGATATTTCCTAGATCATGGTCACGTAATAAGATTGTTATAAACAAGAATATCCTACTCACATATAAGGCTTATGTTCCTCCGATTGTTTAAAAGAGAATTACATTCTTAAATGAATAAGACTATGAACTACGAAACCTTTAGAAAATGAGAAACTTGAGTAATTGAAATTAGGCAAACATGAAACGGTTGGAAAAGAATGTGGTTCCTTGATTTTACAAAGAGAAGTGTTTTGATTTACTTCAAAAGATAATCACTCTATTTTTATATACTACGGGTATTGTGTGACTTTTGTGAAAGTAACGTATCTTTTAAAAAAAAGTTAATGTATGAAGTACTTTGGGGATAGAAACCCGATCTTGTTAATCATATAGTAGAAAGTGCCTTGTGTGTATAACTTGATTGTGTTGGGTTGTGATAGCCTTGTAATACCTTCTTGTTTATTTGATAAGTAAACATGCTAGGATGCTACGTGTGTTAGTATCTTGTGATGTTTGTGTAAAGGGGTTTCCCCTCGATTTCGCTTAAATTGTTTCACTATCAGCCGATATGTTGGTATTGTACCACTCACCTTGACTTGTTTCCGGAGGTTGTCGCCTCCACGCGGGTAGACTCAAAGCGGTCTAGTGACCTATGATTCGAGAATACCTCACGCGGGTCCGTGATCCATGCGAGCTACGGAGTTCCGTGTTAGTATGCTACCTTGTGGTCACGCTATGTGGCCACGCGATCGCAAATCCGTGCAGACGCCGGAGTAGCTACCGACGCGGGTTATACCTCACGCGGGCCTATGAGATTGGCCTACGCGAGTCGCGGAAGTTCCGTGGCTAGACGCGCACATTAGATATCGCGGCGAGTGGCGCTTTGATCATGTGACGGCCCAGACAGATCTCATGATACGCTTTATGACCTTGTTGGTACTGTGGGTTTTAGTAGTCGGCTATGCCTTCAGACTTACCTCAGACGGTTTTATTAGGACACGTGGGACTCGTGTTCATGTGTATTCCTCGATGCTTTATATCATAAACCGCCGCAGTGAGGAAGGTATTCCACGCATGATTGATGTTGTGGGCGAGACCCATAGTTATAATTGAGTGATGACTTTGAGGCGTGAGTCCCGACTTGACATGATCGCTTATTTATCAGGAATCTGAGTTTGGATATCATACATGTCTCCCGCTTTATATAGACTACTATGATTTCATTTACGATTTATTTTCGCCACATACTGCACTGTAATCGACCTCCCCGGGCCGCGTTCATGCCGCAGTAAAGGTACACCGCCGTTGATCCTCGCCTAGGGTCACGGTTCAGCGTTTGGGAAAGCTCCGCTTCTCCGAGGCTTATCTTGGTATAGTCCTGTTGTAGGTACTTACATTCGTGGTATGACGGCCCCGTCCCGCCGTTGTTGTCATATCATTCGTAGAGGTCCAGTACCATTGCAGGCGTGGTTTGTAAAAGGATTAAACTGCTCATTTTGAAAGAGTGTTATGTATATATATGCCGAAAGACAATCGTTTCTTCGTAAACATGTGTTTCTTGCATTATTTCATATTGTGTTTTATGTTCCGCCGATTACTCGATGTTGTATCACTAGGGTGCCCGGTAGGCACGATCCACGAGCCCGGTTCGGTCGTGACAAAAGTGGTATCAGAGCGCTTAATCCTGAAAGTGTCTACTGCATCAGATCCAAGAAGTCTTGATTATCGGTGTTTGTGCACCACACCAATAATCGTGAGGCTATAGGATATTTAGGATTGGTTTCTATTCTTCTCACGAGATCGTGCCTTAGAGCCGTGGTTGTAAGATCGACCCTCTAACGTATTTCTTTCCCTTACCGCTATGCCTCCGCAGGGCAACCCGCCAGGAGGGCAAGGCACGGAGGAGCCGCGAGCAGAGTACGCAGGGTTACGAGGGCACGTGCCCAATCATTACCTAGGTAGTGCTCCATTCGGGAGTTCTCGCGATGTCACTAGCCCCGCAGAGTTGGCACGGCGGCGGTTCCTACTGCGCCATGATGTTTGAACCTTCGCCCACGATCGAACGGTGAATTTAGATTGCAAAGGCGCGACCGCATAAGCTATGGATTGGCTACCAGAGAGTATACCGATGTACCGCGAGTCTTGATGAATATCAACGAGAGGGTTGTGCAAGAGTAGTTCTTCAGTTAGGCTCGAGCATGGCCTGTGTACGGGCTTATGCACAGCAGGCCGAGAAACGTAGAGATCGACGGGTTAACTGGGCGACAGAGAAGAGGCCGCATCAGAAGGTCCTTTGGTAACCTTCGAGGCGAGTCACCTCACCAGCGGATTAGATATGTACATCCACCAGGGTAGAGAGGTCCTCCACGGATTTCAGGACGTTCGGGGTATGCAGGAGTTGGTCAGAGCTCCAGGGCTTCCGGTTCACAAGATGGCGCACGCCATCCCGGGAATGTCGCCTTTAGTCGGTACTTGTCACTATGACCGCCGTGGTCTGTTGTCGAAAGAGTGTCCTAGTAGGAGGACTTAGCCTTCGTGATCGGTGGGTAGTTCGTCACCTTCCTTATCTATGCGTTTCACGGGCAGTTTGATTAGAACGACTAAGGAGTGAAGCAAGAGATACGCATATATCTTTAACCCTCTGAGTTTTGTATACGTGATATGAGTATACCTTAAGTGTTATGTTCAGATAGCATTGTGTAAATTGAGATTAGGAAATCATAGTTGTTTAACCGAGTAAGATTTTGGGGGATAGAGAAAGTGTGAGCCTTAGAGTTTTATACGTAGACCTTGCAAGGTGCCATCTCGAGTAAAGCGTAGTGTTATGTTTGATCCTTATCTGAGTGCATAGTGCACGCGAGCCATGTGTGGGATAGTCCCAAGTAGTGTGAAATGAAAGAGGGTAGTTGAGCTAAGAAGACCGCCAGGTTTTCGTAACATGATTAGAGAGATTGTTCCGGATCGGGAGCTAGTGTTTTGCATTGATCACGGGTCGGTTGAGGCCATGCGGGTCAACCCGCGGCATGTATGGTGGTGGGGTCAGTTTGTGGTGGTCCCACGGGTGGTAGGTCACGAGGTGTTAGGCCCACGCTTAGTTAACCAACAGACGAGTTCGTGGATGCTGCTCAACCAAAGAGTAGGCCGATGGGTCACCGGCCGTGTCTTTCGTGACAGACCGCTTTCAAGTTGATATCGAAAGGTTGTAAGGCGTCGCACGGTGCCTACCTTCACCTTATGTCGCAGAAATGGAGCCTGTGGTACGCTGTTTCTTTTTCCGAGGTTACCAGCAGGTTAGGAACTCAAAGTGAGTCTCCGTGATCGTATTCATCCCCGCCGTGTTTGGATTTCCGCGGTAGTTGGGATTGTTGTCTCCCGCGAAGGAGTGTTTAAGCTACCGCTTTCGTTCGAATGTCGCCTTATGAAGCCTCAGTAGGGCGGAAGTGTAAGTCACGGCCGATTGGTTCGATGTTGGCAAGGTTCAGATAGTGGTTCAGCTTGTTCCACAGATCGTGGATAAGGTGAAACTTATCTAGAAGAAGTTATTGGCGGCTCGAGAAATCGTGCGGATTATCGGCGACGACGCTTAGAGTTCGTGCCGACGGTCGGTCTTCTTGAAGGTACCACCCCGGATAGGGTGTGACGAGTTTTGGAAAACAGAAGAAACTTAGCCCGAGTTACTTTGGGCCTTTTTGAGTTCTTGTGAAGAATAGGCCAGGTTGCCTATATGTTAGCATTTGCCGTCCGACTTAGGAGGCAGTACGTCCGGTCTTTCGTATTGTTATGTTCAGGAAAGTATCGGGAATCCATCCAGAGTGTTCCCAGTTAATGATGACCACGTTAGAGATAGTAACCCCGAGTTTTGGAAACTGAAGCAGTATCAGAAATGTGGTAGGTTATGAAAAAGAGTTCGAGTGTACAAGAAGTGTACGACATCCTCAGGGATCGCATGCAGACCGGTACCATTTGTTGGGTCGCCGGAGTGACACTAGAACCTCGCGGCAAAGTGACAAAAGTGGTATCGGGAAGAAGCGAACACGTATGGCGAGCATAGATGTGATCATTTCATTTGTAAAGAGAAGGTGCGAAGGAAGTATATTCTAGACCCCGGAGAGAGGTGTTTTGTGGTGATATTAGAGGTGTTTCCTCGTGGACGTGGATGTAAGTATTTTGCGCGGGTGTTTCTGTGGCCAGGTGTGGCAGGTTTGTTCTCCTAATTATAGTAGTGAAGACTATACTGGCGCACGTTTGTTTTGAGACTTAGAAGGAACATTCGGGACGAATGTTTCTAAGGAGGGGAGAATGTTATACCCCGTATTTTCAGAGTATGTACGTAAGGACGTACGTAGAAAATTTGAACTTGAGAATAGGCTTGGCCGATTTATTCTTTGTGCACAACACCCGGTTGGAGTCGTTTTTCGACGAAACGTTTCCATTAACTTCGTAGGGAAAATTCCGCTATGTCATTTTTAATTTATGCGGATTTTTCCGAGAGACGGAACATTTTGGGCCAACAAGAGGCGACACTTGTCACCTCTCATCGCGGACGCGGTAATTGACGAGATTGGAGATTTTAGTTGGTAGGATATTTTGTGTGTTGATTTATAAAGTGGGACCCACACACACTTGTCCCACTCTTGGCCTTACACTTGCTATGCACTTGGCATGATCTTGGCCATTGGTTGGCCTTGGCTTGTCCTATAAATACCCCTAAGTTTGAAGACTTCTTCATCCATTCCTATATTTCCTAAGTCTAAAATTCCTCCTCCTTGTGTGGTGTTTCGTCCAACACCCCTCTCCCCTTTGTGAGGCCTCAGGCCGAGAGCTCCTTCCCCTCCCCTCGTCGAGTACCCCTAGTGGGGTCCGAGGGTATACACCCCCTTGTGGTGTTGTCCCGTATAAATACCCCTCTTGGTAGAAATACTCTCAAAAGTATTGTTACTTATACCCAAATTACCTTAGCCAGATACCTTGTAGTATTCTAAGGTTATACCTATACGAAAAGCCCAAGATTACTATTATACTTCCCCGGTCACAAAACCAAGCCCTAGGAAAATCTCCATAGTTAGTTGGAGTTTTATAGAAGTTGGTTAGAACTTCTAAGGGTGGTTTGGAGCGGGTTGGAGCGCACGGAGTCGAGCTAAACGCCTGTGATCGACATTATACTTGGATAATTATGGGCTTATCGAGGTAATTATCTTGTCCCCAATTGTAATTGGAAATTACATGTTGTAGGAATATATAGTTGAAGTATACTATATATGAACTGAACTTAGTATTGTGGCAATGTCCTCGACTTAAGCCTCAATTTAAAGAAGAGAATCGAATCAGTAATTACGTAGGATCAGACATTACAGAGACTTGTGTAAGTTTGACGGGTAGGAAGGGCTGCCCAATTTCCCGTAGGATCTTGTATCTAGATTTATTCTACCGAGTAGTCTAGACTTTGATAGACTTGTATAACCTGTATAGGTTGAATGTTCTCGCGAAAGTACGTGCTACTTGAGAAGGTGGACCAAAGCTAGGGTTATAGCCGTGGAGCGATTTGCTAATAGTCGATAATCGTCGCGAGGTATGTGAACCTCTTCCTATCTCTTCTAGCATGATATGTGTATAACTATGTAGTACGGTAGACGTACGTGTGTTAATTGAACGTAGTTGTACGGCAATGTCTTTTGACTTAAGCCCGAATAATAATAATCTTGAAGTAGTTCAAGAGAATTAAGAACTGTTTTTAAAAAGAAGAGTAATACTTGGTTTTAAAATCTTAAGAGTTATACTAGCTTTATGGGAAGTTAGGTATAATGGCTTAAGAGGGATAAAACGAATGATTTATTTATTTTAGAAGTTAAGAGACTTGATCTTGTAAGATAAGAGACTTAACTTAAATAAATTATATGAATTTTGTGTGAAACCTCATTCGTGAGTAATGAGTACTTGGTTTTTAAAAGGGATAATGTTTTACTGATTTCGGAAATCAGAAATGTGTATCGACAAACCATCGCAAAGTTAATAAAGGAAAAGGTATTGAATAATTAAGTATTATTAAAACCAAGAGAAACTTCCATCCGCATGTAAGCTAAGATGAGACAAAATGATATTTCCTAGATCATGGCTGCTGTAATAAGATTGTTATAAACAAGAATATCCTACTCACATATAAGGCTTATGTTCCTCCGATTATTTAAAAGAGAATTACATTCTTAAATGAATAAGACTACGAACTACGAAACCTTTTGAAAATGAGAAACTTGAGTAATTGAAATTAGGCAAACTTGAAACGTTTGGAAAAGAATGTGCTTACTTGATTTTACAAAGAGAAGTGTTTTGATTTACTTCAAAAGATAATCACTCTATTTTCATATACTACGTATTGTGTGACTTTTGTGAAAGTAACGATCTTTTAAAAGAGTTACTGTATGAAGTACTTTGGGGATAGAAACCCGATCTTGTTAATCATATAGTAGAAAGTGCCTTGTGTGTATAACTTGATTGTGTTGGGTTGTGATAGCCTTGTAATACTTTCTTGTTTATTTGATAAGTAAACATGCCAGGACGCTATGTGTTAGTATCTTGTGATGTTTGTGTAAAGGGGTTTCCTCGATTGCGCTTTAAATAGTTTCACTATCACCGTTATGTTGGTATTGTACCACTCACCTCGACTTGTTTCCGAGGTTGTCGCCTCCGACGCGGGTAGACTCAAAGCGGTCTAGTGACCTATGATTCGAGAATACCTCACGCGGGTCCGGTGATCCACGCGAGCTACGGAGTTCCAGTGTTAGTACGCGCCTTGTGGTCACGCGGTTCATGTGGCTACGCGGATGCGGTCGTGCGGACGCGGGAGTAGCTACCGATGCGGGTTATACCTCATGCGGGCCTATGAGATTGGCCTATGCGGAGTCGCGGAAGTTCCGGTGGCTAGACGCGACATTAGATCTGCGCGAGTGGCGGCTTTGATCATGTGACGGCCAGACAGATCTCATGATACGCTTTATGACCTTGTTGGTACTGTGGGTTTTAGTAGTCGGCTATGCCTTCGCACTTACCCCGCAGACGGTTTTATTAGGACAGTGGGACTCGTGTTCATGTGTATTCGATGCTTTTATATCATAACCGCGGCATGGCGAAGGTATTCCACGGGCATGATTGATGTTGTGGGCGTGAGACCCATAGTTATAATTGAGTGATGACTTTGAGGGCGTGAGTGTTATACCCCGTAGTTCCATGGTATGTATGCGAGGACGTACGTACGAGTGCACGACAGAAAAATTGGAAAGGAAGAAAGAGGTGATTTTTCCACGGAAAAGTTTCCGGTTTTGTGAAGGAAAAATGTTCGTTGATGGGAATGGATTCCCGCTTTTGGAATATGGGCTTCTTAAATTATATTAGAATTTTGAGATTTTATTTTCGGAAATGGTCACGTGGGCCCACTGAGAAATTTACTGTTTTGTGGGCCCGCTTGATTTTGAGATTTTGGCCATTATGGATTTTTTCTAAGATGAATTATTTTGGACAAATAGGAGGCGACACGTGTCACCCCCTGTGGCTCGCCGAATTATCTTTGTGCACAACACCCTTGTTAGAGTCGTTTTCGACTAAACGCTTTACATAACTTGCGAGGGAAAATTCGACTATGTCTTTTCTTATTTTTGCAGATTTTTCCGAGAGACGAAACATTTTGGACCAACGAGGGTGACATGTGTGTCACCTCACATCGGAAGCAAGTGTGAGCTCGACGATCGGGGTCGTGGGTAGATATTTTTGGTAGATATTTGTGAGGGTTTTAAGGAGTAGGACTAGGGGCACTCGGGCATATCTTGCCCTACACTTGCCTAGCACTTGGCTAGATCTTGGCCATTGGTTGGCCTTTGCTTGACCTATAAATACCCTCCCTTTGAAGACTTATTCATCCTAAAATGTTCTAAGTCTTAGAAATCCTCCCCTCTCTTGTGGTGTTCTCGCCCCCTTGTGAGGCTTTGGCCGAGAGCCCTCCTCCCCTCGTCGAGTACCCCAGCTGGGTTGGCCGAGGTATACACCCCCTTGTGGTGTTGTCTCGTATAAATACCCCCTCTTGGTAGAAATACTCAAAAGTATTGTTGTTATACCCAAAATTACCTTAGCCGTGATACCTTGTAGTATTCCAAAGATACCTATACGTAGAGTCCGAAATACTATCAGATGTCCTTTTGTCTCAAACCGAAACCCTAAGGAAAATCTCCATAGTTGGTTGGAGTATTAAGAAGAAGTTGCGTAGAACTTCTAAGGGTTGTTGGAGCGGGTCGAGCACCCGAGTAGAGCTAAGCGTTGCTAAGGATCGACATCTATACTTGGATAATTATGGGCTTATCAAGGTAATTATCTTGTCCCCTATTGTAATTGGAAATACATGTTGTAGGAATATATAGTTGAAGTATACTATATAGAATCGAACATAGTTTTGCGGCAATGTCTTTGGACTTAAGCTGAATCTAAAGAAGAGAATCGAATCAGTAATTACGTAGAATCAGACATAAAGAGACTTGTGTAGTTTGACTGACAGTGAAGTCTCGCCCGATTTTCCGTAGGATCTCAGATTCTAGATTTATTCTACCGAGTAGTCTAGACTTTGATAGACTTGTATAACCTGTATAGGTTGAATGTTCATGAGTAGCATGTGCTACTTGAGAAGGTGGACCAAAGCTAGCCGTTATAGCCGTGAGCGATTTGCTAATAGTCGATAATCGCCGCGAGGTATGTGATTCTTCCTATACGCTGAGCATGATATTTTAAAGAAGTATATATAGTACGGCAGACGACGCGTGTTAATCGAACGTAGTTAGACGGCAATGTCTTTTGACTTAAGCCCGATTGATAAGAACTTGAAGATTTCAAAAAGTATTAAGAACTGTTTTTGAAAGAAGAGTAACACTTGGTTTTGGAAACATAAGAGTTATACTAGCTTTATGGGAAGTTAGGTATAACGTCTTAAGAAAGATAAAATGAATGATTTGTTGGTTATAGAAGTTAAGAGACTTGATCTTAAAAGATAAGAGACTTGACTTAAATGAATTGATATGAATTTCGTGTGAAACCTCATTCGTGAGTAATGAGTACTTGGTTTTAAAAGGAATAATGTTTTACTGATTTGGAAATCGAATGTGTATCGGCAAACCATCATAGCGTTAATAAAGGAAAATGTAATGAATAATTAAGTATTATTAAAACTAAGAGAAACTTCCATCCGCATAAGCTAAGATGAGACAAAATGATATTTCCTAGATCATGGTCAGTAATAAGATTGTTATAAACAAGAATATCCTACTCACATATAAGGCTTATGTTTCTCAGATTGTTTAAAAGAGAATTATATTCTTAAATGAATAAGACTATGAACTACTAAACCTTTCTAAAATAAGTAACGTGAACATTTGAAACTTAGGCAAACTTGTACGTTTGTAAAATAATGTTGTTAATTGATTTTACAATTGTAATTGTGTCGGTTTATTTAAAAAGACACTCACTCTATTTTTATACTACGTATTGTGTGACTTATGGAAAGAAACGGATCTTTTAAAGATTTAATGTATGAAGTACTTTGGGGATGATACCAACTTGTTAGTAGAAAGTACCTTGTGTGAATAACTTGATTGTATTGGTTTGTGATAGCCTTGTATTACTTTCTTGTTGATTTGTTAAGTAAACATGCTAGGACGCTACGTGTGTTAGTATCTTGTGATGTTTGTGTAAAGGGTTTCCATTGCGCTTTAAATTGTTTCACTATCACCGATATGTTGGTATTGTACCACTACCTTGACTTGTTTCCGAGGTTAAGCCGCCTCCACGCGGGTAGACTCAAAGTGTCCGTGACCTATGATTCGAGAATACCTCACGCGGTCCCGGGCCTGCGCGAGCTACGAGTTCCGTGTTAGCGCGGCCTTTATGGTCACGCGGTCATGTGGCTACGCGGATCGCGAGTCCAGCGGACGCCGGAGTAGCCACCGACGGGGTTATACCTCATGCGGCCTATGAGTTTGGCCTATGCGGAGTGCGGAGAGTTCCGGGCTAGACGCGACATAAATACTGCGCGAGTGGCCGCCTTTGATCATGTGACGCTAGACAGATCTCATGATACGCTTTATGACCTTGTTGGTACTGTGGTTTTAGTAGTCGGCTATGCCTTCGCACTTACCCCGCACGGTTTTATTAGGACACAGTGGACCCGTGTTCATGTATTCTGGATGCTTTATATCATAGATCACGCCGGCAGGGAAGGTATTCCACGCATGATTGATGTTGTGGCGTGAGACCCATAGTTATATTCGAGTGATGACTTGAGGCGTGAGTCCACGACTTGACACGATCGCTTATTTATTGTGAATCGTAGTTTGGTTATCATACATGTCTCCCGCTTTGTATAGACTACTATGATTTCATTTACGATTTATTTTCGCCACATACTGCAATTGTTAGATCGACCTCCTCGAGGCCGTTCATGCCGCAGTAAAGGTACACGATGCCGTTGATCCTCGTTCTTAGGGTCACGTCAGCGTTGGGAAAGCTCCGCTTTCTCGGAGGCTTATTCGCATAGTCCTCGTAGTTGTAGTGCTTATTCAGGTATGACGGCCCCGTCCCGTCGTTGTTGTCATATCATTCGTAGAGGTCTCAGAGTAATCATTGTGCGTGGTTTGTAAAAAGGATTAAACTGTTCATTTTGAAAGAGTTGTTATTTATATATTTGCTGAAAGGCAACTTTTCTTCAGATAAACATGTGTCTTCTTTACATTGTATCATGTATTGTTTTATATTCACGATTACTCGATGTTGTATCACGGGGTGCCCGGTAGGCACCACCACGCCCGGTTCGGTCGTGACAAAAGTGGTATCGAGCGATTAATCTCGGAAAGTGTCTACGCATCGTATCCAAGAAGTCTTGATTATCGGTGTGTGCACCACCCCAATAATCGTGAGGCTATAGGATATTTAGGATTGGTTTCTATTCTTCTCACTCGAGATCGTGCCTTAGAGCTGTTGTAAGTTGAACCTCTAACGTATTTCTTTCCCTACCGCTATGCCTCCGCGTAGGGCAAACCCGCCCAGAGGACAAGGCGGCAGGAGTCGCGAGCAGAGTACGAGGGTTACGAGGCACAGAGCCCAATCATTACCTAGGGTAGTGCTTCATTCTGGGAGTTCTGCGACGTCACCAGCCCCAGCTGAGTTTAGCACGGCGGCGTAGCCTCTGCGGCCATGATATTTGAACCTTCGCCCAATGCATCGAACAGATGAATTTAGATTGCAAAGGCGACCTGCATTAGCTATGGATTTGGCTACGAGAGTATATCGATGCATCGCGAGTCTTGATGAATATCAACGAGAGGGTTGTGCAAAAGTAGCTCTTCAGTTAGGCTTGAGCATGGCCTGTGTACGGGCTCATGCACAGCAGGCCGAGAAACATAGAGATCGACGGGTTAACGAGGGCGAAGAGGCTAGAACAAGGTCCTTTGGTAACTTTCGAGGCAAGTCACCTCACCAGCGGATTAGATTATGCACATCCACCAGTGCAGAGTGGTCCTCCACGGGGTTCAGGACGTTCGGGGTATGCAGGAGTTGGTCAGAGCTCCAGGGCTTCCGGTTCACAATGTGACAGGCGCCATCCCGGGGAATGTCGTCTTTTGGTTGGTACTTGTTGTACCGCCGCCGAGGCAGTGTGTCGAAAGGGTGACCTAGTAGGAGGGTTGTAAGTAGGAAGACTTAGCCTTCAGGATCGATGGGTAGTTCGTCACCTTCCTTAGCTATGCGCCCTACGGGGCAGGTTTGACTAGAACGACATAGGGGAGTGAAGCAGTAGATTCAGGCATATCTTTAACCCTCTGGAGATCAGTATGTGTGATAAGATGAGTATATCATAAGTGCTATGTTACGATAGCGGTGTTAGTTGTGATTAGATCATGGTTAGTAACCGGGAAAGATTGGGGGATAAGAAAAGTGTGAGCCTTAGAGTTCTATACGTAGAGACCTTAGAGGTAAGGCCATCTCGAGTAAAGGTGTAGTGTTATGTTTGATCCTTACCGGAGTGCATAGTGCACGTGAGCTATGTTTGGGATAGGTCCCTAAGTAGTGTGGAATGAAAGAGGGTAGTTGAGCTAAGAAGACCGCTAGGTTTTCGTAACGTAAATTGTGAGATTGTTCTGGATCGGGGAGCTAGAGTTTTGCGCATTGCCGGGTCGGGTTGAGGCCATGTTGCGGGTCAACCCGCGGCCTGTTTGTTGGTGGGGTCAGTTCGTGGTGATCCCGCTTTGTGTTAGGGTTATGAGGGTGTTAGGCCCAAGTTTAGTTGGCCATCGTACGAGTTCGTGGATGCGTTCGACCAGAATCGGATCGTAAAGGTCGGGAATAGCCTTAAAGGAATTTGAGGCTAGTAAGCTGACCAAGGGTGGAAGCGGTAGTGTTGTGATACACATTTGAGGTGACTTCTCGTTGGTTTGGATTTGGGTTTCGCGCATATATGATATTATGGCCATGTGTGGCATAATTGGTTTCGTAAGTATAGCAGTGGAGGCTATATCGGCGCTGGTATGGTTGGAGACTTAGAAGGAACATTCGGGACGAATGTTTCTAAGGGGAAGAATGTTATACCCGCGTAGTTCCGTGGTATGTATGCGAGGACGTGCGTGCGCACGCTTTAAAAATTGGAAAGGAAGAAAGAGGTGATTTTTCCACGGAAAAGTTTCCGGTTTTTGTGAAGGAAAAATGTTCGTTGATGGGAATTGGATTCCCAGTTTTGGAATATGGGCTTCTTAAATTATATTAGAATTTTGAGATTTTATTTTCGGAAATGGTCACGTGGGGCCCACGGGAGAAATTTACGGTTTTGTGGGGCTCACTTTGATTTTGAGATTTTGGCCATTATGGATTTTTTTTCGGAAGATGAATTATTTTGGACAAATAGGAGGGCGACACGTGTCACCCCCCCCCCTAGGTGGCTTGGCCGAATTATCTTTGTGCACAACACCTTGCTAGAGTCGTTTTAGCTAAACGCTTTACATAACTTCGAGGAAAATTCGACTATGTCTTTTCTTATTTTTGCGCTTTTTCCGAGAGAAGAAACATTTTGGACCAACGGGAGGGTGATACGTGTCACCTCACATTGGAAAAGCAAGTGGGCGGTAGCTTGGGCGATTAGGGTGTCAGTGGGTAGATATTTTTGGTAGATATTTGTGAGGGTTTTGGGCGAGTAGGGACTAGGGGCACTTGGGCATATCTTGGCCCTACACTTGCCTAGCACTTGGCTAGATCTTGGCCATTGGTTGGCCTTTGCTTGACCTATAAATACCCCTCCCCTTTGAAGACTTATTCATCCTAAAATGTTCTAAGTCTTAGAAATCCTCCCCCCCCTCTCTTGTGGTGTTCTCGTTCCCCCCTTTGTGAGGCTTTGGCCGAGAGTGCCTTCCCCCCCCTTGGCCGAGAGTACCCCCCCCTAGTGGGGTTGGCCGAGGGGTATACACCCCCCCTTGTGGTGTTGTCTCGTATAAATACCCCCCCTCTTGGTAGAAATACTCTCAAAAGTATTGTTGTTATACCCAAAATTACCTTAGCCGTATACCTTGTAGTATTCCAAAGATACCTCTATACGTAGAGCCCGGAAATACTACCGTATGTCCTTTTTGTCTCAAACCGAAACCCTAAGGAAAATCTCCATAGTTGGTTGGAGTATTAAGAAGAAGTTGCGTAGAACTTCTAAGGGTTGTTTGGAGCGGGTTGGAGCACCCGAGTAGGAGCTAAGCGTTGCTAAGGATCGACATCTATACTTGGATAATTATGGGCTTATCGAGGTAATTATCTTGTCCCCCTATTGTAATTGGAAATACATGTTGTAGGAATATATAGTTGAAGTATACTATATATAGAACTGAACATAGTTTTGCGGCAATGTCTTTGGACTTAAGCCTGAATCTAAAGAAGAGAATCGAATCAGTAATTACGTAGGATCAGACATGAGATTGTGTAGTTTGACTGATAAGTCCGCCTCGATTTTCCGTAGGATCTTGTATCTAGATTTATTCTACCGAGTAGTCTAGACTTTGATAGACTTGTATAACCCGTATAGGTTGAATGTTCTCGCGAGTAGCATGTGCTACTTGAGAAGTGGACCAGGCTAGCCGGGTTATAGCCGTGGAGCGAATTGCTAATAGTCGATAATCGTCGCGAGGTATGTGATTCTTCCTATACGCTGAGCATGATATTTTAAAGAAGTATATATAGTACGGTAGACGTACGCGTGTTAATCGAACGTAGTTGTACGGCAATGTCTTTTGACTTAAGCCCGATTGATAAGAACTTTAAAGTATTTCAAAAGTATTAAGAATGCTTGAAAGAAGAGTAACACTTGGTTTTGGAAACATAAGAGTTATACTAGCTTTATGGGAAGTTAGGTATAACGTCTTAAGAAAGATAAAATGAATGATTTGTTGGTTATAGAAGTTAAGAGACTTGATCTTAAAAGATAAGAGACTTGACTTAAATGAATTGATATGAATTTCGTGTGAAACCTCATTCGTGAGTAATGAGTACTTGGTTTTAAAAGGAATAATGTTTCTTCGATTTCGAAATCGTAATGTGTATCGCAAACCACCGCAGCGTTAATAAAGGAAAATGTAATGAATAATTAAGTATTATTAAAACCAGAGAAACTTCCATCTGCATGAAGCTAAGATGAGACAAAATGATATTTCCTAGATCATGGCTGCTGTAATAAGATTGTTATAAACAAGAATATCCTACTCACATATAAGGCTTATGTTTCTCAGATTGTTTAAAAGAGAATTATATTCTTAAATGAATAAGACTATGAACTACGAAACCTTTCTAAAATAAGAAACGTGAACATTTGAAATTAGGCAAACTTGACGCTTTGGAAAATAATGTTGTTACTTGATTTTACAAAGGTAAGTGTTTTGGTTTACTTAAAAAGACAGTCACTCTATTTTTATACTACGGGTATTGTGTGACTTATGTGAAAGAAACGGATCTTTTAAAGATTTAATGTATGAAGTACTTTGGGGATAGATACCCGAACTTGTTAGTAGAAAGTACCTTGTGTGAATAACTTGATTGTATTGGTTTGTGATAGCCTTGTATTACTTTCTTGTTGATTTGTTAAGTAAACACGCTAGGATGCTACGTGTGTTAGTATCTTGTGATGTTTGTGTAAAGGGGTTTCCTCCGATTGCGCTTTAAATTGTTTCACTATCACCGATATGTTGGTATTGTACCACTCACCTTGACTTGTTTCCGAGGTTAAAGTCGCCTCCGACGCGGGTAGACTCGGTAGTGTGTGTGACCTATGATTCGAGAATACCTCACGCGGTCCCGGGGCCTATGCGAGCTACGAGTTCCAGTTAGTGCGGCGGCCTTTATGGTCACGCGGTACATGCGCTACGCGATCGCGAGTCGAGCGGACGCCGGAGTAGCTACCCTCGATGCGGGTTATACCTCATGCGGGCCTATGAGTTTGGCCTATGCGAGTCATGAGAGTTCGAGGGCTAGACGCGCACATAAATATCGCGCGAGTGGCGGCTTTGATCATGTGACGCCTAGACAGATCTCATGATACGCTTTATGACCTTGTTGGTACTGTGGGTTTTAGTAGTCGGCCATGCCTTCGCATTTACCGCACGGTTTTATTAGGACACAGTGGACCCGTGTTCATGTATTCTGGATGCTTTATATCATAGATCGCCGCGTGAGGAAGGTATTCCACGGCATGATTGATGTTGTGGGCGTGAGACCCATAGTTATATTTGAGTGACGACTTGAGGCGTGAGTCCCGACTTGACATCGCTTATTTATTGTGAATCGTAGTTTGGTTATCATACATGTCTCCCGCTTTGTATAGACTACTATGATTTCATTTACGTGATTTATTTTCGCCACATACTTGGTACCGTTGTAATCGACCTCCTTCGGCCGCGTCATGCCGCAGTAAAGGTACACCGCCGTTGATCCTCGTTCTTAGGGTCATGATTCGCGTTGGGAAAGCTCCGCTTTCTCGAGGCTTATTCGTATAGTCCCCAGTAGTTGTAGGTGCTTACATTCGTGGTATGACGGCCCCGTCCGCCGTTGTTGTCATATCATTCGTAGAGGTGCAGAGTATTGTGGCGGTGGTTTGTAAAAACGATTAAACTGCTCATTTTGAAAGAGTTGTTATTTATATATTTGCCGAAAGGCAACTTTTCTTCGATAAACATGTGTCTTCTTTACATTGTATCATGTATTGTTTTATATTCCACGACTGATTACTACGATGTTGTATCACCGGGTGCAGGTAAGGCACCACCACGGCCCGGTTCGGTCGTGACATGAGTCCTGACTTGACATGATCGCTTATTTATCAGGAATCAGATTTTGGATATCATACATGTCTCCGCTTTATATAGACTACTATGATTTCATTTACATTATTTATTTTCGTTTCACATACTGCACTTGTTAGATCGACCTCCCGGGCCGCGTTCACGCCGCGGTAAAGGTACACCGCCGTTGATCCTCGCTCTTAGGGTCACGATTCGTTGGGAAAACTCCGCTTTCTCGGAGGCTTATTCGTATAGTCCCCGTTGTTGTAGGTACTTACATTCGTGGGTATGACGGGCCCCGCCCCGTCGTTGTTGTCATATCATTCGTAAGTGCAGTAATCTTGTTGTGGCGTGGTTTGTAAAAGGATTAAACTGCTCATTTTGAAAGAGTGTTATGTATATATGCCGAAAGGCAATCGTTTCTTCGTAAACATGTGTTTCCTTTGCATTATTTCATATTGTGTTTTATGTTCCGCTGATTACTCTGATGTTGTATCACTAGGGTGCCCGGGGTAAGGCACCAGTCACGGGCCCGGGTTCGGGTCGTGACAATAGGGTGGCACTAGATGATCAAGATTATGAAAGAGATATAAGCTCTCTCCCCCACATAAAATGATGGTTTTGCGTATTATGGGGTTGTGTGTACCCATGTTATTAAGCGATGGATGTGAGACTGGTAAGATATTCAGTGTCGTTGTGCCAAAGGTTACAGTTTTAGATAACCGTGGGAGAAGTATTGTATGTGGAAAAAAATGGTATGAAGGGGTTGTAAAAGGAAACGGTGTCTCTAATTATTAGATTGACTCCAAAAGAACATTCGAGGACGAATGTTTCTAAGGGGGGAAAAATGTTACACCCCGTAATTCCAAGAGGATGATATGAGAACGTACGAAAGGAAATAAGATTCGAAGTTGGAAAAAGAAAAAAAGTTGGCAGAATATTTTTGGACAGTTTTTCAGTCAACTTGGGAGCAGTATATCTCCTAGTATAATTGGGGGTTTTAGGTCTTTCAAAAGCCTAATATGAAGTTCATTGAGTCTAGTTTCCAACGCAACAAACCGCTCGTCGATAGGACATCAGAGTAGAAAGTTATGGACGTATTATGGCCATTATAGGTTGAAGTACTAAGTATAGCGTATTCTACTTGAAGGATGGAATAGCTATCAAGGTTGAAGTACTTCGGAGCATTTTGCTATTTGTCGATAATCATCGCGAGGTATGTGAACCTCTTCCTTCTTTTGACATGATTCTATGTATGGAATATACATGTAGTACTATTTCATGATTTCTTCTACTCTTAGAAGTTAAGAGGTATGTATGTTGATTTACTCTACGTAAAGGTTATGTCTAAGTTATCCTAAGTTCTTACCAAGTCTTATGGGGGATGTTGGTAAGAGTCGTTAGGAGGTATTTGGAGCCAAGTTGACTTGGCTAAGTTCTGCACAAATGAGAATAAGTATCGAACAAGCCATCAGCGTTAATAAAGGAAAATGTAATGACAATCAATTAAGTTAAAATGAGTAGAATTCTCCATCTGCATAGAAGCTAAGATAAGACAAAATTGTATTACATTTCCTAGATCATGGCTACTTGATTAAGATCATTATAAATAAGTATAACGTATTCACAACGCACCAAGGTATATGTTACTTAATTTATAAGAATTTACGTATGAAGTTTTAAGACTATGAACCTCAAATTTTTAAAAGGTTAAGAGACTTTATTTTTCAAGTTATGGGACTTGATTCTTAAAGGAAGAAATGAATTGATTTACAAGTATAGAATACTTGATTTGGAAAGACTTGATTCTAAAGTTAAGAAGCTTGATATTCTAAGTTAAAGAAACTGGTTTTCTTAAAAGTTAAGAGACTTGAAGTATTTTGAAAGCTATGTAATTCGATTTGAAAGTATAAGTCTCTTGGTTATAAAAGGAATGAATTTGTCTAAGACATAAAGAGTTATAACGGCTTTATGGGAAGTTGGTTATAACAACTTTATGGAAGATTAAAATAATGGTTTTCTTCAGTAATGTAAGCAAGGAAATGATTTGAAATAAAGAAGGGCAAATTGTTTTAAAGGTATCAATTGCTTAAGGTTTTAAAGAAAGAAGTCACTTGATTTAGAAGCCTATAAATGTATTTCTAAAAGGTATTGTGACTTGTCTTGAAAAGTAGATACGACTTGATACTACGGTTATTAGTAACTTGGAAGTTTTATTTGAAAGAGAATCATTTTAAAGGAGTAGAGGCACGTAGTACGTTGGGTTAAATTCCCGGATTTTATAATGACATGTTAGTGCCTTAAGTAAACAAAAATGAGAGTGTATATGAACAAGCTAATAAGAAGTTAGGGGATTTCTTAACTTGCTTGTAATGTATGATAAGCCGGTGGTGCTTATGTTATGTATGGTAAGCCGGTGGTGCTTATGTTATGTATGATAAGTCGGTAGTGCTTATGTTATGTATGATAAGCCGGTAGGGCTTATGTTTGTATGATGGACGGTTGAGTTAGGGTAAGAGTATAAATGAGGGGTAAACCCCCAAGACGTTATACCACCTTCTCGTGGTAAGAGTATAAATGAGGGTAAACCCCAAGACGTTATACCATCCGCCTGTGGTAAGAGTATAAATGAGGGTAAACCCCAAGACGTTATACCACCTGCTCCGTGGATTTGCTACCCATGATGCGAGGAATACCTCACGCGAGTCCTTATGGGCTTATGCGGGTGAAATAGTCCCGTGCGGGTACAACCTACGCGAGGAATACCTCGCGGGTCCACAGGACCTATGTGGGTGAAATAGTCCCGCGAGTAGGATTGCTTATCGATACTACAAGCGAGGACCCCGCTTGATCACGAGCCTCCTATTTTTATGCAAAGATACCTTTACGGGCAGACTTATGTGATTTTATCGCGTCCCAGTTGGGTCGGGCGATATACCTTTATGGGCGCACTTATGTGACTCATCGCGTCCCAGTTGGGCCGACAAGATATGCTCCTCCATAAAGGGACGGATTTGGTTACGCAAGATACGTAAGTTATATGTTTATGAACTTGATGAGTTTTCTTAAGTATGACGTAAGAATTTGACTATACTCTTATGGAAAAAATGGGAAAAGATAATAAGGTACGATTAAGTTCACGAGATGGAAATGACACGTAGGATCCGATATTTACCCTTTCTTTATACTTGCCCTCATTCTTTTGTACGCTTATGATTTGTTACGCATCTTATTTTCCGCTCCATATTTGGTACCTATTGTCGAATTTCCTGGGCTGCGTTCATGTCCGCAGTTTAGGTACCGATTGTGGATCCGCGAGCTTAGGATCCTGGTTCAACATTTTGAGATGGCTCCAATGTTTCGGAGCTTGTCGTCATGGTTATGTATATTCAGGGGTACGGAGGGGCCTTGTCCCGTCATAGCATTGGTCCAAATCTTAGAGGTCTGTATTCAGATGTGGGCTGGACTGGCTAGAGTTGTTTTTGTATTGTTAAACAGTGTAGACCCTTTCGGGTAATTTTTATGTTATGGCAGCCTTATCGGCGTGGCCTTAGTTTTTTTTTAAAAAGGAGTGTTATTTATCTTCCGCAGTTTGTTATGTTGTATGATTAGAAGCGGTGCCTGTGTAGGCACCGCGTCCGGGTCGGGTCGCGATGCTTATACCCTATTTCCAGAGTATGTATGTGAGGACGTACGTAGAAAAGTTTGAGCCTTAAAGTTAGTCAAGGACGAAATTTTGTTCACAACTACCGAAAAGAATCGTTTTCCGACGAAACGTTTTACAAAACTTGCGAAGGGAAAATTACGGCTATGTCATTTATATTTTTATGGATTTTTCCGAGAGATGAAATATTTTGGACCAACGGAGGGTGATATGTGTCACCTCATAGACGAGTTAGTGGGCGCCAAGTGGACGAATTGTGGGTCAAGGGTTGGTAGGATATTTGTGATATTTTGTGTGGTAGTTGGTTAAGGTACACATGGGTAAATCCTCACCCTACACTTGCTTACCACTTGGCTAGATCTCGCCCTTGGTTGTCCTATAAATACCCCTTGGTTGAAGACTTCTTCATCCACAAAATCTTTCTAAGTCTTGAAAACCCTTCCCTCTTAGTAGTGGCTTTCATCCAAGTCGCCCCTCCCCTTTGCAGGCCTTTGGCCGAAAGGTAACCTCTCCTGTGGGTGCTAGCCAAACCTACCCCCTCCTAGTGGTGTTGTTCTCAGAATACACCCCCTTTGGTAGAAAATACTCTCCAAGTATTGTTACTATACCAAAATACTGCCCAAATACCTTGTAGTATTCCAAGGTTACACCTATACTAAAAGCCCGTAAATACTATTATACTTCCTTCACTACAAAACGAAACCCTAAGGAAAATCTTCATAGTCATTGGTATTAAGAAGAAGTTGCGTAGAACTTCTAAGGGTTGTTTGGAGCGGGTCGAGCGCCTGCAGTAGAGCTAAACGCCGTCAGATCGACATTTAAACTTGGATAATTTTGGGCTTATCGAGGTAAATACTCTTGACCTTCTATTGTAATTGGGAATTACATACTGTTGTAGTATATAAATGAATATAAGATTCATAGAAGAGAATTGAACTGTAATAGAAGGATATTACAAAAAAGACTAGAACTAAAATCACTTCAGAAGAATATTAAAGGAGAAGATTAAATTGTACTTACATAGGACTGTATTTACAGTAGACTTGTGTAGTTTGACGGGTAGGGAAGTGCTGCCCAATTTTCCGTAGAATCTTGTATCTAGATTTATTCTACCGAGTAGTCTAGACATTGATAGACTTGTATAACCGTTATAGGTTGAAGATCGCGAGTAGCGTATTCTACTCGAAGGATGGAAAAGGATAGCAGGATTACAGTACTTTGGAGCTATTTGCTAATAGTCGATAATCGTCGCGAGGTATGTGATTCTTCCTATCCTCTTGAGCATGATATTTTAAAAGAATATATTTAGTACGGTAGACGTACGTGTGTTAACTGAACGTAGTTTTACGGCAATGTCTTTTGACTTAAGCCTGAATAATAAGAATCTTGAAGTATTTCAAAAGAATTAAGGAACCTTATTTTGAAAGAAGGATAATACTTGGTTTTGAAAGCATAAGAAGTTATACTAGCTTTATGGGAAATTAGGTATAACGACTTAAGAGGGATAAAAGGAACGGTTTACTTAATTATTTATGAAAGCCTTATTGATTTCGGAAATGAGAATAAGTATCGAACAAACCACAGCAGCGCTAATAAAGAGAAATGTATTGACTAATAAGGTATTATTAAACCAAGAGAAACCTCCATCCGCATGTAAGCTAAGATGAGACAAAATGATATTACATTTCCTAGATCATGGTCTTCTAATAAGATTGTTATGAACAAGAATAACCTACTCACACATAAGGCATATGTTTCTCAAATTGTTTTAAAGGAGAATTATATTAGTAAGTGATTAAAACTATGAACTACTAAACCTTTCAAAATAAAAGACTGAGAGTAATTGAACTTAGGCAAACTCGACGCTTGGAAAAGAATGTCATTACTTGATATTAAAAAGGAAACTGCTTTCGTTACTAAAAAAGATAGTCACTCTATTTTTGATACTACGTATCGTGTGACTTTGTGAAAGAAACGGATCTTTTAAAGAATTAATGTATGAAGTACTTTGGGGTTAAAACCCGAACTTGTTGTCATAAAATAGAAAGTACCTTGGGTGAATAACTTGACTATGTTGGTTCGTGATAGCCTTGTAATACTTTCTTGATTGGTTTGATAAGTAATCATGCATGACGCTACGTGTGTTAGTGTCTTATGATGTTTGTGTAGCCGGTTTCTCACGCGCTTATGTTGATTAACGATAAGCCGCAGATCGTTATATTATCACATACCCTCGACTTGATATACCGAGGGCTTGCCACCCTTGACGCGTCTATACGCCTACGCGGTTCGTGTGACTACGCGAGCGCCGTATGCTCCGTGATTGATCATTCCGGTGTTTTATCCCGACGCTGGGATGCCCATGTGGTCCGTGTGGACTACGCGGTCTACGAGACTATGCGGATCGCGGAGTCCAGAGGGTACCGGTTACCGCCTCGACGCGAGAATACCTCATGGCGAGCGCAGATGCTCCAGACTAGACGCGCACATCGATACCGAGGCGAGCCGCCACTTCGACACGTGGTGCGGTCTAGAAAGACCCCGTGATATAGTTTTATAGCATTGTTGGTACTGGTTTTAGTAGTCGGCTATGCCTTCGCATTTACTCCCGCACGGTTTTATTATGACACGTGGGACCGGTGTTCATGTGTACTCCTTGGTGTTATTATATCATAGATCGCCGACAGTGAGGGGGGTATTCCACGCATGATTGACGCGGTGGCGTGAGACCCATTGTTGTATTTGAGTAATGACTTTGAGGGCGCGAGTCCCTGACTTGACGTGACTGCTTACATATTGTGTATCGTAAATTGGTTATCATATATGTCTTCTGTTTATATAGACTATTATGATTTCATTTACAGTATTTTCAGTTTCACATACTGCATTGTACCTGTCACCTCCTTTGGGGGCCGCTCATGCCGCAGGTAGAGGTACACCCATCGATCCTCGCCTTAGGATCACAGTCAGCGCTTTGGGAAGCTCCGCTTTCTCCGAGGCTTATCTTGGTATAGTCCCCTGTTGTAGGTACTTACATTCAGGTACGGCGGGCCCCGTCCGTCGCTGTGTTGTAAAACTCTTAGAGGTCCGTAGTCCCGTTGTAAAGTTGGGATGTAACTGCTCATTCTGAGATATTTATATACTTGCCGGGCGGCACTCTTTTATTTGATAAATCAGGTTCTTTTTACATTAGTTTCATGTCTTATTTTATATTCACGACACTGATGTATGTCTACTGGGTGCCTGGTAAGGCACCACCACGCCCGTTCGGTCGTGACAATTATAGGTTGACACTTCTACGACGCGTATTCGCTTAGCTTGTGGATTTAGCCTAAAGGTATGTGAACTATCTCCTCTTCTAGCATGATTCCTTAAGATAAAGAAATTATTTCCTACTCCTTAAACGATCCATTCCTCGTTGTATTTGGATTGCCTAAAGTAGAATTTGTTCTATGTACTCCTTGATTGTACTTTTGATGTTTAAATTGTAAGTTGTATAATCCATGTCCTTGGTGAAGTTTGGATTCTTAAAAGTGAAAGTATTTTACTTAAAGTACATGGAGTCTTGAAAAGGAAATGGTTTCCAAACCTTTGGTTAGTGCCTTAGTTCCAAAACCTAAAGGTCATTATAATGACTTTAGTGAGTCAAAGGAGTGATTTACTTAATTGTTTTAAAAGAGGAGAAATGACATGATTTAAGAGAAGTAACTTGTCTTAACGGTGTGAGTTACTTGAGGTTTAAAAGTAGAAGAAACTTGTTTTCTATATATTAAGAGACTCGAAGTATTTTTGAAAGTTAAGAAACTTGATTTGAATGTTTTGATACTTGGTTTTAAGTATAAGTCTCTTGGTTATAAAAAGGAATGAAATTGTCTAAAAACCATAAAGGGTTATAACGCTTTATGGGAAGTTGGTTATAACGGCTTTATGGAAGGTTTAGAAGTTGTCTATTTTGATTAATGGACATAAGTTGCCTAGATTGTGAAAATTTGAAGTTACTTAATTTCAAGATTTGAAATGAGTTTTCAAGAGTGTAGTAACTTACTTGAAAATAGACACACCTTGATACTACGTGTTAGTATCTCGGGTTTTACACAAAAAGGAGTCTTTGAAAAGAATGCACGACGTAGTACTTTGGCTTGATTAATTGAGAATTAGTCTAAGTGTGCCTTGATAAGTACTTGGGCTTGATTAATTGAGAATTAGTCTAAGTGTGCCTTGATAAGTACTTTGGCTTGATTAATTGAGAATTATTCTATGTGCCTTGATAAGTACTTTGGCTTGATTAATTGAGAATTAGTCTAAGCGTGCCTTGATAAGTACTTTGGCTTGATTAATTGAGAATTATTCTAAGTGTGCCTTGATAAGTACTTTGGCTTGATTAATTGAGAATTATTCTAAGTGTGCCTTGATTAGTACTTTGACTTGATTAATCGAGAATTAGTCTGCGTGCCTTGATAAGTACTTTCGCTGATTAATTGAGAATTATTCTAAGTGTGCCTTGATAAGTACTTTGGCTTGTTTAATCGAGAATTATTCCACGTGTCTCCGATAAGTACTTTGGCTTGATTAATCGAGAATTGTCACGGTGTCGGTACTAGCTTGTGTTCTAGTGGTATATCATTCATTTCGGTCATTCCCGTTTGTGGCATTTGCATATTCCGTGGATTTGCTACCCACGATGCGGCGAATACCTCACGCGAGTCCGTAAGCGGCTTACGCGGTGAAATAGTCCCACGCGCGTCCAAATTTATGCGAGAAATACCTCACGCGAGTCCGTGGCGGCTTACGCGTGAAATAGTCCCACGCGAGAATACCTCACGCGGTCCACGCGACCTATGCGTGAAATAGTCCCGTGGAGTAGGATTGCTTAATGATACCGCGGGCGGTGGTCCCGCTGATCGTGAGCTTCCTAGTTTATATTGTAAGTATACTACTATTTACTCATGATTGCAAGGTTCAAAGGTGCTTATCGATGTTGTATTATATCATGGATCGCAGTGGAGGAAGGATTCCACGCATGATTGATATTACGGGCGCGAGACCCACGGTTATATTTGAGTAATGACTTCGGCGGCACGCGCCCTCGACTTGATATGATCGCATGTGTGGTAATCGTAGGTTGGCTATCATACATGTCTCCTGCTTTGTTAGATCGTTATGATTTCATTACAAGATTTCATCGCTTCACATACTTGGTACATTCTTCGCATCGACCTCCTTCGGGCGCGCTCACGCCGCAGTTTAGGTACGCTTGTTTGGTGATCGGCAGTGTAGGACCCGCCGTAGTTTTTGGATAGCTCCTTCTGCTCGGAGTTTATCTTTTGGTATAAGTTCTTTCAAGATGTGCTTTGTACGCATGGTACACGTGGCCTTGTCCGCCATAGTTCAAAGATAACTCTGTGAGGTCCGTATTCATATGGATCGACTCATGTACAGTGTTGTGTCTTTTGATTATGTATGTTATGGCAGCCTTATCGGCTTTGCCCTTGCACGTACGAATGGAAAAAAAATGAGGTGTTATTTAATTTCCGCAGTTTACTTAGTTGTTAAGATAGAAGGGTGCCTGTGTAGGCACTCACCACGCCCGGGTTCGGGGCGTGACAGAGTGGTATCGTGAGCAACAAGACTGAATGTCTACGACTGTCTAGTAGAGTCTTGATTATCTGTGTTGCGCGCCACACCCATAAACAAGAGGCTACAGGACATTTAGGAGTTGGTTTCTATTCTTCTCACTCTAAGATCGTGCTACAGAGTCTGTTAGTAAGATAATTCCTCTCGACGATTGTTGTGTTACGCTTATGCTCCAAGGAGGGCAACAAATACTAAAAGGGCAAAGGAGTAGCAGGAGCTACTAGTCGACTCAGAGAGTTGATAGGGCTTATGCCTGTGGTATACCTGGATGTTATGCCTCGGCCATGAAGTTCTTCTCGGCCAGTTTTGAGGCTCAAAGACTGCAGCCTCCAGCTTTCGCCAGAGAAGACTATAGGTCGCGAGGAAGCGCTTATGTTATTGACCAAGATAGCGGTGCTACGCTTCATCACAGGAGGTTAATCGCCACAAGACATGCATGTGTGTACAGAGGTAGAGGCCAACGTGGAGATCAGAAGAGGCTAGGACCGGTTGGTTATACCGGTGAGTTTTTGGACGAGTCGCCAAGAATGAGTGAGATATTCGTCCCAGCCTACCCAATACATACCCCCGCAGCTCATATGTGGGAGATTTGACCCCACAAGGTATTTAGGAGCCGGTCCAAGCTCCAGGGGTCGAGGTTCTCAGAGGAGCAGAGGATTTTCTCAGTCGAGGCCACTTATTCCTCAAGAGCCGGATGTAGTAAGCGCCATTCGGGGAAATGTCATTACGGCACGTGTCTTTGTTTTTATTGTGGCCGTCCGCCATATATCGGTGGTATGTCCTTTAGAAGGAGCACCGCGGGGTGGCTCACCATGAGGCCGATGGTTGATTCCCTTCTCCACAACAGGCCCCTGCATGGCGGTGTTCAGATGTCAGCCAGCCGTGGTAGAGGTCAGGGTGGAGTTTATAGTTCTGGCGGTCCTTCGAACCGTATAGATGACGTGACTATCTGGCATGATCGTGAGGCAACATCTCACGGGGTTACAAGTATATTTTGATTCTTTGAATCATACGCATATCGATAGATTCAGATTTTGCCCTAGCATATATGTTTTCCTTTGTTGCTAGTAGAAGTGATAGTACCCTGCGGGTAGGGATACCTTGATTAGTAAAGTGAGAAGTTAAGAATGTTGACAAGAATGATAAGTGAACTGAGACTATAGTTGTGTAGAGTTCACAAGTTGTAATTACCCCGTGACAGGGTAAGACCAATAGGGAAGATTGTACAGTAGGAATACTTTGGCTTATATGACAAACCTCTAGTGAATGGGAGGATAGGGTGAGAAGACTTGAGAAAAGAGATAGATTTATTTCGCATCAGGAATGAGAAGTTAAGTGTGACGCATGAGTCGGGTTATGGACTCATTTCGGTCACCAGTAGTATGGAATGGGTGACGCTTGGTAGTGGATCCGCGGCGTGATAGTGGTCACGAGGATGCCGCTCCAAGTCGAGTTAATCGTCAGACGAGTTCGTGGACGTTGCTCCACGAACCAGGTCGTAAGGACCGAGAAGAACCTTAACGGAATGTGAGTAACAATATGGCCAAGTTTGGATAGTAAATCCAAGGATTGGGGAACAAACAATATTTGAGATGTCAGACTGCTACTAGATAAGTTTAGAAGTACGAGAAAGAAAGACAAGTAAGGAAAAGAAAGGAACCTCTAAGATCCCGTGTTCAAAGATCAGAACCTTCAAGTATTGTGAGAAGGGACCACTGACGGAAGGTCCATTGATATGTTTACGTAGGTTATGTGGTGGCCATGCGTGGCATCGCTGGTCTCAGGCGCTTTGATCGATAGCATAGTAAAGAGATTATGCCGAGTTTGTATATCTTGGCAATCGACTAAGAACATTCGGGACGAATGTTTCTGGGGAAGAATGTTACACCCGTAAGTCCGTGACATGTGTAAGAAAGTGTATGTAAGGAATCAAGACTTGGAAATCGGTACGAAGGAAGAATTGTTTTTCCGACTAAAATCTTTCTGACGCCTGAAAGGAAAATCGTTTCATTGTTGAGAATTAGATTCTCAAAATGCATTATTTGAAGAGTATGAAACTCTAACCATATGGAAATTTATTTTTACGATTTGGTCACGCTGGGCCCACCCGAGGAATTTTACGCTTTATGGCCCACGAGGGTTACGGAATTTTATGGACGAATGAGAGGGCGACATGTGGAACCCTCACCTATGGTCTTGGACGAATTTTAGTAAGGGTATTATGGTCATTTGGCCAATGTTAAGATGACCAAGTCTTGCTAATAATAGAGCTTGATATTGTTGACTAAGTCCAAGGGACACTTGGCTTGATCTCCTCCTCCAAACCTAACAAGTTGTTATGATCTAGACCCTTCATCAAGTATATATCCTATACTAGTGCAAGATAACTTTCATACTTAGAAAAATTTCAAGAACTTGTCTTGTCAAGAACAATGCCTCGCCAAGGCCTCTTTTGGAAGACAAAATTTTTGTAGTTTTGATCCATTAGCCACAAGACTTAAACCCAATGTCCCTAAGGGTATTGTAAGGATATCTCAATAGAAAGATCATGGAAAAACGACGCTGTATTAGTCGCAAGGCGAAACTTAAAGAGTTCTTCAACTTTGAAGTTGGAACTTGAAGATGGGTTCTTCATAGGCTTCTAAGAGTGCAGCCGATTGGAACATAAGGAAAGGAGCTAAGATTTGCTAAGGCGCGACTTTGAATCTTGGAAATTTTAAGGGCTTATAAAGGTATAATTTTGTCGTTTTAGTAATTAAGTTTGCTTATTGTTGTAGCTATGGATAATAGAAAGCATGAGTTATTTATTATGAAGTTGGATAAGTGTTTTGGCTATTGGAACCCTAATCCGAAAAACTAGCATGTTAGCCTTAAGATTTCAATTCAAGTCGATTATTCGTTTAAGTCGCCGATGTTGTAAGGAGGAAATTGTAGTTGTTGAAGTTGTTTATGACTATATAACATGTTTGACCTTAGAACTTGGAATTGGAAAAAGAATTGGAAAGGACTTGTTGTGGTTATAAGTTGGCCGAGAATGGCTTGGATTTTTATACTACTTGATATTAATTGTGGGGCGGAATTTTACACGTATTGTAAGGCGTGTATGTTATACCCCGTATTTCCAGAGTATGTACGTGAGGGCGTACGTATAAAAATTTAAGCCTTAAGGTTGGCAAGGTTCGAAATTTGTACACAAGTACCGAAAAGAATCGTTTTTCGACGAAACGTTTTACTAACTTAAGGGAAAAATACTACTATGTCATTTTTAATTTTTGCGATTTTCCGAGAGACTAAACATTTTGGACCAACGAGAGGGTATACGTGTCACCCTTGCGTGTCCAAGGTTGTACGATTTTTGCTCAGGAAGCTTCTAGCTTATGTAGTTTTTTCCTTTTGTTGCCTTAAATGTTTGGTCAATGTTTGGTAGGATATTTGTGTGGTTGATGACCAAGTGGGACCCACACAACACATGGCTTAATCTTGACCTTACACTTGCCTAACACTTGTCTTCATCTTGGCCATTGGTTGGCCATTGCTTGACCTATAAATACCCCCCTTAGTTGATGAACTTCTTCATCCAAAAATCATTCTCCAAGTCTAAAACCCTCTCCTTAAGTTGGTGTTCGCCCGGTTCCCCTTCGGGGAAGCCTTGGCCGAGAATCTACCCCCCCCCCCCCTTTGCCTAGTTGTTTCCGTATAATTCACCCCCCCTCTTGGTAGAAATACTCTCCAAGTATTGTTGTAATGCCAAAATACTTTAGCCCAAATACCTTGTAGTACTTTCCAAAGTTACCTCTATACGTAGAGTCCCTAAATACTATTATACTTTCCTTTAGCCACTAAACTAAACCCTAAGGAAAACCTTCATAGTCGGTTGAAGTGTTAAGTAAGTTGCGAGAACTTCTAAGGGTTGTTTGGAGCGGGTCGAGCGCACGAGTAGAGCTTAACGCTGCTCAGATCGACATTATAACTTGATAATTTTGGGCTTACCGAGGTAAATAATCCTATCCTTCTAGTGTAATTGGAAATTACATATCGTAGTTGTTTAGAAACGAATATAAGATTCATAAGAGATTTGAACTGTAATGTAAGGATATTACGTAATAGACTTGAATCAAATCACATCGTAAGAATTAAGTAGAAGATTAAATCAGATTTACATAGACTATATTTACAGATCGATAACCTTTATTGGTTGAATGTTCTCGCGAGTAGATGTGCTACTTGGAAGGTGGACAAGGCTAGCCGTTATAGCCGTGAGCGCTTTTGCTTATAGTCGATAATCGTCGCGAGGTATGTGATTCTTCCTATACTTTGAGCATGAAGTATTTTAAAAGAATATATATGGTACGCAGACGACGTGGCAAATGTCTTTGACTTAAGCCCGAATAATAAGAATCTCAAGTATTTGAAAAGTATATATATATAGTACGCAGACGACGCGTGTTAATCGAACTTAGTTGACTAAGAATGTCTTTGACTTAAGCCCAATAATAAGAAACTTGAAGTATGTCAAAAGAGTTAAGAAACCTTTTTGAAAGAAGAGTAATACTTGGTTTGAAAACATAAGAGTTATACTAGCTTTATGGGAAGTTAGGTATAACGTCTTAAGAGAGGTAAAGAGAATGGCTTACTGATTTTAGAAGTTAAGAGACTTGATCTTAAAAGATAAGAGACTTGACTTAAATGAATTAATATGAATTTTGTGTGAAACCTCATTCGTGAGTAATGAGTACTTGGTTTTTAAAAGGAATAATGTTTTACTGATTTCGGAAATCAGAATGAGTATCGACAAACCACTGCAGCGTTAATAAAGGGAAATGTTTTGAATAATGAAGTATTATTAAAACCAGTAGAAACCTCCATCTGCATAGAAGCTAAGATGAGACAAAATGATATTACATTTCCTAGATCATGGCTGCTTAATAAGATTGATTATGAACAAGAATAACCTACACTCATATAAGGAATATGTTTCTCAGATTGTTTAAAAGAGAATTATATTCTTAAATGATTAAGACTATGAACTATGAAACTTTTCTAAAATAAAGAGACCTGAGTAATTGAAATTAGGCAAACCGAACTTTAGGGAAAGAATGTTGTTGAAAAGGAAAGTGTTTTGGTTTACCTAAAAATGTGAGTCACTCTATTTTTATACTACGGTATCGTGACCTTATAAAAGGAATGGATCTCTCTAAAAGGAATTTAACGTACGTAGTACTTTAGGGTTAAAACCCGGACTTTGATATAAAATGGAAGTACCTTGAGTTGTGTATAACTTGCCTATGCTTGTTGTTGTATAACTTGACTATGCTTGTTGTTGTGTAACTCGCCTATGCTTGTTGTGATAGCCTTTGTTGTGCAAGAATTGTGTTTCTATACTACCGCTGCGTCTCTCGAGGCCGACTTGTTGAGAGCTTACTTCGCACGCAGCTACGGAAGATTCCACGTATGCTTCCATTATTATTGTTACATGGGCATGCCTACACCGACGCATTCGGGCTACGTGCGGCAGGTTGATTACCCGATATATGGTTATTATTGTTACGGGCGCGTGTCGCACCGACGCAGACTCGGGCATGTGGCTACGCGCGTGGTTGACTACCCAAGATATTGTTGTTGATGTTACATGGACATGCCGCACCGGCGCAGACCGGCATGCGCCATGCGACATTGTTATTATTGTTGCATCATGGACACGCTCGCACCGGCGCACTCCGGCATGCGCCGCGACGCGAACATGATTGATGTTGGGCGTGAGACCCATAGTTATATATCGAGTGATGACTTTGCGGCGTGAGTCCCCGACTTGATCGCTTTATATTGCATCGTATTGTGGTTATCATACATGTCTCCCGCTTTATATGATCGTTATGATTTAACTACGATTTTCGCCACATACTTGGTACTGCCAGATCGACCTCTTCGGGCTGCGTTCATGCCGCAGTAGAGTACACCAGAGTTAATCCTCGCCATAGTGGTCACAATTCAGATTGGGAAGCTCCGCTTTCTCCGAGGCTTATTCTTCGCATGTGTTCCCCGAGTTGTAGGTTCTTGTACATTCAGTGGTATGGCGGGCCCCGTCCCATCACGGTTGTTGTAAATCTTAGAGGTCGAGTAATCGCATGGGCGTGGTTGTAAAAAGGATTAAACTGCTCGGTTTTTATGTATTTATATACGTAAGGCAACCGCTTTAGTTGGCCTGCTTATATATAATATCTCTTGCTTCATGTCTTGTTTTATGTTCCGCTGATTTTCTCTGATGTATGACTACTTGGGTGCCCGGGTAAGGCACCAGTCACGGGCCCCGGTTCGGGTCGTGACAAAAGTGGTATCAGAGCAGTTAATCCTCGGAAAGTGTCTACGCGCGTGTCTAGCAGAGTCTTGATTATCGCGTGTTGTACACTACATCTATAATCGTGAGGTTGCAGGACATTTAGGATTGGTTTCCATTCTTCTCATTCTCGTGCCTAGTAAATGTTGTAAGTTGACCCTCCGACGATTTCGTTTTCACCGCTTATGCCTCCGCAAGTGCAACCCGTGCCCACGCGGGCAAGGCGGCCGAGGAGCCGCCAGGAGATACAGAGGAGTACGAGGCGCAGCCCTGGCCATTACCGAGACAATGCTTCGACGGCGAAGTTTTGCGACGCCGCAACCAAAGAGAGTTTAGAGTCGCAGAAATGGTCGATGAGACCACGCACTGCACCTTCGCCCCACACCTGGCGTATGAGTTGGGTACAAAGAGATGGCCCGCCATCGCCGTGATCGTGGCATACGAGGATAGCCGACGCAGCAGCTCCGTGAGCACCCATGGTTCACCCAAGATCGGATAGTTTGAGGCTACGGACTTTCTCGAGATGTAGCCCGCCGCAGTTCTACGGTCGAGGCTCGAGGATGATCCGCAGGAGTTCATCCGACAGCTACGCGATCATGAGAGTGATCAAGGCTTCGAGACCGAGTCGTGGTCCTAGGTTCGCATCGGCCGCGTGATACCGCAATGATCGTTTGATTCGCGGAGCTGTCCGGGAGAGAATGCACTTCCACCGTTTGGGGACGAAGTTGGGCATTTCTTGCACATTTCTTGCCTCCACAGATTTGGAGGGCTCGGGCCGATGATTTTTGATGTTGAGGCGCAACCGCGCACGCCGAGTACAATGTGGAGTTCGACTCATTAGCTCGGTATGCCCCCGCTGTATTAGCTGATATGGAGGACAGAGTACACCGCTACGTTACCGGGTTAGATGACTACTTTGCAGAGGCTTGTTCGGTGTAGCTCTTCACCGGCATGGACATTGCCCGCACGCAGCTTATGCACTGGGTGTGAGGAGCGGAGAGGTCACGGAATGACCAAGATCGCAGTAAGAGGCCGTAACAACAGGTCCTGGTGACTTTCGAGGCGGACCGCCTCAAAGATACTAGTTTTGTACCTCCGCCAGTGCAGAGTGGTCCTCCACAACCTTCAGGGCATCCGGGGGATTCAGGAGCAGGTCAGAGCTCCAGGGGTTCAGATTTCCAGGGGAGTAGGGTGTGGGCCAGATGCAGTCACCCCTACCTCGGTGTGGTCGATGTGGTAGACCGCATTTCGGGGAGTGTCGTGGTACCAAGAGAGCTTGTTATTTTTGCGGCCAACAGGCCATCCGCGAGATCGTCTCGACTGTGGGTAGCGCTGTAGGATAGCACGCATCACGAGATCGGGCGGTTCTTCACCTTCCATAGCTAGGCAGATGTTCATACACCTGCAGCTACCAGAGAGGTCGCGGTGGAAGTTCCGCTTTAGCGGTCCTTTGAACCGCCTATTTTCGGTATATCCTTAACCCTCTAGAGATTTGTATGTATTGATGTTATGATGATGTGTTTAGTGTTATGTTCGGATAGCTTTGTGCTAAAATGTGATTTAGACGCCTGGTTAGTGAAAAAGGTAAGCCTGGGGGTGAAAAAATGATGAACCTTAGAATATTACAGTTGAGACCTTAAATGTGCGCCGCTTGAGTACAAGATTTTGCGGGTGATCTTTGTCGAATGTATAAGTATACGTGGTGTAATGGTGGGAAAATTCCTTGGTGGTGTAAAATGGAATTGGTAGCTTTCATGACCAGATAGGTAAGATTGTTCGGACGGAAACAAGAGCTTGACGCGTTAAGTGGGTCGGGTCAGCCATGTTGCGGGCCATCCCGCGGCTCGCTTCGAGGTGGGTCGGCTCGGTGGTCCCGCCAGTGGTAGGGTCACGAGGGTGCTAGGCCCAAGTTTAGTTGACCATCGATGAGTTCGTGGATATGTTCGACCGTAAGCGGATCGTGAAGGCCGGAATGGCCTTAGGAGGATTGAGGTTAGTAAGATGACCAAGTTCGAGGTGGTGACTCCAAAGTGTTGGGAATCAAGCGATGATGAAGTGTGGTACGTATACTAGAAGAGTTCTAGTGGCGAGAAGGCGGCACGACGAGTAAGGAAAGAAGTGAACTTGGCCGAAAGATGGAAGTAATCATTTTTGTGAAACGAGTGCGCGGAGTATCCTTTGGACCGAGCGAGAATTGGTATCGCTTTTGCATCGCCGAGGTGATTCCTCGCTGGCTTGGATTTAAGTATTTACGCGTGTATTCTGCGTGATCATTGCGCAATTGCAAACCGGTTAAGCTATAAGGAACTTGATCGTTATCCGTCTTGAGAAGGAACATTCGGGACGAATGTTTCGGCGAGGAGGAGAATGTTATACCAGTATTTCCGAGTATGTACGTGAGGCGACGATAAAAATTTAAGCCTTAAGGTTGGCAAGGTTCGAAATTTGTACACAAGTACCGAAAGAATCGTTTTCGACTAAACGCTTTACTAAACTTCGAAGGAAAAATACGGCTATGTCATTTTTAATTTTTGCGATTTTTCCGAGAGACTAAACATTTTGGACCAACGAGAGGCTTACGTGTCACCCTTAGGTGTCCAAGGTTGGACGATTTTTTGCTTGTGGAAGCTTCTAGGCTTGCACGTTTTTTTCCTTTTTGTTGCCTTAAATGTTTGGTCAATTTTTGATAGGATATTTGTGTGGTTGATGACCAAGTGGGACCCACACAACACATGGCTTAATCTTGACCTTACACTTGCCTAACACTTGTCTTCATCTTGGCCATTGGTTGGCCATTACTTGACCTATAAATACCCCCCTTAGTTGATGAACTTCTTCATCCAAAAATCATTCTCCAAGTCTAAAAACCCTCTCCCCCTTAAGTGTTGTGTTCGTCCAAGGTTCCCCACCCCCCCTTTGGGATGCCTTGGCGTTTAATTTACCCCCCCCCCCTTTGCCTAGTTGTTTCCGTATAATACACCCCCCCTCTTGGTAGAAATACTCTCCAAGTATTGTTGTAATGCCAAAATACTTTAGCCCAAATACCTTGTAGTACTTTCCAAAGTTACCTCTATACGTAGAGCCCGGAAATACTATTATACTTTCCTTTAGCCACTAAACGAAACCCTAAGGAAAACCTTCATAGTCGGTTGAAGTGTTAAGTAGAAGTTGCGTAGAACTTCTAAGGGTTGTTTGGAGCGGGTTGGAGCGCACGGAGTAGGAGCTTAACGTTGCTCAGGATCGACATTATAACTTGGATAATTTTGGGCTTACCGAGGTAAATAATCCTATCCTTCTAGTGTAATTGGAAATTACATACTGTAGTTGTTTAGAAACGAATATAAGATTCATAGAAGAGATTTGAACTGTAATAGAAGGATATTACAGAATAGACTTGAACTGAAATCACATCAGAAGAATTAAGTAGAAGATTAAATCAGATTTACATAGGATTTGTATTCTGATGGTGATAACCTTTATTGGTTGAATGTTCGCGAGTAGCATGTGCTACTTGGAAGGTGGACAAGGCTAGCGGGTTATAGCGTGGAAGCGTTTGCTTATAGTCGATAATCGTCGCGAGGTATGTGATTCTTCCTATACTCTTGAGCATGAAGTATTTTAAAAAGAATATATATGGTACGGTAGACGTACGTGTGGCAATGTCTTTTGACTTAAGCCTGAATAATAAGAATCTTGAAGTATTTGAAAAGTATATATATATAGTACGGTGAGCGACGTGTGTTAAATGAACTTAGTTGTACGGCAATGTCTTTTGACTTAAGCCTGAATAATAAGAAACTTGAAGTATGTCAAAAGAGTTAAGAAACCTTTTTGAAAGAAGAGTAATACTTGGTTTGAAAACATAAGAGTTATACTAGCTTTATGGAAAGTTAGGTATAACGTCTTAAGAGAGGTAAAGAGAATGGCTTATCGATTTTAGAAGTTAAGAGAATTGATCTTAAAATATAAGAGACTTGACTTAAATGAATTAATATGAATTTTGTGTGAAACCTCATTCGTGAGTAATGAGTACTTGGTTTTTAAAAGGAATAATGTTTCTGATTTGGAAATCGAATGAGTATCGACAAACCATCGGCGTTAATAAAGGAAATGTTTTGAATAATGAAGTATTATTAAAACCGGAGAAACCTCCATCTGTATAGAAGCTAAGATGAGACAAAATGATATTACATTTCCTAGATCATGGTCGCTTAATAAGATTGATTATGAACAAGAATAACCTACACTCATATAAGGCATATGTTTCTCAGTTGTTTAAAAGAGAATTATATTCTTAAATGATTAAGACTATGAACTATGAAACTTTTCTAAAAAAAAAAAGACCTGAGTAATTGAAATTAGGCAAACTGGAACTTTAGGGGAAAGAATGTTGTTGAAAAGGAAAGTGTTTTGGTTTACCTAAAAATGTGAGTCACTCTATTTTTATACTACGGGTATCGGGTGACCTTTATAAAAGGAATGGATCTCTTTAAAAGGAATTTAACGTACGTAGTACTTTAGGGTTAAAACCCGGACTTTGATATAAAATGGAAGTACCTTGAGTTGTGTATAACTTGCCTATGCTTGTTGTTGTATAACTTGCCTATGATTGTTGTTGTGTAACTCGCCTATGCTTGTTGTGATAGCCTTTGTTGTGCAAGAATTGTGTTTCTATACTACCGCGTCTCTCGATGGAGGGTCGGTTGACTTGTTGAGAGCTTACTTGGACGTACCGGCAGTGACGGAAGATTCCACGGGTATGCTTCCATTATTATTGTTACATGGGCATGTCTGCACCGTCGCAGATTCGGGGCATGTGGCCGTGCGGCGGGTTGATTACGATATATGGTTATTATTGTTACATGGCGTGTCTGCGCGTCACGGTCAGAGGCATGTGGCGTGCGGCGGTTGACCACCCAAGATATTATCGTTGATGTTACATGGACATGTCTGCCGTCGGTCGAGGCATGTGGCCATGCGGCATTGTTATTATTGTTGCATCATGGGCGATACGCCGATCTGAACTCCGGGCACGCCATGATGCGAACATGATTGATGTTGTGGCGTGAGACCCAGCAGTTATATATTGAGTGATGGCTTTGGCGTGAGTCACGACTTGACCGCTTTATGTGCGTATTGTATTGTGGTTATCATACATGTCTCACTGCTTTATATAGTTATGATTTAAGCTGCGATATTTGATTTCACATGCTTGGTACTGTTATCGACCTCCTTGAGGCTGCGTTCATGCCGCATGTAGAGTACACCGTGAGTTGATCCTCGCCATAGTCACGATCGTATTAGGAAGCTCCGTTTCTCGGAGGCTTATTCTTCTATGTGTTCCACGAGTTGTAGGTTCTTGTACATTCGTGGTATGGCGGGGCCTGTCCGTCATGGTTGTTGTAAATATTAGAGGTTTGTAATCTTGTTGTGGCGAGGTTGTAAAAAGGATTAAAGCTGTTCGGGTTTTTATGTATTTATATACGTAAGGCAACCGTTTTAGTTGCTTTGTTTATATATAATATCTCTTGCTTCATGTCTTGTTTTTATGTTCCGCTGATTTTCTCTGATGTATGACTACTTGGGTGCCCGGGTAAGGCACCAGTCACGGGCCCGGGTTCGGGTCGTGACAGTGTAATCCCCTTTGTTTGGTTGTTGTTTGGAGCCTTAAATGTGGCGTGTTGGTTATTGTATTCGGCCTTGAAAAAGGTGGCAAAGTGAGTAGAAACAAAGGAAGTGCTGCCCGATTTTCCGTAGAATTAGAGACCGTATACTTAGTATTATTCTACATTAGAGACTAGATGTTGATAGTCTTGTTGTGACCATTATAGGTTGACACTTCTACGTACGGCGTATTCGGCTTAGCTTGTGGATTTAGCCGAAAAGGTATGTGAACTATCTCCTCTTCTAGCATGATTCCTTAAGATAAAGAAAGTATTTCCTACTCCTTAAATGATCCATTCCTTGGTTGTATTTGGATTGCCTAAAGTAGAATTTGTTCTATGTACTCCCTTGATTGTACTTTGATGTTTAAATTGTAAGTTGTATAATCCATGTCCTTGGTGAAGTTTGGATTCTTAAAAGTGAAAGTATTTTACTTAAAGTACATGGAGTCTTGAAAAGGAAATGGTTTCCAAACCTTTTGGCTAGTGCCTTAGTTCCAAAACCTAAAGGTCATTATAATGACTTTAGGGGAGTCAAATGAGTGATTTACTTAATTGTTTTAAAAGAGGAGAAATGACATGATTTAAGAGAAGTAACTTGTCTTAATGGTGTGAGTTACTTGAGGTTTAAAAGTAGAAGAAACTTGTTTTCTATATATTAAGAGACTCGAAGTATTTTTGAAAGTTAAGAAACTTGATTTGAAAGTTTGTGATACTTGGTTTTAAGTATAAGTCTCTTGGTTATAAAAAAGGAATGAAATTGTCTAAAAACAATAAAGGGTTATAACGACTTTATGGGAAGTTGGTTATAACGGCTTTATGGAAGGTTTAGGAAGTTGTCTATTTTGATTAATGGGCATAAGTTGCCTAGATTGTGAAAATTTGAAGTTACTTGATTTCAAGATTTGAAATGAGTTTTCTAAGAGTGTAGTAACTTACTTGAAAAATAGACACACCTTGATACTACGGGTGTTAGTATCTCGGGGTTTTACACAAAAAGGAGTCTTTTGAAAAGAATGTACGTACGTAGTACTTTGGCTTGATTAATTGAGAATTAGTCTAAGTGTGCCTTGATAAGTACTTTGGCTTGATTAATTGAGAATTAGTCTAAGTGTGCCTTGATAAGTACTTTGGCTTGATTAATTGAGAATTAGTCTAAGTGTGCCTTGATAAGTACTTTGGCTTGATTAATTGAGAATTATTCTAAGTGTGCCTTGATAAGTACTTTGGCTTGATTAATTGAGAATTAGTCTAAGTGTGCCTTGATAAGTACTTTGGCTTGATTAATTGAGAATTAGTCTAAGTGTGCCTTGATAAGTACTTTGGCTTGATTAATTGAGAATTAGTCTAAGTGTGCCTTGATAAGTACTTTGGCTTGATTAATTGAGAATTATTCTAAGTGTGCCTTGATAAGTACTTTGGCTTGATTAATTGAGAATTATTCTAAGTGTGCCTTGATTAGTACTTTGGCTTGATTAATTGAGAATTAGTCTAAGTGTGCCTTGATAAGTACTTTGGCTTGATTAATTGAGAATTATTCTAAGTGTTCCTGTTACACCCCGTAGTTCCAGGGTATGTATGTGAGGACGTACGTACGAGAATACGACATTTAAATTAGAAAGGAAGAAAGATGTGATTTTTCGACGGAAAAGTTTCCGGATTTTGTGAAGGAAAAGGTTCGTTAAAGGGAATTGGATTCCCGGATTCGGTATTCGGACTTTTTGGAATATTTGAGAATTATGGAATTTTATTTCCGGAATTGGTCACGTGGGGCCCACGGGGAAAATTTACGGTTTGTGGGGCCCACTTTATTTTCGGATTTTTGGCATTACGGATATTTTTGGAAGATGAAATATTTTGGACGAGTAGGGGGGCGACACGTGTCACCCCCATGTGGCCATATTGGGTGGAGTTGGACAAGTGTCCTTGGGGCGTTTTTTGTGGACAAGTGGCAAGCCACTTGTCCCATTTTTGTGGTGGACATGTGGTTGGTAGAATCCACACCCACATGTCCCCAATCTACACCACACACTTGCCTAGATCTTGGCCATTGATTTCTCTATAAATAGACCCTTAAGTGCAAGACTTTATTCATCCACTTAGAAAGTTTCCAAGGCAAAAATAATTCTCCCTCCCCTTAGTAAAGCTCTCGTCCAAACCCCCCCCCCCCCCACCTTGTGTAGAAATTCTTCAAGTGTTGTTATTATTCCAAATACCTTAGCCTAAATCCCTTGTAGTATCCTAAAGTAATCCCAACATAAGAGCCCGGAAATACTAATTTATTTCAATAGTCGCAAAAGTGAAACCCTAGGAAAATCTTCATAGATGGTTGAAGTGTTTAGAGAAGTTGTGTAGAAACTTCTAAGGGTTTCTTGGAGCGGGTTGGAGCGTAAGGAATTGGAGCTAAGCGTTGCTCAAGATCGACTTATTAATCTTGGATAATTTTGGGCTTATCGAGGTAATGATCTTTGTCCCCCTATTGCAATTGGATATTACATATTGTAGTAGTTTAGAATTGAGTATAAGATATATATATTGGAAGGTTGTTTAAAAAGAATTGAACTGTATTTACATTGGACTATATTTACAGTAGACTTGTAGTATTATTGTGGGGAAGTGTTGTACACGTCCGGTTAGACGTGTAACCCCCTTGGAGTTGTTGGCTTGGTAGCGGGCCTTGATAGAGGATGAGATTTATGTGGTCATGCGGGGAGGTCTTGCGAATTTTCCGTAGAATAAGGAGCCTTGTACTTAGAATTGTTCTACGAAGAAATCGAGAAGTTAATAGACGTCTTGTGGCCTTTATAGGTGGAAGTACTACGAGTAGCGTATTCTACTTGAAGGGTGGAAAAGGCTAGCAAGGTTATAGTACTTGGAGCGTTTTTCTTATTGTCGATAATCGTCGCGAGGTATGTGAAACTCTTCCTATCTTTTCTAGCATGATGGTTGTGAACTATGTAGTACGGTAGACGTACGTGTGCTAAACAAATTTGGTTAGTTTAAAACTGTTACACCCCGTATTTACAGGACTTGTTTTAAGAACGTACGAAAGAACTCACATGTGTTAAGATTTGAGACTTGAAAAAAATTTATCGGAATTATGAAATTGTCGGAAAACGTACTATTGTGACGAATGGGAGGGCGACACGTGTCACCCCCCCTTAATTATATCTTGGACGAAATTGCAAGGGAAAGAGGGTCATTGGACCTTTGTTAGCAAGACAAGTCTTGCAAGTAGCAAGCTTGACATAATTGACTTGGTCAATGGGTCCACAAGCTTGATTTTTATGAGAACTTCATCGTAGCCACCCAATTGTACACATCTTAACCCTCCATGTCCCTTTATAATACTACTAGTAGTGATACAAGTCCACACTTAGCCAAATTTTCTAGAGATATTGAAGAACAAGAGCAAGGTGCTCTCGGGTTCTAGCCTTAGAAAGAAAAAAAAAATTTGTTTCTTGTTCTTTAAGCTCCACATTTTAAACCAAGGTTCCTAAGTGTATTGTAAGCGTATCTCAATAGAAAAATCTCGGAAAAAGATAGTTTTCGGGTTAGTCGCAAAGTGAAAACCTAGTGACTTTCTAGGTTTTGGATTGAAAGTTTGAAGGAAAATTGTTGGTGTGGTTCTAAGGGTCTCAAGTAGCGGATTGAAGTATCTTGAAGAGGCTCTAGGTTGCTAAGGAGCGACTTCGGATTTGGAGTTGGATTAGGATTCGTTGAGGTATAATCTTGTTCTTTGAAAGTGTTACAAGATTATTTATATTGTTGTTAGCTTTACTTGTTGCTAGCATGAAGTATTTGTGTTGAAGTTTATAAGGATTATGGATTGATTGTAGCCTTGAAAATCCTAATGTAATGTAAGCCATGTTAAGTTGGATTACAATTTGGTCGTTATTAGAATCGTCGCATGTTAATTACTTGGAGATTAAAGTAGTTATAATCGTTTGCGACTTGATATCATGTTAGGCTAATAACTTGGATTGAAATGGAAATTGGATTAGAATTGATGTTGTAGTACTTCAAGTTAGCCGAATTGGCCTAGTAAGTTGTGTTAATTTGTTATCTATTGTGGGGCGGAATTTTACACGTCTAGTAGGCGTGTAATCCCCTATTGTTGATTTCATTGTTTGGGCCTTAAATGTGGCGTGTTTGGTTATTGTATTCGGCCTTGAAAAAGGTGGCAAAGTGAGTAGAAACAAAGGAGGTGCTGTCCGATTTTCCGTAGAATTTAGTGGCATAGCACTTAGAATATTCTACGTTTGAAGTAAGAGGTTAATGGACATATTGTGACCATTTTAGGTTGAAGTACTAAGTATAGCGTATCCTACTTGGAGGGTGGAATAGCTATCAAGGTTGAAGTACTTGGGAGCATTTTGCTACTTGTCGATAATCGTCGCGAGGTATGTGAACCTCTTCCTTCCTTTGGCATGATTCTATGTATGGAATATACCTGTGGTATCATTTCATGTTTCCTTCGACGCTTAGAAGTTAAGAGGTAGTTGTGGGATTTACTCTATGTAGAACTTTTCCTATCCTTTGAGCATGACTAGTTACACGTATATAGTACGGTAGACGTACAAGATCTTGATATCCTTTACTAGTTTATTGAATGGCCAAGTCAAGTGAGTTAGGAGATTAATTCGCTTCTTTGAAAGTATTAAGGATGTCTAATGTTTTATTAAAGTTAAGGGACTTGAAGAGTTTTGAAGTATGTGATACTTGTTCCGTTTTAAACGTATAAGTCCCTTGGATAGGAAATTATATTTTTGGCTAAGGTATAAAGTGAATATAACGACTTTATGGGAAGTTGGTTATATTTGCTTTATGGAGAGATAAATGACTTGATTTTAGTAAAAAGGCAACTTGTTTTTAAGGCATCAATTGCCTAAGGTTGTATAACAAAATGAGTCACTTGATTTCTAAAGGTTAAGAGACTAATTGTATTTTTGAAAGTTAAGTGAATTGATTTGAAAGTATTTAATACTTGGTTTCAAAAAGTAGAAGTCTCTTGGTTAGAAAAGGAATGAGTTTGTCCAAAACCATAAAGGGTTATAACGACTTTATGGGATGTTGGTTATAACGGCTTTATGGAAGAATAAGAGAATGGTTTTCTCTAATAAGTAATCAAAGGAATAACTTGTGTTAAGGAAGGACAATTTGTTTTAAAGGTATCACTTGCTTAAAAGCTTTAAAGTAAGGGTCACTTGATTTAGAAGCCGAGACTTGTATTTCTAAAAGTATCGTGACTTATGGGAAATGTACACAAGCCTGGATACTACGGGTGTTAGTATCTTGGGGTTAAATTCCCGGATTTTGATGTGTAAAACGAAAGTGCCACGAGTTTATAAAAACGGAAGTCTAAAGGTTTAATGAACTTGCCTTGGTTGGCTTGTGATAGCTTTGAGTGCAAGTATTATATGTCTATGTTGTCGTGTCTCTCAGTTGGAGGGCATTTGTCTTTGTTATAAGTACTTGGGCGTCACAAGCGGTGATGTAGGATTCCACGGGTATGCTTCCATCATGATTGATCCTTGGACACGCTTATGCGATGTGGGATTAGGGGCATGTGACGAGGATGCGGGTTAGATGCCGGACATCTTATTGGGCGTCTGCGGCGGCGTGAGGATTCCAGGTATGCTTCCATTGTGATTGATCTTGGCCATGCTTATCACGATGAGGATGCGGGCATGTAGCGAGATGCGGGTTAAATGCCCGCGTGTTTTATTACTCGTAGCGTGCTTATACGATGTGGGATTAGGGCATGCGACCATGTTATACTTTACTCCACGGGCTAGCTCCCGGCGAAGACATGTACGCGATGAGGATTACGGGGCATGTTATATTATTACTCCATGGGCTAGCTCCCATGAAGACTGCGCTACGATGAGGATGCAGAGACGCGTTATGGCCATGCTTATACGATGTGGGATTAGGGCATGCGTCGTATATATATATATATATATATGTGTTGTGTATGTATCGCCGCGGTGAGGTGGGATGCCAGGCGCGTCACATGGTTATATTTTACACTTATAGTGTCGGCGATGATGTGGGATTCCACAGGCGAGAAGATATATATATATGTGTGTTGTGTATGTATACGCCCGACGGTGAGGTGGGATGCCGAGCGCGTCACGTGGTTATAATTTACCACTTATAGTCATCGACGGTGATGGGAATCCACGGACGCTTTGATATTTGTGTGACTTGATCGCGTCCCAGTTAGGCGGGTAGTATTTGCGCCCTCGCAAGGGCCGAATTATACTTATGAAAGATAAGTAAGTTATATAGTAATGAACTTAATGATTTTTCCTAATCATGTGCGAAAGAATGTGGCTATAACCTTTATTGAAAATGGGAAAAGATAATGATGTGAAATTAAGTTCATAAGTGGTAATGACACGGCGAGGATCAGTATGTATTTTTATACTTGTCCACTGTCATTCTTTTGTCTGATTATGATCATTTCTTGTCGTTATTTACATTCCATATTAAATTTTTGTTATCTTGACCCCGCCGAGCTGCGTTAAATGCCGCGAGTTTTAGGTACCCAGGTTGGTGATCCTTGCTCTTAGGATCTCGGTTCAGTTTTTGGGAAAAAGCTCCATTTGCTCCGGAGGCTTATCTCTTGGTACGGTTTTCCCTGAGGTTGTAGATTCATGTATATTCGAGGTATGGCGGGGCCTGTCCACGATTGTTATGTTAAAACTCTTAGAGGTCCGTAGTCACATATTGTGGGTCAGTTTGTAAAAGGAAAGGAGGCAACTGCTTCGTGTATGTATTTACTTATTTGAAAGGTAGCCCTATCGGCTAACCTGTGATTTATCTTTGATGTTTTATTTATAAGTTTCATGTATGTTCCGCTGATTATCTCTGATGAATACCTGTAAGGGTGCCCAGGTAGGGCACGATCGCGAGCGAGGGTCGTCGTGACAAAGTGGTATCGAGCGATTAGTCCTCGAAAAGTGTCTAGGCAGGTGTACAGTAAGTCTTGATTATCGGTGTGTTGTGCACCACATCTATAATCGGGAGGCTGCAGGACATTTAGGATTGGTTTCCATTCTTCTCTCTTTGAGATCGTGCGATGAGAGTCTGTAGGTTAAATCCTCTCGACCCGCTTCTTATGCGATTATGCCTCGCCGGAAGGCGGCCGAGGCGAAGGCAAAGCGGCGGCGAGGCGCTAGTGGTGCAGAGGGTTACGGGACTCGGGCAGACTATGCACGAGTAGTAGGCGGATTAGCGAGCTTCGGCCACGCGGTATTAGAAGAGCAAGGCGGCGGTAGCTCGAGGATTCCGTGCGAGCCTCGATTCCGCGGCCGAGGCGAGTTTAGAGATTATGGAGAAGCGGTCGGACTTTTGACTAGCATAGTGGTAGAGGCGTAGCCGGCGGGCGATTAGCTAACCCTGGCCGGCGGTTTGAGGATTCGGGATTTTACGGGTTGTAGTCCACGAGTTTTATGGTTCGAGATCGAGGATGATCCTCAAGAGTTCGTTCGGCGACTCTGACGGACTATGCAGTGCTTAGGGCCTCGGATCTGATGCGTTACGCTAGCCTCTTCTGGGATTCTGCGATATTGCGTTGGCCCGGTTTGAGTCGTGGTTGCTTTCGAGAGGTGTGGGTGCTCGTCCGGCGATTTGGGATGAGTTCACGGAGGCCTTTCTTGATCACTTTTGCCTCTGAAATGAGAGAGCCCGTGTTGATAGGTTCTTGTCATTGAGGCGAGAATGGGAGGACCATCGAGAATCTGATCAGGAGTTTGACTCGTTATCGGTATCGCACACTATTGTGGTGATATGGCGGACGAGTTCACCGTATGTGATGGGCTAGACCGTCGTATGATTACGCGTGCTTAGGGGTGGCCCTTGCCGGTATGGATATTGCCGGAGATGCGAGCTTATGCATGAGGATCGGGGCGAGAGAGGAGGACCGGCTGGCGATCCGGCCAGAGGCGGGGCAGCGAGTTCGAGGTAACTTCGAGCGGACGGCCTTAACAATGACAGGTCTACATTTCAGCCGGCCTGAGTACTCCTTCGGTCTTGGCGGAGGTTTGGTCGCGGGGATATTCGGGGCAGTCGGGGCTCGAGCTCTGAGTTCGATGTCAGAATAGTAGCGAAACAACATTTGCCCCGGTGTGGTCACTGTAGTAGATTTCATTTTGGGAGTGTCGTACTACCTCTACAGCTTGTTATGCTTGCGGCGGGAGCCATTTCGTGAGAGGCTGTCCAGCCGAGTGGCACGGGTGGGATAAGCGCGATCTCTTGGATTAGTTGCGGGTTCTTCGCCTTCCATATCTAGGCGGGATGTTTATGCACGTGGTAGTGGCGGTCGCGGTGGAAGTTCCCAGTTTTAGCGGTCCTTTGAACCGCCTATATGATTTCAGGTATGCCTTTGGCCCTTTAGAAACTTGTATGCATGATAAAGTTGTGGTATGTTTAAATGTCACGAACAGATTATATTGAGATTATGTATATGCTAGGAAGAGTTGGAAGTATGAAAAGATAATCTCTTTTGGGCTTATGATGGACAGATATGCGTGTGCGAGGCATTAGGGCCATGTGTGGCATTGTTGGTTTGTCGGGGTTGTGAAAGGAAACTATGTCGCTAATGATAAGTTTGACTCCGAAAGAACATTCGGGGACGAATGTTTCTAAGGGGGGAAGAATGTTACACCCCGTATTTACAGGACTTGTTTAGAGCGTCTGAAAGAACTTCGCAGTGTTAAGATTTGAGACTTGAAAAAAATTTATCGGAATTATGAAATTGTCGGAAAACGTACTATTGTGACGAGTGGGAGGGCGACACGTGTCACCCCCCCCCCCCCTTAATTATGTCTTGGACGAAATTGCAAGGGCAAGAGGGTCATTGGACCTTTGTTAGCAAGACAAGTCTTGCAAGTAGCAAGCTTGACATAATTGACTTGGTCAATGGGTCCACAAGCTTGATTTTTATGAGAACTTCATCCTAGCCACCCAATTGTACACATCTTAACCCTCCATGTCCCTTTATTATACTACTAGTAGTGAGACAAGTCCACACTTAGCCAAATTTTCTAGAGATATTGAAGAACATGAGCAAGGTGCTCTCGGGTTCTAGCCTTAGAAAAAAAAATTAGTTTCTTGTTCTTTAAGCTCCACATTTTAAACCAAGGTTCCTAAGTGTATTGTAAGCGTATCTCAATAGAAAAATCTCGGAAAAAGATAGTTTTCGGGTTAGTCGCAAAGTGAAAACCTAGTGACTTTCTAGGTTTTGGATTGAAAGTTTGAAGGAAAATTGTTGGTGTGGTTCTAAGGGTCTCAAGTAGCGGATTGAAGTATCATGAAGAGGCTACAGGTTGCTAAGGGCGACTTGGTTGGAGTTGGATTAGGATTCGTTGAGGTATAATCTTGTTCTTTGAAAGTGTTACAAGATTATTTATATTGTTGTTAGCTTTACTTGTTGCTAGCATGAAGTATTTGTGTTGAAGTTTATAAGGATTATGGATTGATTGTAGCCTTGAAAATCCGAAATGTAATGTAAGCCATGTTAAGTTGGATTACAATTTGGTCGTTATTAGAGTCGTCGCATGTTAATTACTTGGAGATTATAGTAGTTATAATCGTTTGCGACTTGATATCATGTTAGGCTAATAACTTGGATTGAAATGGAAATTGGATTAGAATTGATGTTGTAGTACTTCAAGTTAGCCGAATTGGCCTAGTAAGTTGTGCTAATTTGTTATCTATTGTGGGGCGGAATTTTACACGTCTAGTAGGCGTGTAATCCCCTATTGTTGATTTCATTGTTTGGGCCTTAAATGTGGCGTGTTTGGTTATTGTATTCGGCCTTGAAAAAGGTGGCAAAGTGAGTAGAAACAAAGGAGGTGCTGTCCGATTTTCCGTAGAATTTAGTGGCATAGCACTTAGAATATTCTACGTTTGAAGTAAGAGGTTAATGGACATATTGTGACCATTTTAGGTTGAAGTACTAAGTATAGCGTATCCTACTTGGAGGGTGGAATAGCTATCAAGGTTGAAATCTTGGGAGCGTTTTGCTACTTGTCGATAATCGTCGCGAGGTATGTGAACCTCTTCCTTCCTTTGGCATGATTCTATGTATGGAATATACCTGTGGTATCATTTCATGTTTCCTTCGACGCTTAGAAGTTAAGAGGTAGTTGTGGGATTTACTCTATGTAGAACTTTTCCTATCCTTTGAGCATGACTAGTTACACGTATATAGTACGGTGAGCGTCTGAGATCTTGATATCCTTTACTAGTTTATTGAATGGCCAAGTCAAGTGAGTTAGGAGATTAATTCGTTTCTTTGAAAGTATTAAGGATGTCTAATGTTTTATTAAAGTTAAGGGACTTGAAGAGTTTTGAAGTATGTGATACTTGTTCCGTTTTAAACGTATAAGTCCCTTGGATAGGAAATTATATTTTTGGCTAAGGTATAAAGTGAATATAACGACTTTATGGGAAGTTGGTTATATTTGCTTTATGGAAAGATAAATGACTTGATTTTAGTAAAAAGGCAACTTGTTTTTAAGGCATCAATTGCCTAAGGTTGTATAACAAAAGGAGTCACTTGATTTCTAAAGGTTAAGAGACTAATTGTATTTTTGAAAGTTAAGTGAATTGATTTGAAAGTATTTAATACTTGGTTTCAAAAAGTAGAAGTCTCTTGGTTAGAAAAGGAATGAGTTTGTCCAAAACCATAAAGGGTTATAACGGCTTTATGGGAAGTTGGTTATAACGGCTTTATGGAAGAATAAGAGAATGGTTTTCTCTAATAAGTAATCAAAGGAATAACTTGTGTTAAGGAAGGACAATTTGTTTTAAAGGTATCACTTGCTTAAAAGCTTTAAAGTAAGGGTCACTTGATTTAGAAGCCGAGACTTGTATTTCTAAAAGTATCGTGACTTATGGGAAATGTACACAAGCATGGATACTACGGGTGTTAGTATCTTGGGGTTAAATTCCCGAATTTTGATGTGTAAAACGAAAGTGCCACGAGTTTATAAAAACGGAAGTCTAAAGGTTTAATGAACTTGCATGGGTTGGCTTGTGATAGCTTTGAGTGCAAGTATTATATGTCTATGTTGTCATGTCTCTCAGTTGGAGGGCCGACTGTCTTGTTATAAGTACTTGGGCGTGCAAGCGGTGATGTGGGATTCCACGGGTATGCTTCATCATGATTGATCCTTGGACATGCTTATGCGATGTGGGATTCCGGGCATATGACCGAGATGCGGGTTAGATGCGGACATCTTATTGGAGCGTCTGCGGTGACGGGGATTCCGCGGGTATGCTTCCATTGTGATTGATCTTGGCCATGCTTGCTCGATGAGTGATGCGGGCGTAGCCGAGATGCGGGTTAAATGCGCGTGTTTTATTACTCGTGGCCATGCTTATACGATGTGGGATTAGGGGCATGCGACCATGTTATACTTTACTCCATGGGCTAGCTCCCGTGAAGACATGTACCGCGATGAGGATTAGGGGCGTGTTATATTATTACTCCATAGGCTAGCTCCCGTGAAGACTGCGCTCGATGAGGATGCAGAGGCGCGTTATGGCCATACTTATACGATGTGGGATTCCGGGGCATGCGGCCGAGTATATATATATATATATATATATATATATAAATGTGTTGTGTATGTATGTAAGCGGTGAGGTGGGATGCACGGGCGCGTCACGTAGTTATATTTACACTTATAGGCATGGCGGTGATGTGGGATTCCACGGGCAGGAGATATATATATATATATATGTTGTTTATGTGTACGCCGACAGTGAGGTGGGATGCCACGGGCGCGTCACATGGTTATAATTTACCCTTATAGCTGTCGACAGTGATGGGGGAATCCACGGACACGCTTTGATATTTGTGTGACTTGATCGCGTCCCAGATTGGGCCGGGTAGTATTTGCGCCCTCCTTAAAGGGCCGAATTATACTTATGAAAGATAAGTAAGTTATATAGTAATGAACTTAATGATTTTTCCTAATCATGTGCGAAAGAATGTGGCTATAACCTTTATTGAAAATGGGAAAAGATAATGATGTGAAATTAAGTTCATAAGTGGTAATGACACGGCAGGATCTGGTATGTATTTTTATACTTGTCCCTGTCATTCTTTTATCTGATTATGATCACATTTCTTATCGTTATTTATTTCATATTCGGTACTGTTTGTCTTGACCCCGCCGAAGTGCGTTAAATGCCGCGTGTTTTAGGTACCAGGTTGGTGATCCTTGCTCTTAGGATCTCGGTTGATTTTGGGAAAAAGCTCCATTTGCTCGGAGGCTTATCTCTTGATGCAGTTTTCCACGAGGTTGTAGATTCATGTATATTCGAGGTATGGCGGGGCCTGTCCCGCCACAGTTGTTATGTTAAAACTCTTAGAGGTCTGTAGTCACATATTGTGGGTCAGTTTGTAAAAGGAAATGAGGCAACTGCTTCGTGTATGTATTTACTTATTTGAAAGGTAGACCTATCGGCTAACCTGTGATTTATCTTTGATGTTTTATTTATAAGTTTCATGTATGTTCCGCTGATTATCTCTGATGAATACCTGTAAGGGTGCCCAGGTAGGGCACCAGTCGCGGGCCCGGGGTCGGGTCGTGACAAAAACATAAAGTGTTATAACGGCTTTATGGGAAGTTTGTTATAACAACTTTATGTAGGTAAAGAATGGTTTGTTGAATTTTTAAAAGATAAGAGACTTGACTTATATTGGACTTGATATGAAATGTGAAGAACTTTAATTGGGTTAAAAAGTGGTAAAACCTCATTCCTGAGTAATGAGTACTTGGTCTTTAAAAGAATAAAGTTTTACTTGATTTCGGAAATGGGAATAACTATCGAACAAGCCATTGCAGCGTTAATAAAGGAAAATGTAATGACAAATAATTAATTATTATTAAAACGATGAAACCTCCATCTGCATAGAAGCTAAGATAAGACAAAATCGTATTACATTTTATAGATCATGGCTACTTTAATAAGAATCATTATAAACAAGTATTGTTTTCTTAAATTCCAAAGTAAGGAACTTGATTTCTAAAAGAAAAGAGACTTAAGAATTTGAAGTGTTTTGGTTTAAAGAAAGGCATGGTTTTGTCTTAAATTGGTTTAAAACATAAAGTGTTATAATAGCTTTATGGGAAGTTAATTATAACGACTTTATGAAAACAAAAGAATGGTTTTAGTATTGGATTTAAAATGGTAACTTGATTTTGGGAAAAAAGAAGTAACTTGAGTTTACTGGTATAAGTAACTTGTTTTCAAATATCGAACTTTTCTTGATGGAAAGTATAAGTGGCTTAGTTTTAAAGGTAGGAGTACCTTGATCTTAAAAGAGTTAGTTACTTGGGTTTTAAAAGTATACTTGGCGTTGTTTTAAAAGTGTAAGCCACTTGGTTTAAAAAGTATAAAGTACGTGATTTAACATGAGCGTGTTTGGTACTACGGATAATAGTATCGAGTTATTTTACGTAAAGAGATCTTTTGAAAGGATTAAAGTATGTAGTACTTTGGGGTTAAAACCGGACTTTGGCATAAAATGAAAGTACCTTGAGTTGTGTGTAACTTGCCTATGTTTGCGTGTGATAGCCTTGTCGTGCTAGTATTGTATTTCTATACCAGCGTCTCGATGGAGGGCGGCTGATTTGTTATGATCTTACTTGGACATCTGTGGCGTGTGGAGCATTCCAGATGCGGCAACTTTTGATTATTATTCCATGGACTAGCTCTCGAGGTTTCTTGGATTCGGCTTGGTATCGGTAGTCGGCTCTCGTCTTGCCAGGGTCGTGGTGATTAAATCTAGGTATCGGTAGTTAGCCGTACTTGCCCGTTCAGTTTGTAATGAAGTCTCGTGATTCGGCTTGGTATCCGGTAGTTAGTCTTACTTGCCGGCCGCCACGTGGCCGGTGGTATCTGGTAGTTGGCTTCGTCTTGCCACAGGTCACCGTGGTATGGTTATGTAGATTTGTTGGTACGGCTTTGGTATCCGGTAGTTGGCTTTCGTACTTGCCCGATTGAGGATCGGCTTTGGTATCGTAGTTAGCCCGTACTTGCCGTCAGTTTTATGACGGAGTGGGACACGGTGTTCAAGTGTACTTCTTGGTGTTGTTATATCATACACTAGAAGCGGTGAGGAAGAATTCCACGGGCATGATTGATGTTGTGGCGTGAGACCCGTTGTTATATTTTGAGTGATGACTTTAGAGGCGTGAGTCACGACTTGACATATTTGCTCGTATGTTGTGTCTTGTAGTTTGGTTATCATACATGTCTCGCTTTATATAGACTATTATGATTTCATTCTGATTTTGATTTCACATACTTGGTACTGTTATCTTGACCTCCCGAAGTGCGTTCATGCCGCGGTAAGTACACGCGATTGTTGATCCTCGCCATAGGATCACGGTTGTTCGGAAAGCTCCGTTTCTCGGAGGCTTATCTTTGGTATAGTCCTGTTGTTGTAGGTACTTACATTCGGGGTATGGCGAAACCACTGTCCGTCGTAGTTGTGGTTACATTCTTAGAGTGCAGTAATCTTGTTGTGGGCGGGGTTTGTAAAGGGATATAAGCTCGTATATATATATATCTGAAGGTAACCGTTTTGGTTGCTTTGTTTCTTATTTTATCTTGTTTCATGTTTATGTTTTTATTTCGCTGATTTTCTCGATGTTGTATCACTAGGGTGCGAGGTAGGCACGATCACGGGCAGGTGGTCGTGACAAAAATAGTATCGAGCGATTAGTCCTGGAAGCTTGTCTACGGCCGTGTCTAGTAAGTCTTGATTATCGGTGTGTTGTGCACCACATCTATGTCGAGTGCTGAGACATTTAGGATTAGTTTCCATTCTTCTCACTCGAGATCGTGCCTTAGATTTGTGTTGTAAGTTGGACTCCTGCAGCGTGTTCTTTTCACCCGTTATGCCTACGCTTGGCAACGAGGCCCGGCGGCAAGGCGGCGAGGAGGCGCGAGTGAAACGAGAGAAGTCTGGCGCGGGCGTCATTACGAGATAGTACTTGGACGGTGAGTTTTATGGCGCAGCTAGCCCGTGAGAGTTTAGGCGATTTTCACGAGGCCATGATACCGAGCCTCGGTGCCACGGCCGAGGCGAGATATGAGTTCAAGAGATGGCGATTACTAGCTAGGTGGTGGCGAGGAATGAGGACGGACGGGAGTCGGTGGTTCCGGCAGTGCCAGTGATTCACCCTAGATCCAGTAGTCTGAGACTTTGGGATTTCTTGAGTTGCGATTCGCGATTTCTATGGATAGAGAGCGAGATGATCCTCGAGTGTCGTGCTAATTTGAGAGATTTTTATACCGGCGTCGGGCCATGTGAGAGAGAATGTCCTAGTAGGAGGGATCTTGGTGGGATGACTTAGCCTACGAGTTAGTTCGGATTCGATGGGTCGGAGAGGAATGGGTTTTAGCGAGAGGCCACCACGCCTCGGTATGGCGTTGCGGTAGGTGTTCTTATGGGAGTGTCGTACTACTTGACGACTTGTTATGTTACACCCGTAGTTCGAGGTATGTATGTGAGGGCGTGCGTGCGAGAATACGACGAAATTTTGGAAAGAAAGAAAGATGTGATTTTTCGCGGAAAAGTTTCGGTTTTGTGAAGAAAAGGTTAGTTAATGGAATGGATTCCCAGTTGGTATTTGGACTTCTTGGATTATTTTAGAATTTTGGGATTTTATTTTGAAATGGTCACGTGGGACCCACGGGAGAAATTTACTGGTTTTGTGAGGCCAGCTTTGTTTTTGAGGTTTAGGTATTTTGAATATTTTCGGAAGACGAAATATTTTAGACGAATCGGGGCGACACGTGTCACCCCATGTGGCCTAACAGCGAAATTGGTGAATGATGGCTAGGCGACTGTCCGCGGCGAAATAGCCACTTCTGCGGCATAGTTTTCATTTGGCCATGTGGTGTGGTGGGACCACACACACATGGCCCAATCTTGACCTACACTTACATTGATCATGGCCACGGTTCTTACATAAATACCGCAGCTTGAAGAGTAAAATCATCCACGGCAGAAAGTCTTCCAGTGAAATATCCCTTTCCACTTTAGAGGTGTTTCGTCCCTCCCCTACTTGTGTAGAAAAATACTTGGAGTATTAGTGTATAATCCCAAATACCTTGGCCTAGTATCCTAGTAGTATTCCAAAGTTGTTTTAATACTAGGAGCAGGAAATACTACTTTATTCCAATAGCAGTAAGTGAAACCACAGAAAAATCTTCCTAGCTTGGTTGAAGTTTTTAGAAGTTGTTGGAAACTTCTAAGGGTCGCTTGGAGGCGGGTTGGAGCGTCGAGTTGGAGCTAAACGTTGCCGGGATCTCTTATAAACTTGGATAATTTTGGGCTTATCGAGGTAATAATCTATGTCCCTATTGTAATTGGAAATTACATATTGTAGTAATATATAGTTGAGTATACTATATATAGAATGAGTATTAGAAAGAATTGAGCTTGTAGTTACATAGGGTTTTATTCTGATGAATTTGTTGTTTTATTGTGGAGTAGAATTGTACACGTCAGGTTAGGCGTGTAATCCACAGAGTTGTTGGCACAGTAGCGGGCTGGATAGGAGGAGTTTTATGAGATAGCGGGGAGGTCTTTGCGAATTTTACGTAGAATAAGGAATCTTGTATTTAGAATATTCTCTGAAGAGAACTAGAGATTGATAGATATATTGTGGCCTTTATAGGTGGATCTTCTGTGCGGCATACTTTACTTGGCTTGTGGTTTAAGCTAAAAAGGTATGTGATTCTTCCTATACTCTTGAGCATGATTGTTGTGAACTATATAGTACGGTAGACGTACGTGTGTGAAATGAGTTTTGTTTGTTTTAAACATAAGGTGTTATAATGGCTTTATGGGAAGTTAGTTATAACGACCTTATGAAAATAAAAGAAAGATTTGATTTGGAAAGTTAAGAGACTTGATCTTGAAAGATAAGAGACTTGACTTATAACGACTTGTTTTCGGAAAAGGAGAAGTAACTTGATTTAAGTATAGGTTACTTGTTTTGAAAAAGTAAGTTAATTGAGTTTTAAAAAGTATACTTGATGTTGTTCTAAAAGAAAAGCACTTGGTTTAAAAAGTATAGAGTACTTGATTTTAAAAGCCTTGTAAAGATTTTCTGAAGGTGAAGTAATTTGGTGTTAAAAGTAAAGCGTGTTTTCTTTATATACTACAGTATTAGTATCATGTGGCTTTACGTAAAAAGAGGTCTTTTGAAAGAATAAATGTATGTTGAACTTGCTATGCTTGTTGTGATAGTCTTTGATGTGCAAGTGTTTTGTTGATATCTTGTCGTGACTGCAGGAGGGGCTATCGATTGATTGATTGGACATGCGGCGTTGGGTGGTCCACGAGTATCGTCCACTTTGAGTATTGGTGGTTGTTTACATGCTGCGTGACTCTGCAGGAGGCGGCTATCGATTTATTTCCTTTGGACATCTTGTGCGATGGATGTTCCACGGGCATGCGTCGATAGGATGGTTTCATGGCCATGACTTCCGATGTGAGATGTCGGGGCATGCGGTCATTATGAGGTTGATTGTTAGTCCATGACCGCTAATCCATGAAGCTTGCGCGGTGACGGCGATCACGGGCTTGATTTATGCGTGTGGTTCGAGCACGCTTTAGATATTTGTTACGGTCATTTTCTCGTATGGTAGCCTGCGGTAGATAGCTTAAGATACTTGCCTCGGTCATATCTTGTGAGGCGGTAGGCTATTATGCGTTAGCTTAAGATACTTGCCTCGGCGATTGCGTGGCTAGCTTTTGGGTAGTAGTTGGCTTCGTACCTTGCGTGATGGGATATGACTAGCTTTTGGGTGGTAGTTGGCTATTCTACTTGGCGTCGGTTTTGATGGCGAGTGTGATCTAGTGTTCGAGTTCACATATGGGTGTTGTTTTACATCATGTCTTTGCCGGTGAGTAATGAGTTCCACGTGCAAGAGTGTTATAATGGGCGTGAGACCAATAATTCTGTGTGAGTGATTATTACGGGATATCGTCCCTTACTTGACATACTTGTTTATTTATTTGAAATGGTTTTATAAAATGATGAAATGTGATTTCATTCTGATATTTTGATTTCACATACTTGGTACTGTTATGACCTCGCTCGAAGCTGCGTTCATCTGCAGCAGTAGAGTACATCGGTTGTGGATCCTCGCTCATAGGATCACGATTCGACATATTGGGAAGCTCCGTTTCTCGGAGGCTTATCTTTTAGTATGTTTCCACTGAGTTGTAGGTTCTTGTACATTGAGGGTATGGCGGGCCTGTCCGTCATAGTTGGTATTATACTCTTAGAGTGCAGTAATCTTGTTGTGGGCGGGGTTGTAAAGGATTATGCTTCGGTTATGTATATATACATGAAAGCGGCCGTTTTGGTTGCTATTTCCTTATGATGTATCTTGTTTCTGTTTAAGTTTTTATTTCTGATTTTCTCGATGTTGTATCACTAGGGTGCAGGGTAAGGCACGATCCACGGGCGAGTCGGGTCGTGACAAAAGTGGTATCAGGCGATTAATCCTCGGAAAGTGTCTCTGAATCGTATCTAGTAAGTCTTGATTATCGGCGTGTTGTGCACCACACTTTATAATCGAGGAGGCTATGGGATATCTAGGATTGGTTTCTATTTCTTCTCACTGCGAGATCGTGCCTTAGAAGCGTGTTGTAAGTTGGACTCGCCAGCGTATTCTTTTACGCGATTATGCCTCGCGCGAAGGCCGGGCCCAGAAGGGCAAAGCAGCCGTAGAGGCGCTAGTAGAATCTGAGGAGTGCGAGCGCGAGCCGTCGAGACACAGATAGTGCTTGACGGCGAGTTTTGTGCGCCGCCCAGCCAGAGTTTAGAGCGCGGCGGTGGCTACGAGACCACAGTACTGAGCCTCGGTCCCGGCTGGAAGCGAGAGAGATGGGTTACAAGGAGATGGCCCGATTCACGGCGAGATCGTGGCGACACGAGGATAAATTTGAATCACGGCGATTCGATTCGGTAGCCGTAGTTCACCCGGTCGGATAGTTTGAGGCTACGGGATTTTTAGTTGTATCCCTTGAGTTTCTGGTCGAGGCCTAGGATGATCGCAGGAGTTCATCCGTCGATTCTGAAGGATCGTGCGAGTGATCAAGGCTTAGGAGACCGAGTCGTGATTTTTAGTTCGCATCGGTGCGTGATACCGCATGATCGGCCCGGTTTGATCGTGGGAGCTGTCGGAGCATGCACTCCGGCTGTTTGGGACGAGTTCTCGAGGCATTTCTCGGCCATTTCTTGCCTCGCGAGATGAGGAGAACGCGGGCGGCGAGTTTCGATCTTTGAGGCGGGGAGGGCGCCGATTGAGTACAACGTAGAGTTCGACTCGTTGGCTCGATATGTCCTGCGTTAGTAGCTAATATGGAGGACCGAGTGCACCGCTACGTCACGGGGCTTGATGACTACTTGGCGTAGTCTTGTTGGTGTATCGCTTGGCCGGGCATGGACATTGCCGCGTGCGAGCTCATGCACTAGGGTGTGAGCGCGGAGAGACCGGCGGATTGACCAATACCAACGAAGAAGGCGGGGCGGCGAGGTCGCTGGTGACTTTCAAGGCGGACGCGCGGCAGCGAACTAGTTATACGCCGTCGCCCGGTACAAAGTGGTCTCTACGATCTTGGGGCCTCCAGGCATTTAGGAGGCGGTCGGGGCTCGAGGTTGAGTTTTGGGGAGTTGGGGTCTTGGCGGATGAAGCCACCCGACCTAAGTGTAGCGATGTGGTAAACCCCATTCGAAGTGTCGAAGGACTTGTTTTACATGTGGCGGCGGGGCCATTTTGCGAGAATTGTCCTACGAGGTAGCGCGGATGTTGAGACTCGGCGCCGGGATGCATTGCGGGTTCTTCACCCGATAGCTGGCGGGGTGTTCATATCTGGCGAGCGAGGCGAAGTCGTGGTGGTAGTTCGATTCTAGCGGTCCTTGAAACCGCCTATTCTTTGATATCGGTATATCCTTGACCTACAGAGACTAGTATGCATTTGTGTTAAGATGAGTATATTTTAATTGTTATGTTCGATAGCGTTATGTTGTTGTGATTAGAAAACATGGCGATTGAGAAAGGGTAAGTGCAGGGGCGTGAAAGTTTTGAACCTTAGAATATTATACGTTGAGACCTTAGATGTAAGGCCGTCGTGAGTAAAAGATTTTGGTTGATATTGGTGAAGTCGTTATATGCGTGGTGTATTGGTGTGATAATTCCATGGGTAGTGTAAGATGGAAGTGGTAGCTTTCATGGCGTGAATTAGTAAGATTGTTCGGATCGAGCGAGAGATTTTGGGCGCGATGGCGAGTCGGGTTGAGGCCAAGTCGCGGGTCAACCGCGGCCGAAATGAGGTGGGGTCGGTTCGAGGTGGTCCGTAGGGTGGTAGGTCACGAGTGCTAGGCCCAGTTTAGGTAACCATCGTATGAGTTCGTGGATGTGTTCGACCAGAATCGGATCGTGAAGGCGGAGATAGGCCTTAGAGTAAATTGAAGCTAGTGGGAGGTTGTGAGATTAGAAATGATTTCTCGTTAGCTTGGATTTGTATGATATACTATGGCCATTAATGGCGTGATTGGTTTAAGTAAGTATAGTAGTGAAGACTATCTGGCTGCGTTTGTTTGGAGACTTAGAAGGAACATTCGGGACGAATGTTTCTAAGAGGAAGAATGTTACACCAGTAGTTCCGAGTATGTATGTGAGGACGTGCGTGTGAGAATCTGACAAATTTTGGAAAGAAAGAAAGATGTGATTTTTACGGAAAAGTTTCCGGTTTTTGTGAAGAAAAAGGTTCGTTAATGGAATTGGATTCCCAGATTTGGTATTTTGACTTCTTGGATTATTTTAGAATTTTGGGATTTTATTTTCAGAAATGGTCACGTGGGACCCACGGGAGAAATTCTGGTTTTGTGGGGCCAGCTTTGTTTTGAGGTTTCAGGTATTTTGGATATTTTGGAAGGCGAAATATTTTGGACGAATCGGGGCGACACGTGTCACCCCGTGGCACACTTGGCTAGAAATGGTGGACAGTGGCTAGCGGCAATCGCTTGGCAATTAGCCACTACACTGGCATAGTTTCGTTTGGCCATGTGGTGTGGTGGGACCCACACACACATGGCCCAATCTTGACCCTACACTTACCTTGATCATGGCCCTTGTTTCTTCTATAAATACCCCTTAGCTTGAAGAGTAAAATCATCCACACTTGAAAGTCTTCCAAGGCAAAATATCCCTTTCCCTTTAGAGGTGTTTTTGTCCCTCCCCCTACTTGTGTAGAAAAATACTTGGAGTATTAGTGTATAATCCCAAATACCTTGGCCTAGTATCCCTAGTAGTATTCCAAAGTTGTTTTAATACTAGGAGCCCGAAAATACTACTTTATTCCAATAGCCGTAAAGTGAAACCCTAGAAAAATCTTCCTAGCTTGGTTGAAGTTTTTAGAGAAGTTGTTGGAAACTTCTAAGGGTCGCTTGGAGCGGGTTGGAGCGTAAGGAGTTGGAGCTAAACATTGCCCAGGATCGACTTATAAACTTGGATAATTTTTGGGCTTATCGAGGTAATAATCTATGTCCCCCTATTGTAATTGGAAATTACATATTGTAGTAATATATAGTTGAGTATACTATATATAGAATGAGTATTAGAAAGAATTGAACTGTAGTTACATAGGGTTTTATTTACAGTAGACTGTTGTTTTATTGTGGAGTAGAATTGTACACGTCCGGTTAGACGTGTAATCCCCTGGGAGTTGTTGGCACAGTAGCGGGCTGGATAGGAGGAGTTTTATGAGATAGCGGGGAGGTGCTGCGAATTTTACGTAGAATAAGGAATCTTGTATTTAGAATATTCTCTGAAGAGAACTAGAGATTGATAGATATATTGTGGCCTTTATAGGTGGATCTTCACTGTGCGGCATACTTGACTTGGCTTGTGGTTTAAGCTAAAAGGTATGTGATTCTTCCTATACTCTTGAGCATGATTGTTGTGAACTATATAGTACGGTAGACGTACGTGTGTGAAATGAGTTTTGTTTGTTTTAAACATAAGGTGTTATAATGGCTTTATGGGAAGTTAGTTATAACGACCTTATGAAAATAAAAGAAAGATTTGATTTGGAAAGTTAAGAGCCTTAATCTTGAAAGATAAGAGACTTGACTTATAACGACTTATTTTCGGAAAAGGAGAAGTAACTTGATTTAAGTATAGGTTACTTATTTTGAAAAGAGTAAGTTAATTGGGTTTTAAAAGAGTATACTTGATGTTGTTCTAAAAGAAAAGCACTTGGTTTAAAAAGTATAGAGTACTTGATTTTAAAAGCCTTGTAAAGATTTTCTGAAGGTGAAGTAATTTGGTGTTAAAAGTAAAGCGTGTTTTCTTTATATACTACAGTATTAGTATCATGTGGCTTTTACGTAAAAAGAGGTATTTTGAAAGAATAAATGTATGTTGAACTTTTTATGCTTGTTGTGATAGTCTTTGATGTGCAAGTGTTTTGTTGATATCTTTGTCGTGACTCTGCAGGAGGCCAGGCTATCGATTGATTGATTGGACATAATCTTGGCGTTGGGTGGTCCACGGTATCGTCCACTTTGAGTATTGGTGGTTGTTTACATGCTGGTGACTCTGCAGGAGGGCGGCTATCGATTTATTTCCTTTGGACATCTTGTGCGATGGATGTTCCACGGGCGTGCGTCGATGGGATGGTTTCATGGCCATGACTTCCGAGGTGAGATCTTGGGGCATGCGGTCATTATGAGGTTGATTGTTAGTCCATGGACGCTAATCCATGAAGCTTGCGCGGTGACGGCGATCACGGGCTTGATTTATGCGTGTGGTTGTGCACACGCTTTAGATACTTGTTACGGTCATTTTCGTGTCTGCGGTAGTACGATAGATAGCTTAAGATACTTGCCTCGGCCATATCTTGTGAGGCGGTAGGCTATTATGCGTTAGCTTAAGATACTTGCCTCGGCGATTGCGTGGCTAGCTTTTGGGTAGTAGTTGGCTTCGTGCCTTGCGTGATGGGATATGACTAGCTTTTGGGTGGTAGTTGGCTATTCTACTTGGCCCGATCGGTTTTGATAGACGAGCATGATCTAGTGTTGAGTTCACATATGGGTGTTGTTTTACATCATGTATGCTGAGGTAGTGAGGAATGAGTTCCACGAGCATGAGTGATATTATGGGCGTGAGACCCGTAGTTATGTGTGAGTGATTATTACGGGGATATCGTCCCTTGCCAACCTGCTTGTTTATTTATTTGAAATGGTTTTATAAAATGATGAAATGTGATTTCATTCTGATATTTTCAGTTTCACATACTTGGTACTGTTGTCCGACCTCGCCCGAAGCTGCGTTCATCTGTGGTAGAGGTACATCGGTTGTGGATCACGCTCATAGGATCCTGATTCGGCATATTGGGAAGCTCCGTTTCTCCGGAGGCTTATCTTTTGGTATGTTTCCCTGAGTTGTAGGTTCTTGTACATTCAGGGGTATGGCGGGGCCCTGTCCCGTCATAGTTGGTATTATACTCTTAGAGGTCTGTAGTACTGTTGTGGGCAGGGTTGTAAAGGATTGTAACTGTTCGGTTATGTATATATACATGAAGGCGACCGTTTTGGTTGGCCTATTTCCTTATGATGTATCTTGTTTCCTGTTTAAGTTTTTATTTCCGCTGATTTTCTCTGATGTTGTATCACTAGGGTGCCCGGGGTAAGGCACGATCCGCGAAGGTCGGTCGTGACATTATGCGACGGCAGCGGGCCATTTGCGAGAAATTACGACTCGTGCCGGATCGTGGTTGGGATGTTACGTCTACAGTTGGGCCGGATTTGATTAGCAGTTCAAGCGGTTTATGTAGTTGCGGTGAGAGATTTGATTAGGCCATGTACGGATGGAATTGTGTTATGTGTGAATTAGAAAACATGGGTAGTGTGAGAGGAAGTGTTAGCTTCGTAGCGTGAATTAGTAAGATTGCTCGGATCGGGAACGAGAGAGTTTGGCGCGATAATGGGTCGGGTTGAGGCGGTCGCGGGTCAACCCGCACCGGAATGAGGTAAAGTCGGTTGGGGTGGTCAGCGGTGGTAGGATCACGAGGGTGCTAGGCCGAGTTTAGGTAACCATCATATGAGTTCGTGGATGTGTTCGACGAGAATCGGATCGTGAAGGCGGGAAAGGCCTTAAAGGTGAGGCTAGTAAGATGACCAAGTTTGGGCGGTGGCTCCAAAGGTTTTGGAAGCTGGCGATGGCGGGTATGGTGCGTGAACTATAAAGAGTTCGGGTGTTAGAAAGGTACGACGAGTAAGGGAAGGAGTGAGCATGTGTTAAGAGAAGGAAGTGATCATTTTGTGAAGTAACGAGGTGAAGAAAGTATCCTTTAGACCATGGGTGGAAGCTTTTGTGGCGTTAGAGATGATTCCTCGTTGGCTTGGATTCGAGTTTTTGCGCATGTGTTATATTATGGCGGTGTGGCATAATTGGTTTTGTAAGTATAGTAGTGAAGACTATCCAGGCGCATGTATGTTTGAGACTTAGAAGGAACATTCGGACGAATGTTTCTAAGGGAAGAATGTTACACCCGTAGTTCCAGTATGTATGTGAGGGCGTGCGTGCGAGAATACGACATTTAAATTAGAAAGGAAGAAAGATGTGATTTTTAAGCGGAAAAGTTTCGGATTTTGTGAAGGAAAAAGGTTCGTTAAAGGGAATTGGATTCGGATTCGATGTCGGACTTTTTGGAATATTTGAGTATTATGTAATTTTATGTACGGAATTGGTCACGTGGGGCCCACGGGGAAAATTTATTGTTTGTGGGGCCCACTTTATTTTCGGATTTTTGTCATTACGGATATTTTCGGAAGATGAAATATTTTGGGCGAGTAGGGGTGACACGTGTCACCCCATGGCCATGTTGACCGATTGGAGTTAGATGAGTGTTCTTGGGGCGTTTTTGTGGACAAGTGGCAAGCCACTTGTCCCATTTAATGGTGGACATGTGGTTGGTAGAATCCACACCCACATGTCCCCAATCTACACCACACACTTGCCTAGATCTTGGCCATTGATTTCTCATAAATAGACCCTTAAGTGCAAGACTTTATTCATGCACTTAGAAAGTTTACAAGTCAATAATAATACTCCCAGCCCTTAGTAATTGTCTCGTCAAAACCCCCCACCCCACCTTGTGTAGAAATTCTTCAAGTTTTGTTATTATTCCAAATACCTTAGCCTAAATCCATTGTAGTATTCCAAAGTAATCCCAACATAAGAGCAGGAAATACTACTTTATTCGATAGTCGCAAAAGTGAAACCACAGGAAATCTTCATAGATGGTTGAAGTGTTTAGAGAAGTTGTGTAGAAACTTCTAAGGGTTTCTTGGAGCGGGTTGGAGCGTAATGAATTGGAGCTAAGCGTTGCTCAAGATCGACTTATTAATCTTGGATAATTTTGGGCTTATCGAGGTAATGATCTTTGTCCCTATTGCGATTGGATATTACATATTGTAGTAGTTTAGAATTGAGTATAAGATATATATATTGGAAGGATGTTTAAAAAGAATTGAGCTGATTTACATTGGTGTATTCTGATGAGCTTGTAGTATTATTGTGGGGCGGTGTTGTACACGTCCGGTTAGGCGATGTAACCCTGAGTTGTTGGCTTGGTAGCGGGCCTTGATAGAGGATGAGATTAATGTGGTTGCGGGGAGGTCTTGCGAATTTTCCGTATAAAAAGGAGCCTTGTACTTAGAATTGTTCTACGAAGAAATCGAGAAGTTAATAGACGTCTTGTGGCCTTTATAGGTGGAAGTACTACGAGTAGCGTATTCTACTTGAAGGGTGGAAAAGGCTAGCAAGGTTATAGTACTTGGAGCGTTTTGCTTATTGTCGATAATCGTCGCGAGGTATGTGAAGCTCTTCCTATCTTTTCTAGCATGATGGTTGTGAACTATGTAGTACGGTAGACGTACGTGTGCTAAACAAATTTGGTTAGTTTAAAACATAAAGTGTTATAACGGCTTTATGGGAAGTTTGTTATAGCAACTTTATGTAGGTAAATAATGGTTTGTTGAATTTTTAAAAGATAAGAGACTTGACTTATATTGGACTTGATATGAAATGTGAAGAACTTTAATTTGGTTAAAAAGTGGTAAAACCTCATTCGTGAGTAATGAGTACTTGGTCTTTAAAAGAATAAAGTTTTACTTGATTTCGGAAATGGGAATAACTATCGAACAAGCCATTGCAGCGTTAATAAAGGAAAATGTAATGACAAATAATTAATTATTATTAAAACCAGTAGAAACCTCCATCTGCATAGAAGCTTAGATAAGACAAAATTGTATTACATTTTATAGATCATGGCTACTTTAATAAGAATCATTATAAACAAGTATTGTTTTCTTAAATTCCAAAGTAAGGAACTTGATTTCTAAAAGAAAAGAGACTTAAGAATTTGAAGTGTTTTTGTTTAAAGAAAGGCATGGTTTTGTCTTAAATTGGTTTAAAACATAAAGTGTTATAATAGCTTTATGGGAAGTTAGTTATAACGACTTTATGAAAACAAAAGAATGGTTTTAGTATTGGATTTAAAATGGTAACTTGATTTTGGGAAAAGAGAAGTAACTTGAGTTTACTGGTATAAGTAACTTGTTTTCAAATATCGAACTTTTCTTGATGGAAAAGTATAAGTGGCTTGGTTTTAAAAGGTAGGAGTACCTTGATCTTAAAAGAGTTAGTTACTTGGGTTTTAAAAGTATACTTGACGTTGTTTTAAAAGTGTAAGCCACTTGGTTTAAAAAGTATAAAGTACGTGATTTAACATGAACGTGTTTGGTACTACGGATAATAGTATCGAGTTATTTTACGTAAAGAGATCTTTTTGAAAGGATTAAAGTATGTAGTACTTTGGGGTTAAAACCCGGACTTTGGCATAAAATGAAAGTACCTTGAGTTGTGTGTAACTTGCCTATGTTTGCGTGTGATAGCCTTGTCGTGCTAGTATTGTATTTCTATACCACCGCGTCTCTCGATGGAGTGGCTGATTTTTATGATCTTACTTGGGCGTCTGGCGGTGTGGAACATTCCGCAGATGCAACACGTTATTATTATTCCATGGACTAGCTCTCGGCGAGGTTTCTTGATTCGGCTTGGTATCGGTAGTTGGCTCGTACTTGCCCAGGTCGTGGCTGATTCGGCAGTATCCGTAGTTAGCCTTCGTACTTGCCCCGTTCAGTTTTGTGACGAAGTCTCGTGATTCCGGCTTGGTATCTGGTAGTTAGTCTTCGTACTTGCCCCGGCCAGCTACGTGGCGCAGGTGGTATCTGGAAGTCGGCTTTCGTACTTGCCCTGGGTCAACTTCGTGGTATGGTTATGTAGATTTGTTGGTACGACTTTGGTATCTGGTAGTTGGCTTTCGTACTTGCCCCGGTCAGTTGAGGATGCGGCTTTGGTATCTGGTAGTTAGCGCCGTACTTGCCGTCACGGTTTATGACACAGTGGGACACAGTGTTCAAGTGTACTTCTTGGTGTTGTTATATCATACACTGCCGACAGTGAGGAAGGAATTCCACGGGCATGATTGATGTTGTGGGCGTGAGACCCATTGTTATATTTTGAGTGATGACTTTGAGGGCGTGAGTCCCTGACTTGACATGACTGCTCATATGTTGTGTACTGTAGTTTAGTTATCATACATGTCTCCTGCTTTATATAGACTATTATGATTTCATTTACGTATTTTGATTTCACATACTTGGTACTGTTATCGACCTCCTTGAAGTGCGTTCATGCCGCAGGTAGAGGTACACCAGTTGTTGATCCTCGCTCATAGGATCACAGTTCAGCGTTCGGAAAGCTCTGTTTCTCCGGAGGTTTATCTTTAGTATAGTCCCCTGTTGTTGTAGGTACTTACATTCAGGGGTATGGCGGGGCCCTGTCCCGTCGTATTTGTGGTTACATTCTTAGAGTGTGAAATCTTGTTGTGGCGGGGTTTGTAAAGGATATAATTGTTCGTATATATATATGCGAGAAAGGTAACCGTTTTGGTTGCTTTGTTTCTTATTTTATCTTGTTTCATGTTTAAGTTTTTATTTCCGCTGATTTTCTCGATGTTGTATCACCAGGGTGCCGGGGTAGGCACGATCACGGGCAGGTCGGTCGTGACAAAAGTGGTATCGAGCGATTAGTCCTCGGAAAGTGTCTCTGACCGTGTCTAGTAGAGTCTTGATTATCGGTGTGTTGTGCACCACATCTATAATCAGGAGGCTGCAAGACATTTAGGATTGGTTTCCATTCTTCTCACTCTGAGATTGTGCCTTAGAGCTGTGTTGTAAGTTGGACTCCTCGGCGTGTTCTTTTCACCGTTATGCCTCTACGCAGGCAACCGGGGCCCGAAGAAGGCAAAGCGGTGAGGCTGCGAGTGGAAACGCAGAGGAGTGCGAGCGCGGGCTCGATCATTACGAGATAGTACTTGGGGCGAGTTTTATGACGCTAGCCCCGAGAGAGTTTAGAGCGGCAACGCTTTTCGAGGCCACGATACCGAGCCTCGGTGCCACGACCGAGCCGAGGATATGAGTTCAAGGAGATGGCCCGATTACTAGCTAGGTGGTGGCGAGGAATGAGGCGGACGGGGCCGGTGGTTCCGGCGGTACGATGATTCACCTTAGATCCGATAGTGCGAGACGGGATTTCTTGAGTTGCGATTCGCGAGTTCTATGGATAGAGAGGCGAGGATGATCCTCGGGTGTCGTGCTAATTTGGGAGATTTTTATACCGGCCGTCCGTCAGCCATGTGAGAGAGAATGTCCTAGTAGGAGGATCTGGTGGTGACTTAGCCTACCAAGTCGATTCGCGGATTCGATTAAATCGGAGAGGAAGGGGTTTTAGCGGAGAGGCCACCACCTCGGTATGGCGTTGCGGTAGGTGTTCTTATGGGAGTGTCGTACTACCCGACGACTTGTTATGCTTGCGGCGGCGAGGCCATTTGCGAGAAATTGTCCGGACTGAGTGGCGCGGATGTTACGACTCGAGCGGGATCGGTGGTTGGTTAAATCACCGTCAGTAGTTACGCCCAGCGAGGATTTTATTAGAGCGGCAAAGGAAAGTGAGCGAAGAGTTCTGAGAGATATCTTTAGCCTCGAGAGACTTGTTTATGTTGTTACGGTGGATACGTGTTAAGTCTTTATGTACGGATGGCATTGTGTTATGTGTGAATTAGAAAACATGGGTAGTGTGAGAGGGAAGTGTTAGCTTTCATGACGTGAATTAGTAAGATTGCTCCGGATCGGGGAATGAGAGAGTTTGGCGCGATAATGGGTCGGGTTGAGGCCAGGTCGCGGGTCAACCCGCAGCCCGGAATGAGGTGGGGTCAGTTTGGGGTGGTCCCGCCAGGTGGTAGGATCACGAGGGTGCTAGGCCCAGGTTTAGGTAACCATCATATGAGTTCGTGAATGTGTTCGACCAGAATCGGATCGTGAAGGCCCGGAAAGGCCTTAAAGGAATTTGAGGCTAGTAAGATGACCAAGTTTGGAGCGGTGGCTCGAAGGTTTTGAAGCAAGCGATGGTGGGTATGGTGCGTGTACTATAAAGAGTTCAGTGTTAGAAAGGTGCGAATAAGGGAAGGAGTGAACATGTGTTAAGAGAAGGGAAGTGATCATTTTGTGAAGTAACGAGGTGAAGAAAGTATCCTTTAGACCATGAGTGGAAGCTTTTGTGACGTTAGAGATGATTCCTCGTTGGCTTGGATTCGAGTTTTGTGCATGTTTTATATTATGGCCAGGTGTGGCGGTATTGGTTTTGTAAGTGTAGTAGTGAAGACTATCTGAAGGCGTGTATGTTTTGAGACTTAGAAGGAACATTGGGACGAATGTTTCTAAGGGGAAGAATGTTACACCCGTAGTTCGAGTATGTATGTGAGGGCGTGCGTGCGAGAATCGACATTTAAATTAGAAAGAAAGAAAGATGTGATTTTTCGGAAAAGTTTAGGATTTTGTGAAGGAAAAAGGTTCGTTAAAGGGAATTGGATTCTGATTCGATGTCGGACTTTTGGAATATTTGAGAATTATGGAATTTTATTTCCGGAATTGGTCACGTGGGGCCCACGGGGAAAATTTACGGTTTGTGGGGCCCACTTTATTTTCGGATTTTTGGCATTACGGATATTTTTGGAAGATGAAATATTTTGAACGAGTAGGGGGGCGACACGTGTCACCCCCATGTGGCAAGCCACTTGTCTCATTTTTGTGGTGGACATGTGGTTGGTAGAATCCACACCCACATGTCCCCAATCTACACCACACACTTGCCTAGATCTTGGCCATTGATTTCTCTATAAATAGACCCTTAAGTGCAAGACTATTCATCCACTTAGAAAGTTTCCAAGGCAAAAATAATTCTCCTCCTTAGTAAAGCTCGTCCAAACCCACTCCTCACATACTTGTGTAGAAATTCTTGAAGTGTTGTTATTATTCCAAATACCTTAGCCTAAATCCCATGTAGTATCCTAAAGTAATCCCAACATAAGAGCAGGAAATACTACTTTATTCCAATAGTCGCAAAGTGAAACCACAGGAAATCTTCATAGATGGTTGAAGTGTTTAGAGAAGTTGTGTAGAAACTTCTAAGGGTTTCTTGGAGCGGGTTGGGCGTAAGAATTGGAGCTAAGCGTTGCTCGGGATCGACTTATTAATCTTGGATAATTTTGGGCTTATCGAGGTAATGATCTTTGTCCCTATTGCGATTGGATATTACATATTGTAGTAGTTTAGAATTGAGTATAAGATATATATATTGGAAGGATGTTTAAAAGAATTGAATGTATTTACATTGAATTTGTATTCTGATGAGACTTGTAGTATTATTGTGGGGCAGTGTTGTACACGTCCGGTTAGACGTGTAACCCCCTTGGAGTTGTTGGCTTGGTAGCTGGACTTGATAGAGGATGATATTTATGTTGTTGCGGGGGGTCTGCGAATTTTCGTAGAATAAGGAGCCTTGTACTTAGAATTGTTCTCTGAAGAAATCGAAGTTAATAGGCGTCTTGTGGCCTTTATAGGTGGAAGTACTACGAGTAGCGTATTCTACTTGAAGGGTGGAAAAGGCTAGCAGGTTATAGTACTTGAGCGTTTTGCTTATTATCGATAATCGTCGCGGTATGTGAAGCTCTTCCTATCTTTTCTAGCATGATGGTTGTGAACTATGTAGTGCGGTGAGCGTCGTGTGCTAAACAAATTTGGTTAGTTTAAAACATAAAGTGTTATAACGGCTTTATGGGAAGTTTGTTATAACAACTTTATGTAGGTAAAGAATGGTTTGTTGAATTTTTAAAAGATAAGAGACGACTTATATTGGACTTGATATGAAATGTGAAGAACTTTAATTGGGTTAAAAAGTGGTAAAACCTCATTCGTGAGTAATGAGTACTTGGTCTTTAAAAGAATAAAGTTTTACTTGATTTGGAAATGGAATAACTATCGAACAAGCCATTGCAGCGTTAATAAAGGAAAATGTAATGACAAATAATTAATTATTATTAAAACCAGTAGAAACCTCCATCTGCATAGAAGCTAAGATAAGACAAAATCGTATTACATTTTATAGATCATGGCTACTTTAATAAGAATCATTATAAACAAGTATTGTTTTCTTAAATTCCAAAGTAAGGAACTTGATTTCTAAAAGAAAAGAGACTTAAGAATTTGAAGTGTTTTGGTTTAAAGAAAGGCATGGTTTTGTCTTAAATTGGTTTAAAACAGAAAGTGTTATAATAGCTTTATGGGAAGTTAGTTATAACGACTTTATGAAAACAAAAGAATGGTTTTAGTATTGGATTTAAAATGGTAACTTGATTTTGGGAAAAAAGAAGTAACTTGAGTTTACTGGTATAAGTAACTTGTTTTCAAATATCGAACTTTTCTTGATGGAAAAGTATAAGTGGCTTGGTTTTAAAAGGTAGGAGTACCTTGATCTTAAAAGAGTTAGTTACTTGGGTTTTAAAAGTATACTTGACGTTGTTTTAAAAGTGTAAGCCACTTGGTTTAAAAAGTATAAAGTCGTGATTTAACATGAGCGTGTTTGGTACTACGGATAATAGTATCGAGTTATTTTACGTAAAGAGATCTTTTGAAAGGATTAAAGTATGTAGTACTTTGGGGTTAAAACCCGGACTTTGGCATAAAATGAAAGTACCTTGAGTTGTGTGTAACTTGCCTATGTTTGCGTGTGATAGCCTTGTCATGCTAGTATTGTATTTCTATACCACCGCGTCTCTCGATGGAGGCGGCTGATTTGTTATGATCTTACTTGGGCGTGCGAGCGTGTGGAGCATTCCACGCACGTTCGTGATTATTATTCCATGGACTAGCTCTCCATGAGGTTTCTTGATTCGGCTTGGTATCCGGTAGTTGGCTCGTACTTGCCCGAGTCGTGGTGATTCGACAGTATCCGTAGTTAGTCTTCGTACTTGCCGACGGCCTACGCGCGGTGGTATCGGTAGTTGGCTTTCGTACTTGCCGGTCGGCCGTGGTATGGTTATGTAGATTTGTTGAGTACGGCTTTGGTATCACGGTAGTTGGCTTTCGTCTTGCCCGGTCGATTGAGGATCGGCTTTGGTATCAGTAGTTAGCCGTACTTGCCGTGCGGTTTTATGACACAGTGGGACACGTGTTCAAGTGTACTTCTTGGTGTTGTTATATCATACTGCTAAACGATCGGAAGGAATTCCACGGGCATGATTGATGTTGTGGGCGTGAGACCCGTTGTTATATTTTGAGTGATGACTTTGAGGCGTGAGTCCACGACTTGACATATTTGCTCGTATGTTGTATCTTGTAGTTTGGTTATCATACATGTCTCACGCTTTATATAGACTATTATGATTTCATTTCTGATATTTTGATTCACATACTTGGTACTGTTATCGACCTCCTTGAGTCTGCGTTCATCTGCGGTAGAGTACACCGGATTGTTGATCTCGCTCATAGGATCAGTTCGGCGTTCGGAAAAGCTCCGTTTCTCGGAGGCTTATCTTTGGTATAGTCCTGTTGTTGTAGGTACTTACATTGGGGTATGGCGAAGCCCCGTCGTAGTTGTGGTTACATGTAAGTGCAGTAATGCTGTTGTGGGGGGTTTGTAAAGGGATATAAGCGTTCGTATATATATATATGCGAAAGGTAACCGCTTAGTTTTGGTTGCTTTGTTTCTTATTTTATCTTGTTTCATGTTTAAGTTTTTATTTCCGATTTTCTCGATGTTGTATCACTAGAATTGCAGGGTAAGGCACGATCCACGGGCGAGGTCGGTCGTGTGATGCCTTGATAAGTACTTTGACTTGTTTAATCGAGAATTATTCCATGTGTGCCACGATAAGTACTTTGGCTTGATTAATTGAGAATTGCCTACGTGTCTTTGGTACTAGCGGTTGTGTGCTAGTGGTATATCATTCATTTCGGTCATTCCCGGGTTTGTGGCATTTGCATATTAGTGGATTTGCTACCCACAATGCGAGGAATACCTCGTGCGAGTCCGTGGGGCTTATGCGGGTGAAATAGTCCCGTGCGGCGGGTCCGACCTATGCGAGGAATACCTCGTGCGAGTCCGTAAGGGCTTATGCGGGTGAAATAGTCCCGCGAGGAATACCTCGCGGGTCCACGCGACCTATCTGGGTGAAATAGTCCCGAGTAGGATTGTAATGATCTGCGGCGGGTGGTCCTTTGATCGTGAGCTTCTAGTTTATATTGTAAGTATACTACTATTTACTCATGATTGCAAGGTTCGGTGTACTTCTTGATGTTGTATTATATCATGGATCACAGCGATGAGGAAGGATTCCACGGCATGATTGATATTATGGGCGTGAGACCCGTGGTTATATTTGAGTAATGACTTTGAGGCATACGTCCACGACTTGATATATTTGTTTATGTGTTGTCTTGTAGGTTGGCTATCATACATGTCTCTGTTTGTTAGTTATGATTTCATTCTGATGCTGCTGCATACTTGGTACATTCTTCCGTCTTGACCTCGCTTGAAGCTGCGTTCAATCTGCCGCAGTTTAGGTACGCTGTTGTTTGGTGATCGCAGTGTAGGACCGCTCGAGTTTTTGGATAGCTCCTTACATTGGGAGTTTATCTTTTTGGTATAAGTTCTTTGATGCACTTTTATGATTATGCGGTACGGGGCCTTGTCCCGTCATAGTTCAGTATAACTCTTAGAGGTCTGTATTCATATGTGGGATTGGACTCATGTACAGTGTTGTGTCTTTTGATTATGTATGTTATGGCAGCCTTATCGGCTTTGCCCTTGCACGTACGAATGGAAAAAAAATGAGGTGTTATTTAATTTCCGCAGTTTACTTAGTTGTTAAGATAGAAGGGTGCCCAGGTAGGGCACGATCCACGCGGTTCGTGGCGTGACATAACCTCTCTGGATAAACCGCTTCACCCTATCCACGTCCTTGAATCAAGTATGAACCAACTATCGAACCTTGCCAACATCGAACCAATCATTGGCGACTACCCTTACGCCCGTACGGCCGTAAGGCGACATCCGAATACTGAAATGGTAGCTATTATAATACTCACTCAACAAGAGGCGAAATAATCCTTACAGCTACCTCTGAAATAAAAACACCGGCCCGAGGGTGAATGCAATACTAAGACTCACCTGAGTTCCTAACCTTGCCTGGTAAAACCTCCATAAAAGAAATAGCCGTAAACTGGGCTCCACTGCCTGTCATAAAGTGAAAGTAGGAACCGTGCAGCCTTACAACCTGCGATATATAACATCTCGCATAACCTCCGCGAGTAAATCTCGATCGAAAGACAAGATGGGCTGACCTCATCGGCCCGACTACTGGTCGAACGCATCCACGAACTCGTACGATGGTCAACTAAACTTGGGCCTAACACCCTCGTGACCCTAACACATAGAGGACCACCACAAATTTTCCTTACTTCAAGCCAGGGCAGCGGGTTGACCGCAATCTGGCCTCAACCCGACCCGTTCATCGCGCAAGCTCTTGTTTTCCGATGCGGAACAATCTCACCATCAAGTCACGAAAACCTAGTGGTCTTCTTAGCTCAACTACCTCTTTCATTTCACACTACTCGGGACTTATCACACAAATATATCTCACGTATACTATGCACTCCGATAAGGGTCAAACATAAAAATAAATCTTTTACTCAAGATGGCCTCGTCTCTAAGGTCTCCACGTATAAAACTCTAAGGCTCACACTTTTCCTATCCCCAATCTTACCCTTTTAACTAACCATGATTTCTAATCACAATTAACACAATGCTATCTGAACATAACACTTAAGATATACTCATCTTATCACCCATACTAATCTCTAGAGGGTTAAGGATATACCTGTATCTATTGCTTACTCCCTTTGTCGTTCTAATCAATCACCTTGTTGGCGCATAGCTAGGAAGGTGATGAACTAGCCACGATCCACAGGCTGAGTCTACATCCGCGCCACCTGGTCGGACAATTTCTATAAAATGGCCTGCTGGCCGCAAGCATAACAATTCGTCGAAGAAGTGCGACACTCACAATGACACACCTACCACACGCTGGTGGGGTGGCCTCCTCAGCTAACACCCCTTCCTCTCGAACCACCGAATCCTGGCCCGATGCAGTAGGTGAGTCCTCCGCTTGCATCCTCCTCTTGAACATTCTCGTCCACATGGCCACGGCGGCGCGGTAAAACAAGCGCGACAAAAAGCGACATTCCCGGGATGGCGCTTTGCCCATGTGAACGAGGAAAACTAAATCCGGTTGGAACCTACGTGTAGGCGTGATCCGAAGCCACGGAGCTCGACCAACTCCTGCGTACCGATCGTCACGAAGTGCGCGGAGGATCACTCTGTCTTGTGAGGCGCATGCGATCTGCTTGTTGAGAAGGTCGCCTCGAAAGTTACCAAAGGACCTGCACTGCCCTCTTCTGGCGATCTTGGTTAACGTCGATCCTACGTTTCGCTTTCTTGCGCATAAGCCCGTCTGTGAGCCATGTTCATGCGATGAAGAGCTACTCTTGCACAACCTCTCTTAGATAATCATCAAGACCGTGATAAATCGGTACATAATATACTCTGGTTGCTAAATCCTAGCTAGTAACAGTCGTCTCTTTGCAATCCATACTTTCGCATCGGTCGTGGGCGAAGGTTCAAATATCATGGCCGCAGAGGAATCGCCGCATGCTGTAGACTCTGCTGGGGCGACGTCGCAGAACTCCCGAATGAAGCACCACCTCGGGTGATGGCACGTGCCCTCATAACCTCTCTGTTTACTCGCGGCTCCGCCGCTTGCCTTGCCGCTGAGCGGGTTGCCTTGCGTGGAGGCATAATCGTAAGGGAAAGAAATACGTTAGAGGTCCAACTTATAACACAACTCTAAGGCACGATCTCGGAGTGAGAAGAATGGAAACCAATCCTAAATATCCTATAGCCTCACGATTATTGGTATGGTGCACAACACACCGATAATCAAGACTACTAGATACGATGCGTCAGACACTTTCCGAGGATTAGCGCTCGATACCACTTTTGTCACGACCGAACCGGGCCGTGATCGGTGCCTTACCCGCACCCAAGTAGACATACATCGAGTAACCGGAATATAAAACAAGACATGAAACAATATGAAGTGAGAAGCAGTTTATACGAGAAAAGTTGCCTTCGACATATATATATAAAAACTTGACGATTACATCCCTTTACAAACCACGCCACAGCGATTACTCATATCTAAGAATATTATAACAACAATGGCGGACGGGGGCCGCCATACCACGAATGTAAGTACCTACAACGGGGACTATACGAATAAGCGTCAGAGACACGGAGCTTCCCGAGCAGAACTATGACCTATGGTGAGGATCAACAATGGTGTACGTCTACTGCGGCATGAACGCAACCCCGAAGGAGGTCGATAACGGTACCAAGTATGTGAAGCGGAAAATATCAAATGAAATCATATCATTTTAAAACCAATTTTACAAATATGTACGAAACAACCAATGTAACCGCATAGTGCCACAAAGATAACCAAAAGCAAAATAGATATAACATAACTGGTCTTTCCTAGGCCGCTAATGATCGAAGCAAGGCTAATCGCCATAGTATCGCTACGACCCGATCAGGGGCAGTGGATCGTGCCTTACCGGCACCCAAGTAGTCATACATCCAGTAATGGAATATAAAAACAAGACATGAAATAGTTGTAAAATGAGACACGATTTATGTGAGAAAAAGTCGCTTTCGGCATATATATATAAACATGGTTTAGCGATACATCCCAAAGCGCATAACATGACTACTGACCTCTAAGGAAATATACAACTATGGCGGAGAGGGCCCGCCATACCTCGATCAGCACAAAACTATCTACAACAGGAGATCATACCTAAAAGTAGAGCCTCGGAGAAGATGGAGCTCACGACACCAACGCAAAAGATCCTAAGGATGCGGATCTAGCACCTGCTTGCCTTTACCTGCGGCATGAACGCAGCCCCCCGAAGGAGGTCAGTACAACAGGTACCAAGTATGTGAAACTATAAAGTACTTAAATGAAATCAAAGTATTTAAAACCTTTTCACAAATACAATCAGTTCAATTGCACATAGTGCCACATCACAAACAACAACAGTAATAGGAAAACTGTAACAGGTCTATTCTAGGCCGCGAACGATCGAAGCAAGGCCAATCGCCCATAGTATCATTCTGCGTGCCTAGTCCCGACTTCCGCGATCGCATAGGTCACACATGAACCCGCGTGAGGTATTCTCGCATCGGGGTAGCTAACCCCAGAATCCGCGACTCCGCACCGCATAGTCTCGATAGACCGCGTGAATCCCCGATCGCTAAACACCCGGAATGATCAATCCTGGAGCATACCGCTGCTCCGCATAGTCTCACAGACCGCATAGGCCGTATAGACCCGCATCAAGGGTGGCAAGCCCTCGGTATAATAAGTCAAGGGGGTAGGTGATATAATAACAGTACAACAGACTTACCGTTTAGCAACGTAAGCACAGCAAGAATGACCCTTTACACAAAGATTACAAGACACTAACACAGTAGCATCATAATATGTCTACTTATCAAACAATCTTACTACTTAGTAAATCAATACAAGGCTTTTATAAACAAACAAGTAAATGTTCTTTCTTAAGTTGTTATACCTAACTTCCCATAAAGCTAGTATAACTCTTAAGCTTTTGTTTTAAAACCAAATATTTATCTTCTGTTAAAAATGATCGATAGTTCTTTTGAAATGCATCGATTCTTATTATTCAGCTTAAGTCAAAAGACATTGCCGTAGTTATTATTCAGCTTAAGTCAAGCGACATTGCCGTAGTTATTATTCGATTAACACGTACGTCTCCGTACTATATATATGTTTAAAAATATCATGCTTTAGGAAGAATCACATACCTTCTCGCGAAAACCTCCCGCCAAGTTGAATATGTCGTGCAGAGAATCACCTATAATAGTCACAGACATCTATCAAAGTCTAGACTACTCAAGGTCATTCTAAGCAGAGGTTCACAATTCTACGGAAAGTCAGGCGTAGACAACCCTACGTGAGCTATATAAGTCTCTTGTGAAAGCAGTCATGTGAGTGATTCAATTATTCTTCTAAGTATTTAATACTTATTCTTATACTTCTACAGATGCATTCTCTAATACAAAGAGGGTTAGGATTATTTACCTCGGTAAGCCCAATAATATCCTAGATAAAAGTCGATCAGAGCAAGGCTTAGCTCCTAAGTTATACGCCCGATAGCTCCAAGGAAACCTTAGAAGTTCTTCACAACTTCTACTAAGTACTAAGGGATTTGGGCTAGGTATTTTGGGCATTATAACAATACTAGAAGGCAACTTTTCTACCAGGAGGGGGTAGATTTCAGGCTAGGGGGAGTAGGCCCTCGGCCAAACTTCACAAGGGGAGGGGGGGAGTGTTTGGACGAAAAAGGCACAAGGGAGAGGAGAGGATTTCAAGACTTGGAAAACTTGTTTGTGGATGAAGAACTCTTCATCACAAGAGGGGTATTTATAGGTCAAGGGATGGCCAACCAATGGCCAAGATTATGCCAAGTGCAAGGCAAGTGTAAGGTCAAGATTTGGGCAAGTGTCCTTAGCCAACTTGCACACAAAATATCCTACCAACTCCTTGACTTGTGCAAAGGCACAAAAAACGTGCACTCCTAGTCCAATTCGTCCAATGGACGATTTCAAGTCCACCAATTGGAGGGTGCCAAGTGTCGCCCTCCCGTTGGTCCAAAATGTTTCGTCTCTCGGAAAAATCCGCAAAAATACTAAATGACATAGCCGGAATTTTCCTACAAAAGGCGTGAAAACGTTTACGTGAAAGCAATTCTTTTAGTGAGTTGTGCACAAATAAAAACGTCCAAGGCTTAAACTTTTAAGGCCAAACTTTCGTACGTACGCCCTCACGTACATACTCCGGAAATACGGGGTATAACATTCTCCCCTCCTTAGAAACATTCGTCCCGAATGTTCCTTCCAAGACGATTAACGGTAAAAGCTTAAGCGGTTTGCAAGTGCCACATGGCCACAATATAACACTTAACAATTTACGAAAAATTAAACCAAGAAGCGGAAAGTAAGTTACACAGGTGTGGGAATAAGTGAGGATACCTCCGCCATGTCCTCCTCGACCGCGCGTCATCTCCTCCCTGCTCGTTCCGCCCACAAGACTTTGGCGGAAGCCACGTCCTGGTCGCAGACGCCTAACTCGACGATCGACTATCGCTATGGGAATCTCCTCATACGATAACCCCCGGTCACACGGCGTCGTCAATCGGATGTACTAGATGGATGCGATAAATCTCTCGGCATAGAAAGCGTGAAACAACGGATGCCTCGCCTCCGGATCGGACGGCAGATCCAACTCGTAGGCAACCTTGCCTACTCTGCGACATCCGATAGGGCCCGATGTACCTTGGGCCGAGTTTCCTTTCCTCCGAATATCATCACACCCTTCATGGGTGACACCTTTAGGAAAACCCAATCATCAACCTCGAACTCGGATGCCGACGACGGTGATCTGCGTATGATTCTGCCGACTCGAGTCATGAACCTCTCTGGATAAGCTTTACCTTATCCATCGCTGCCGCACCAACCGTCCCACTAATCGCACTCGCCCACATCGAACCAGCCTATAGGCGTCTGCACTTCCTCCCATACAAGGCCTCATAAGGCGTCATGCGAATCTTGGAGTGGTAGCTATTATTATACGCGAACTCAACTAGAGGCAAATGATCCTCCCAACTACCGGAAGTCAATAACACAGCTCGCGACATATCCTCGAGAGTGCGGATAGTGCGCTCGCTGTCTGCATGCGTGGATGAAATGCGACTCGAGCTCACTGCGTCCCTAAACCCTCTGGAAGAACCTCAGAAGTTAGCCGTAAATCCGGGCTCCTGCATGCGATATGATCGAAATAGGGAATCCATGCGATCGGCGATCTCGGATGTAAAGTCTGGCATAATCCTCAGCCGAAAAGGCCGTCCTGACGGGAAGAAAGTGGGCTGATTTCGTCAGCCTGTCGACGGTAACCCAAATAGAATCATGCTTCCTCGGAGTGCGAGGTAATCCTGTGATAAAATCCATGTTGATCACCTCCCACTTCCAGGTCGGGATCTCTATCGCTGCAATGAGACCACGGGCCTGCGGTGCTCTACCTTCACTGCGACAACACGCACCGAGCTACGAACTCGCGGCGTCCCTCTTCGCCATCCCACCAATACAGATCTAAGGTCGTGGTACATCTTGGTCGACCACGGATGGATGAGTAACGCTTGCGTGTGCTTCCCAAGAACTTTGCACGAAGTCACAAACATCCGGAACACACAACGCCCTCAAACCTTAGCACCCCATCGGTGCTACTCAAGGACCCGCCCTCACGAAGAGGCGTATCGCGATAACGTGTCAAAACTGGATCCTCGAATCGTTGCCTCTTCACCTCGCCGGCGATGGAAGACTCGACAACCTCGCGAACTCGAACCCCACTGCTATCGGAATCAATCAAGCGGACACCAAGGCTCGCTAAGCGATGCAAATCACGAACCATGCCCCTCCTCTCTAGTTGCACATCGATAGGCTCCCACCGACCTACGACTAAGAGCATACGCCACAACATTGGCCTTCCGGTGGTACAGGATATCAACATCGTAATCCTTAAGCAACTCTAACCACCGTCTGCCGTAAGTTCGGCTCCTGCGGTGAAGATATCTTGGAGGCTCTTGTGGTGCGTATAAATATCCACGTGAACCCCATACAAATAGTGCCTCCGGATCTTGGCGTGAATCACGCGCGACTCCAAATCATGGGTGGGGTAGTTCCTCCGTGTATCTTAAGCTGTCGGGATCGTATGCTATAACTCGCCTCTTTGCATCAACACACATCCCAACCCGATGCACGGCGATCACAATACACCACGTAACCATCCGACCCTCGGGAAGAGTAAACGGGGCGGTCGTCTCTCCTTCAAAGAATGAAACCACGCCACAAGCATCACCATCAAACTTAGCCGCTCGAGTCACCTAGTCAATGGTGCAGATAGAAGCAAACTTCTACGAACCGGATAATATCTGCAAGGCCCGAAACTGCGAACCTCGCGAGTAGTAGGTCAGGCCAAGTCACGATCGCCTCGACCGGGCGTATCCACTCGAATGCCATCACCGACAATATGCCCAAGAAAAGCCACAAGCTAACCAAAACTCACATTTGGAAAACTTGGCGTATAGCTGCGAGTCCCGAGAACTGTCAACGGTCGCTCAAATGTTCGCATGCTCCCGCTCGGCGAGAATAAACCAAGATATCATCAATGAACACTATCACAAGCGTGTCCAAAATGGTTTGAACACTCGGTTCATCAAATCCATGAATACCGCGAGCATTGGTCAACACAAAAGACATGACCACCGAACTCATAATGCGTCTGGGTCGGCGATCTCTAGGGACATCCACCTCTCTCGACTACTTTGATGATAGCGACGCAGATCAATCTTGGAGAAACATCTCGCGCTCGCTATCGGGTCGAACAAATCATCAATCACGGAAAGGGTATGTTCTTAATGGTCACCTTGTTCACTGTAATCAACACACACGCGCAGCTGGCCCCGCCCTTCTTCTTCTTCACGAACAATACCGCGCTCCCGGGGTGAAACACTAGCTTTGATGAAGCCGCTTCTCCAAAGAAATCTCTCAGCTGGTCCTTCAACTCTCTCAACTCGGCAGGTGTCATTCTGTATGGCGGAATGGAAATAGGCCGAGTGTCTGGAAACACATCTATACAAAACTCGATCTCCCTCTCGGGAGGATACAGGAGGTCGCCCGAAACACGTCTGGGAACTCTCGACCATCGGATCGCCTAAAAATCTGGTACTGCGACCTCGATCAAACACGAACGAGATGGTAGATATACCCTTCGCACCATCTTCCTAGCCTTGAGGTAGGAAATAAACCTACCCTCGGCGATACCGTGCTCCTCCCACTCAACAACCGCCTCGAAACCGGAACTGCACTACTCTCTCTCTGCGGTCTACATTGGCGTAGCGAAGCTAGCCAATCTATCCCATGATCACGTCGAAGTCAATCATCTCCAACTCTATCAAGTCGCAGGTGCGGCGATCAGAATGGTCACAGACAAGCTCTATATACCCGCGAGCTACCACGAATCACCTGGCGTAGCTACCTCGAAAGGTCATGGACTCGGGCTCTATCCACATCCTACTAGCAACAAGGGAGATATATAGGACAGTAGAACCGGGTCTATCAAAGCATACACATCAAACCAAACCGATAAGATACAGTGGCGACATCGGTGAGGCCTCACGATCTGTCCGGTGGACAAAGCATAAATGCGGTTACGAGGACCGCTAGAATCGACTCGCGCCACGACCTCTGCGCGACCGCTGGTCCATGAGTACCTTGCCCTCGGGGCGAGTAATGCCGGGGATGAAGAAGCGAACGCACTCGTAGCCGAGCCCTACCACCGCCGCCGGTCGGACAAACTCGCGAAATGACCTGCCGCCACAAGTATAGCAAGCTCCCGGTACTCCCAGAATGGTACCTACCACAGCGGGCACACCGAGCCTCGAGCAGTTAGCACGCGCTACGCGAAATCAAGTCTGGGGCCCCGACACGCCGATCGCTCTGGCTGTACTGAAATGATGTAGGAGCGCTGCGCTTGGCCGTGGTGCAAATGCGGACTTGCGACGCCGCCCACCACGAGAACCACCAAAATAACCGCCGTCTTGGCTTCTTCTCGCTGCTGATATCGCTCTACCCGCGGTCTCTACGCCTCGCATCCTGGTGCATGAGCTGCATACGGTAATGTCCATGCGGTGAAGGACACACCCGCACAAGACTTCGGCCATGTAATCATCTAGCCAGTGACATAGCGATGCACGGTCCTCCATATTCGCTACGGCGCGAGGACATATCGAGCCAAAGAATCAAACTCGACATTGTACTCCTAACCAAGGCCCTCCTGTCTCAAAGAACAAGAATCTATCGGCTCGTGCCCTCCTCATCCGCGGAGGCAAGAAGTGTGAGAAAAGCCTCAAAACTCATCCCATACACGGAGGTACATGCTCTCCCGGAAAGCTCCCACGATCAAACCAATCGATTGCGGTATCACGCAATCGCGAACCGAATGTCACATTCGGTCTCGAAGCCTTGATCACCCGCATGATCCTTCTGCGAATCGACGGATGAACTCCTGCGGATCATCCTCGGCCTCGACCAGTAAAACTACGGCGGGCTACAACTAAGGAAATCCGTAGCCTCAAAGTATGCCCTCGCACCATGTGCCGCTGAATCGAACTGCGTCGGCCCAGCTGCCTCATGTCCGCCACAACCGAGCAAATAAATGGGCCATCTCTCTGCACCCATCTCCTCCGCTCCAGCCGTGGACCGAGGTACGGCATGCTGCGGTCTCTGGGGCGGGCGGCGTCATGGAACTCGCCGTCTCGGGTATAGGCGGGCATGAGCCTCGTGACTGGGTGTCTGCTAGCAGCCTCCGCTTTGCCCTTCTCGGGCCCGGTCGCTTTACGTGGAGGCATAATCACATAGAAAGGAATACGTTAGAGGGTCCAACCTATAACACAACTCTAAGGCACGATCTCGAGTGAGAAGAATGGAAACCAATCCTAAATATCCTATAGCCTCACGATTATTTGGTGTGGTGCAACACACCGATAATCAAGACTTACTAGATACGGTCTCAGAGACACTTTCCGAGGATTAACTGCTCTGATACCACTTTTGTCACGACCCGTTCCGGGGCCCGTGACTGGTGCCTTACCGGGGCACCCAAGTAGTCATACATCAGAGTAATCAGCGGAATATAAAAACAAGACATGAAATAGTTGTAAAATGAGACAGTTTATGTGAGAAAAAGTCGCCTTTCGGCATATATATATAAACATGGTTTAGCAGTTACATCCCAAACTGTACAACATGACTCTGCACTTAAGGAAATATACAACTATGGCGGGACGGGCCGCCATACCACTCGACATACAAAACTATCTACAACAGGGAGATCATACCCAAAAGTAGAGCCTCGGAGAAGATGGAGCTCCTGACACCAACGCAAAAGATCCTAAGGATGCGGATCTAGCACCTGCTTGCCTTTACTGCGCAGCATGAACGGCCCAAGGAGGTCGATCAACAGTACCAAGTATGTGAAACTATAAAGTACTTAAATGAAATCAAAGTATTTAAAACCTTTTCACAAATACAATCAGTTCAATTGCACATAGTGCCACATCACAAACAACAATAAAGAATAGGAAAATCGTAGCAGTCTATTCTAGTCGCGAATGATCGAAGCAAGGCCAATCGCCCATAGTATCATTCCGCGTGCCTAGTCTGGACTTCCGCCCGCATAGGTCACACATGCACGCGTGAGGTATTCCTCGCGGGTAGCCAACCCGGTAACGCTTGGACTCCGCAGTCGCATAGTCTCGATAGACCGCGTAGTCCCATGGACCGCATAGGAATCCCGCGACGGCTAAACACCGAATGATCAATCACGAGCATACCGCTGCTCCGCGTAGTCTCACAGACCGCATAGCCGTATAGACCATCGGGTGGCAAGCCCTCGGTATAATAAGTCGGGGTAGGTTATATAATAACAGTACAACAGACTTAGCGTTTAGCAACATAAGCACAACAAGAATGACCCCCTTACACAGCATTACAAGACACTAACACAAGTAGCATCATAATATGTCTACTTATCAAACAATCTTACTACACTTAACAGAAATCAATACAAGGCTTTTATAAACAAACAAGTAAACAGTTCTTTCTTAAGTTGTTATACCTAACTTCCCATAAAGCTAGTATAACTCTTAAGCTTTTGTTTTAAAACCAAATATTTATCTTGTTAAAAATGATCGATAGTTCTTTTGAAATGCATCGTGATTCTTATTATTCAGCTTAAGTCAAAAGACATTGTCGTAGTTATTATTCAGAGCTTAAGTCAAGCGACATTGCCGTAGTTATTATTCGATTAACACATGTACGCGTCTACCGTACTATATATGTTTAAAAATATCATGCTTTAGGAAGAATCACATACCTTCTCAAAAAACCTCCCGCCAAGTTGAATATGTCATACAGAGAATCAGCCTATAATAGTCACAAACATCTATCAAAGTCTAGACTACTCTGAAGGTCATTATAAACAGAGGGTTCACAATTCTACGGAAAGTCGGGCAGCACAACCCTACCCGGTGAGCTATATAAGTCTACTGTGAAAACAGTCCTATGTGAGTACAGTTCAATTATTCTTCTAAGTATTTAATACTTATTCTTATACTTCTACAGTATGCATTCTCTAATACAAAGAGGGTTAGGATTATTTACCTCGGTAAGCCCAATAATATCCTAGATAAAAGTCGATCCGGAGCAAGGCTTAGCTCCTAAGTTGTACGCTCCGATAGCTCCAAGGAAACCTTAGAAGTTCTTCACAACTTCTACTAAGTACTAAGGGATTTGGGCTAGGGTATTTTGGGCATTATAACAATACTAGAAGGCAACTTTTCTACCAAGAGAGGGGGGTAGATTTCGGCTAGGCAGGGGAGTAGGCCTCGCCAAACTTCACAAGGAGGGAGTGTTTGACGAAAAGGCACAAGGAGAGGAGAGGATTTCAAGACTTGAAAGCTTGTTTGTGGATGAAGAACTCTTCATCACAAGAGGGTATTTATAGGTCAGGGATGGCCAACCAATGGCCAAGATTATGCCAAGTGCAAGGCAAGTGTAAGGTCAAGATTTGGGCAAGTGTCCTTAGCCAACTTGCATACAAAATATCCTACCAACTCCTTGACTTGTGCAAAGGCACAAAAACGCGTGCACTCTAGTCCACCTGGTCCAATGGGCGATTTCAAGTCCACCAATTGAGGGTGCCAAGTGTCGCCTCCCGTTGGTCCAAAATGTTTCGTCTCTCGGAAAAATCCGCAAAAATACTAAATGACATAGCCGGAATTTTCCTACAAAAGTCGTGGAAAACGTTTCGTCGGAAAACGATTCTTTTAGTGAGTTGTGCACAAATAAAAACGTCCAAGGCTTAAACTTTTAAGGCCAAACTTTCGTACGTACGCCCTCACGTACATACTCCGGAAATATGGGGTATAACAGTATCATTATGCGAGCCTAATCCTGGAACTCCCGCAGTCCGCATAGGTCACACACAAACCCGCATGAGGTATCCTCGACGGGGTAGCTAACCCGGTATCCTCTCGACTCCGCGATCCGCATAGTCACATAGACCGCGTAGTCACACGCATCGCATGAGGCATTCCTCGCATCGGGATAATACACGAAATGATCAATCACGAACTCCGCGGCTCGCGTAGTCACGCGCACCGCATAGCCGATAGACCGCATCAAGGGTGGCAAGCCCTCGGTATAACGAGTCGGGGGTATGTGATATAATAACAGTACAACGGGCTTAACGTTTAACAATGTAAGCACAACAAGAATAACCCCCTTACACAACATCACAAGACACTAACACACGTAACATCATAACATGTTTACTTATCAAACCAACAAGAACGTATTACAAGGCTATCACAAACCCACATAGTCAAGTTATTCACACAGGTACTTTCTATTTTATGTCAACAAGTTCGGGTTTTATCCCCAAAGTACTTCATACATTAACTCTTTTAAAAGATCCATTTCTTTCACAAAAGGCACACGATACGTAGTATCAAAAATAGAGTGACTATCTTTTAAGTAAACCAAAACAGTTTCCTACCTTCTTTTGAACCAACTTAAGACAAAAGCATGCCTTCTTTTTAAATGAAAACACTTCAATTTTTCAAGTCTTTGTCTTTTATAAATCAAGTCCTTACTTTGAAATTTTTAAGAAAATCCAAACTTGTTTATTAATGATCTTATTAAAGCAGCCATGATCTAGGAAATGTAATACAATTTTGTCTTATCTTAGCTTATGCGGATGGAGGTTTCTCCGGTTTTAATAATACTTACTTAGTCGATACATTTCCCGTTATTAGCGCTGCAGTGGTTTGTTCGATACTTATTTCCCCTTTCCGAAATCAATACAAGGCTTCCATAAACAATTAAGTAAACCGTTCTTTTTATCTTTCTTAAGTCGTTATACCTAACTTCCCATAAAGCTAGTATAACTCTTAAGCTTTTAAAACCAACTATTACTCTTCTTTCAAAAACGATTCATAATTCTTTTGAAATACTTCAAGATTCTTTTTATTTAAAACTCAAGTCAAAAGACGTCGAAGTAAAACCACGTTGATTAACACGTCGTCTACCGTACTATATATACTTTAAAAATATCATGCTCAAGAGGATAGGAAGAATCACATACCTCCTCGGCGAAATCCACCTGCCAAGTCGAATATGTCGCGCACAGAGTATCAACCTATAATAGTCAAATACGTCTATCAACGTCTAGACTACTATGTAGAATATTCTAAGCAGAAGGTTCTTACTTACGGAAAATTGGGCAGCAACTTCCCTACAGTCAAACTACTCAAGTCTCAGTAAATACGATCTATGTAATTCTGATTCAATTCTCTTTTAATATCCTTCATATCTTATACTCAATTGTATACTACTACGGTATGTAATTTCCAATTACAATAGAAGGACAAGATATTTACCTCAGTAAGCCCAAAATTATCCAAGATTTAATGTCGATCACGAGCAACGTTTAGCTCCTACTCAGTGCGCTCAACCCGCTCCAAACAACCCTTATACGCTCCTAACCAACTCCTCTTCAAGAACCAACCTAAACAAGTGAAGAACACTAAGGTTCTTGTCCTCACAACTCTCGGCCAAGGTGAGGCTTTAGGGGCTAGGGTGTGAAATCTTTTCTAACCTTTGGTTAATAATCTTCCTAATACACTAAGGAAGAACACTTAGAGTTTAGGAATTTTTGGACAAAGTTTGGTTAAGGGAGAGGGTGTGGGACGAGAACTATCAGAGGGGAGTTTGGCGAGAGCTACTAGGAAGGGGGTGTTTGGGCGAGATCTTCTCAAAGGGGAGAGGGACTTTGAGACTTGGAAATTGTTCAAGTGATGGAGAAGTCTTGCCTGAGAGGGGTATTTATAGAACCACCATGGTCTAGATTAAAACAAATGGAGGTGAAGATTTGGGTCCATGTGAAGAATGAGGTCTTCCAACCAAGTGTCCACTACAGTATCACGACCGAACCGGGCGTGGTAGTGCCTACCGGGCACCCAAGTAGACATACATCAGAGTAATCAGCGAAACATAAAACAAGACATGAAATATCAAGAAGTGTAAAATAGTTATCTGAGAAAATTTGCCTTTCGGCATAATATATAAAACTTAAATCTGAACAGTTACATCCCTTATACAACTCTGCCCACAACGATACTACATGCACTTCAAGAGTGGCGTGACAATGGCGGACAGGGCCGCCATACCCCAATGTAGCACCTACAACAACGGGACTATACATGATAAGCCTCGAGAAACGGAGCTTCCCAAACGCTTGAATGACCACGAGCTAGGATCAACGGCGGTGTACCTACTGCGGCATGAGCGGCCGAGAAGTCGAGGTCACAAGTACAGTATGTGAAATCGAAAAATCAGTAAATGAAATCATAGTAGTCTATATAAAGCGGGAGACATGTATGATAACCAAACTACGATTCACAATAAATAAGCATTCATGTCAGTCGGGGACTCGCCTCAAAGTCATCACTCAAATATCACTATGGGTCTCGCCCATAACATCAATCATGCGTGGAATACCTTCTCACGGCGATCTATGATATAAAAGCACCAAGGAACACACATGAACACGGGTCCCACGTGTCATAATAAAACCGCACGGGGTAAGTCTGAAGGCATAGCCGACTACTAAAACCCAGTACCAACGGTCATAAAGCGTATCATGAGATCTGTCTAGGCCGTCCACATGATCAAAGGCGCCACTCGCCCTGTATCTAATGTGCGCGTCTAGCCACGAACTTCCGCCGCTCGCATAGGCCAACCTCGTAGGCCAGCATGAGGTATTCCCGCGTCGAGGGTAGCTACTCCGGCGTCCGCTGGACTCGCGATCGCGTGGCCACATAGACCGCATGACCATAAAGGCCGCGCACTAACACTGGAGCTCGTAGCCCCGCATAGGCCGGGACCGCGTGAGGTATTCTCGAATCATAGGTCACCTGGACACTTTGAGTCTACCCGCGTCGGAGGCGACTTAACCTCGGGATTATGTCAAGGTGAGTGGTACAATACCAACATAACGGTGATAGTTAAACAACTTAAGCGCAATCGAGGAAAACCCTTTACACAAACATCACAAGATACTAACACGTAGCATCCTAGCATGTTTACTTATCAAATCAACAAGAAAGTATTACAAGACTATCACAAACCAACACAATCAAGTTATTCACACAGGTACTTTCTACTATATGATTAACAAGATCGGGTTTTATCCCCAAAGTACTTCATACATTAACTCTTTAAAAGATCGTTACTTTCACAAAAGTCACACAATACGTAGTATATAAAAATAGAGTGACTATCTTTTGAAGTAAATCAAAACACTTCTCTTTGTAAAATCAAGTAACAACATTCTTTTCCAAACGTTCAAGTTTGCCTAATTTCAATTACTCAAGTTTCTCATTTTCGAATGGTTTCGTAGTTCATAGTTTTTAATCACTTAATGACGTAATTCGCCTTTAAAACAATTTGAGAAACATATACCTTATATGTGAGTAGGTTATTCTTGTTCATAACAATCTTATTACAGCAGCCATGATCTAGGAAATGTAATATCATTTTGTCTCATCTTAGCTTCTATGCAGATGGAAGTTTCTACTGGTTTTAATAATACTTTATTAGTCAAAACATTTCCCTTTATTAGCGCTGTTGTGGTTTGTTCGATACTTATTCTGATTTTCGAAATCAGTAAAACATTATTGCTTTTAAAAACCAAGTACTCATTTCTCACGAATGAGGTTTCACACAAAATTCATATTAATTTAATTAAGTCAAGTCTCTTATCTTTTAAGATCAAGTCTCTTAACTTCTTAAATCGATAAATCATTCTTTTATCTCTCTTAGCCGTTATACCTAACTTCCCATAAAGCTAGTATAACTCTTAAGCTTTTAAAACCAAGTATTACTCTTACATTAAAAATGATTGATATTCTTTTGAAATACTTCAAGATTATTCAGGCTTAAGTCAAAAGACATTGCCGTAATTATTATTCAGTTAACACACGTACGTCTACCGTACTATATATATATTCTTTAAAATATCATGCTCAGTGGATAGGAAGAATCACATACCTCAGCGATTATCGACTATTAGCAAAGCGCTCACGGCTATAACCCGCTAGCCTTGTCCATCTTTCAAGTAGGACATAGTACGCGAACTTCAACCTATAACGGTTATACGAGTCTATCAAAGTCTAGACTACTCGTGAGAATAATCGATGAGTTCTCTATTTACGGAAAATCGGGCGTGACACTTCCTGCAGTTAAGCTACGATCTCATGTAAATACAAATTCTATGTAAATGCAGTTTAGTCCTTCTTCTTTAATATTCTACTATAATGATTCAACTCCCTTACATGAATCTTATATTCATTTCTATACTACTACAGTATGTAATTTCCAATTACAATAAAAGGACAAGATATTTACCTCGGTAAGCCCAAAATTATCCAATGTTTAATGTCGATCCTGAGCAACGTTTAGCTCCTACTCCGGGTGCTCCAACCCGTTCCAAACAACCCTTAGAAGTTCTACGCAACTTCTTCTTAATACTCCATCCAACTATGGAGATTTCCTTAGGGTTGTGTTTGTGTGAAGGGAAGTATAATAGTATTTCTGGGCTTTTCGTATAAGTGTAACCTTGGAATAATACAAGGTATATGAGCCAAGGTATTTTGGAATAGTAACTATATATGGAGAGTATTTTCTACCAAGGGGAGGGGGGTAGTATTTACGAGACCACTCAAGGCAGGGGGTGTCTTGGCTAGCATCACTAGGAGAGGGGGGGCCTCGGCCAAAGGCCTCTCAAAGGGGGGAGGGGTGCTTTCGGCTAAAGCCTCACAAGGGGGAGGACGAAAACTATAGAGAGGGGGGGAGAGGGATTTCAAGACTTGGAACAATTTTTGGATGAAGAAGTCTTCAAAGGGGGGGGGGGGGGGGGTATTTATAGGTCAAGCAATGGCCAACCAATGGCCAAGATCATGCCAAGTGCAAGGCAAGTGTAGGGTCAAGATTCATCCATGTGTACCTTATCCATCTACCACACAAATATCCTACCTACTCCCACTCTCCCTTTCGTCCAACTTGCGCCCAAGTCCACCGATTAGAGGTGCCAAGTGTCGCCTCTTGTTGGTCCAAAATATTTCGTCTCTCGGAAAAATCATAAAAATACTAAATGACATAGCGGAATTTTCCGCCCATGCAAGTTGTGTAAAACGTTTCGTCGAAAAACGATTCTAATCGGGGGTTGTGAACAAAATTCGAACCTTGCCTAACTTTAAGGCTTAAATTTTCCTACGTACGTCCTCACGTACATACTCTGGAAATACGGAGTATAACATTCTCCCCTCCTTAGAAACATTCGTCCCGAATGTTCCTTCTAAGTCTCAAAACAAACGTGCGCCAGTATAGTCTTCACTACTATACTTACGAGAACAATCCTGCCACACATGGCCACAGAAACACCTGCGCAAATACTTACATTCAAGTCCACGAGGAAACACCTCTAACATCACAAAAGCCCTTACCCGAGGTCTAAAATATACTTCCTTCGCACCTTCACCTTACAAAAGAAATGATCACATCTATGCTTGCCATACATGCTCGCTTCTTCCCTTACGTGTCGTACCCTTCTCGTACATTCGAACTCTTTCTCATGACTTACCACATTTCCTCTACTGCTTCAGTTTCCAAAATCTCGGGTTTACTATCTCCAACTTGGTCATCATTAACTGGGAACACTCTGGATGGATCTCCGATACTTTCCTGAACATAACAACACGAAAGACAAGACGTACTGCCTCCTAAGTCGGACGGCAATGCTAACTATACGCAACCTGGCCTATTCTTCACATGATCTGAAAAGGCCCAAAGTAACTCGGGCTAAGTTTCCTCTGTTTTCCGAATCTCGTCACACCGCCGGTGGTACCTTGAAGACCACCGTCAACTGAACTCAAGCGTCGTCGCCGATCATCCGTCGACTTACGGTGATTCTAAGGTGTCGATAACCTCTCCGGATAGGCTTCACCATATCGTCCTGCGAAACAAGTATGAACCTACTATCTGAACTTTGCCAACATCGAACCAATCGACGCGCCTTACACTTCCGCCCTACGAGGCCGTAAGGCGATATCCGAATCTTGAAATGGTAGTTATAAAGCACTCCTCAGCGAGGCAACAATCCTCATAGCTACCCACGAAATCCAAACACAGGCAGGGTGAATGCGATCTTGAGACTCACTGAGTTCTCAACCACTGCTGGTAAAACTTAGGAAACGAAATAGCTACACTGGCTTCAGCATGCGTCATAAGGTGAAAGTAGGCGCCTCGCGCAGCCTTACAACCTTCCTGATAAATAACATCTCGCATAACCTGAAGGACAAGATGGGCTGACCTCATCGACCCTTGCAGTCGAGCAACGTCCACGAACTCGTCTGTTGGTTTACTAAACTTGGGCCTAACACCCTCGTGACCCTACCACTGGAGGACCACCCCGAAGCCCACAAAAGCAGTCGCGGGTTGACCCGCGATCGGTCCTCAACCCGACCCGTTATCTCGCAAAAACTCTTGTTCCCCGATCCGGAACGATTTCACTAATCACGTTACGAAAACCTAGCGGTCTTCTTAGCTCAACTACCCTCTTTCATTTCACACAACTCAGGGTCTTATATACAAATATATCTCACGTGCACTATGCACTCCGATAAGGGTCAAACACAAATGTAATCTTTTACTCAAGATTGCCTTGCCTTGAGTCTCGCGTATAAAGCTCTAAGGCTCACTTTTCCTATCCCCAATCTTTCCGGTTACTAACCATGATTTCTAATCACAATTTACACCATGCTATCGAATATAACACTTAAGGTATACTCATCTTACATACTAATCTCTAGAGGTTAAGGATATACTGTATCTATTCTTCACTCCCCTTAGTCGTTCTAATCAAACCTGCCCCGTAGGGCGCATAGCTAGGGAAGATGATGAACTGATCACCGATCATGAAGGCTGAGTCCTCCTACTTACATCCTTCTTACTAGGACATCCTTTCGACACATGGCCCTGACGGCCGCCGGTAAAACGAGTACCAACAAAAAGACGACATTCCCCGGGATGGCGCTGTCATGTGAACAACGGGAAAACGAATCGGTGGCTAGAACCTATGTAAATCTGTGAACGAAACCTCGAGCTCACGACCCGCTTAAACACCCAGCGTCCCGCAATCCGTGGAGGACCACTGCGCAGCGGTGGATGTGCATATCATTCTATTTCTTGAGGCGGTTCGCCTCGAAAGTTACTAAAGGACCTGCTCGGCCTCTTACTGTCCTTGGTTAACCCTTCGATCTCTACGTTTCTTGGCTCACGCTGCATAAGCCCGCATACGTGCCATGCTCGAAGCCTAATCGACGAGCTATTCTTGCACCACCTCTCTTAGATAGTCATCATGACCGTGATAAGTCGATACACTCTATATTCTACGGTTTGCTAAAATCTAGCTAATGTGAGTCCATTCCTTTGTAATCCATTTTCTTTGTTCCGGTCGTGGGCGAAGATTCAAATATCATGGCGTAGTAGGAACATTTGCCGTGCTAAACTCTTTTGAAATTTGGTGGCGTCATGAGAACTCCCAAATGAAGCACCCGGTGATGATTGGGCGTGCCACGTAACCCTCAGTACTCTACTCGCGGCTCCGCCATTGCCTTGCCTTCTGGGCGGGTTGCCTTACGCGGAGGCATAACGATAAGGAAAGAAATACGTTAGAGGTCCAACTTATAACACAACTCTAAGGCACGATCTCGAGTGAGAAGAATGAAACCAATCCTAAATATCCTATAGCCTCACGATTATTGGTATGGTGCACAACATACCGATAATCAAGACTCTACTAGATACGATGCAGACACTTTCCGAGATTAACTTCTCGATACCACTTTTGTCACGACCGAACCGGGCCGTGGTCGTGCCTTACCGGGCACCCAGTAGACATACATCAGTGTCAATGGAACATAAAACAAGACATGAAATATCGAAGTGTAAAGCAGTTATTCGAGAAAATTTGCCTTTCGGCATAATATATAAAACTTAAATCTGACGATTACATCCGTTTACAACTCGCCCACAGCGATACTCTGGACCTCACAAGATTGGCATGACAACAATGGCGGGACGGGGCCCGCCATACCACGAATGTAGCTTTCTACAACGAGGGGACTATACGGCTGATAAGCCTCGGAGAAAGCGGAGCTTCCCAATGAGCGTGACCACGAGAGCTAGGATCAACGGCGGTGTACCTCTACTGCGGCATGAGCGGCCCGAAGGAGGTCAACATGTACCAAGTATGTGGCCCGAAAAATCGTAAATGAAATCATAGTAGTCTATATAAAGCGGAGACATGTATGATAACCAAACTGATTCACAATAAATAAGCATTCATGTCAAGTCGAGGACTCACGCCTCAAAGTCATCACTCGAATATCACTATGGGTCTCACGCCCATAACATCAATCATGCGTGGAATACCTTCCTCACTGGCGATCTATGATATAAAAGCACCAAGGAACACACATGAACACGAGTCCCACGTGTCATAATAAAACCGTCTGGGGTAAGTCGAAGGCATAGCCGACTACTAAAACCACAGTACCAGTGGTCATAAAGCGTATCATGAGATCTGTCTAGGCCGTCACATGATCAAAGGCGGCCACTCGCCGCGATATCTAATGTGCGCGTCTAGCCACGGAACTTCCGCGCTCGCGTAGGCCAACCTCGTAGGCGCGTGAGGTATTCCCGCATCGGTAGCTACTCCCGGCATCCGCTGGACTCGCGATCCGCGTGGCACATAGACCGCATGACCATAAAGGTCGCACGCTAACCTGGAGCTCGTAGCTCGCGTAGGCTCCGGGACCCGCGTGAGGTATTCTCGTATCATAGGTCACACTGGACGCTGAGTCTACCCGCGTCGGAGGCGACAACCTCGGGATTATGTCAGGTGAGTGGTACAATACCAACATAACGGTGATAGTTAAACAACTTAAGCGCAATCGAGGAAAACCCTTTACACAAAAATCACAAGATACTAACACACGTAGCATCCTAGCATGTTTACTTATCAAATCAACAAGAAAGTATTACAAGGCTATCACAAACCAACACAATCAAGTTATTCACACAAGGTACTTTCTACTATATGATTAACAAGATCGGGTTTTTATCCCCAAGTACTTCATACATTAACTCTTTAAAGATCGTTACTTTCAAAAAGTCACACAATACGTAGTATATAAAAATAGAGTGACTATCTTTTGAAGTAAATCAAAACACTTCTCTTTGTAAAATCAAGTAACAACATTCTTTTCCAAACGTTCAAGTTTGCCTAATTTCAATTACTCAAGTTTCTCATTTTTGAAAGGTTTAGTAGTTCATAGTTTTAATCACTTAATGGCGTAATTCGCCTTTAAAACAATTTGAGAAACATATACCTTATATGTGAGTAGGTTATTCTTGTTCATAACAATCTTATTACAATGACCGTGATCTAGGAAATGTAATATCATTTTGTCTCATCTTAGCTTACATGCGGATGGAAGTTTCTCATGGTTTTAATAATACTTTATTAGTCAAAACATTTCCCTTTATTATTATTTGTTGTGGTTTGTTCGATACTTATTCTGATTTTCGAAATCAGTAAAACATTATTGCTTTTAAATACCAAGTACTCATTTCTCACGAATGAGGTTTCACACAAAATTCATATTAATTTAATTAAGTCAAGTCTCTTATCTTTTAAGATCAAGTCTCTTAATTTCTTAAATCGATAAATCATTCTTTTATCTCTCTTAAGCCGTTATACCTAACTTCCCATAAAGCTAGTATAACTCTTAAGCTTTAAAACCAAGTATTACTCTTACATTAAAAATGATTGATATTCTTTTGAAATACTTCAAGATTATTCAGGCTTAAGTCAAAAGACATTGCGTAATTATTATTCGATTAACACACGTCGTCTACCGTACTATATATATATTCATTTAAAATATCATGCTCAGTGGATAGGAAGAATCACATACCTCATGACGATTATCGACTATTAGCAAAACGCTCACGGCTATAACGGCTAGCCTTGTCCATCTTTCAAGTAGGACATGCTACGCGAACTTCAACCTATAACGGTTATACGAGTCTATCAAAGTCTAGACTACTCGGAGAATAATCGGTGAGTTCTCCATTTACGGAAAATCGGGCGTGACTTCCCTGCAGTTAAGCTACACGATCTCAGTAAATACGATCCTATGTAAATGCAGTTTAGTCCTTCTTCTTTAATATTCTACTATAACGATTCAACTCCATACATGAATCTTATATTCATTTCTATACTACTACGGTATGTAATTTCCAATTACAATAAAAGGACAAGATATTTACCTCGGTAAGCCCAAAATTATCCAATGTTTAATGTCGATCACGAGCAACGTTTAGCTCTACTCCGGGTGCTCCAACCCGTTCCAAACAACCCTTAGAAGTTCTACACAACTTCTTCTTAATACTCCATCCAACTATGGAGATTTCCTTAGGGTTGTGTTTTGTGACTGAAGGGAAGTATAATAGTATTTCTGGGCTTTTCGTATAAGTGTAACCTTGGAATAATACAAGGTATATGGGCCAAGGTATTTTGGAATAGTAACTATATATGGAGAGTATTTTCTACCAAGGGGAGGGGGGTAGTATTCTGAGACCACTCAAGGTAGGGGGTGTGTGCTCTGACTAGCATCACTAGGAGAGGGGTACCCTCGGCCAAAGGCCTCTCAAAGGGGGGAGGGGTGCTCTCGGCTAAAGTCTCACAAGGGGGAGGACGAAAACTATAGAGAGGGGGGGGGGGAGAGGGATTTCAAGACTTGGAACAATTTTTGGATGAAGAAGTCTTCAAAGGGGGGGGGGGGGTATTTATAGGTCAACCAATGGCCAAGATCATGCCAAGTGCAAGGCAAGTGTAGGGTCAAGATTCATCCATGTGTACCTTATCCATCTACCACACCAATATCCTACCTACTCCCACTCTCCCTTTCGTCCAACTTGCCGCCCATAAGTCCCAATTAGAGGGTGCAAGTGTCGCCTCTTGTTGGTCCAAAATATTTCGTCTCTCGGAAAAATCATAAAATACTAAATGACATAGCTGGAATTTTCCCTCGCATGAAGTTGTGTAAAGCGTTTAGTCAAACGATTCTAATCGGGGGTTGTGAACAAAATTCGAACCTTGCCTAACTTTAAGGCTTAAATTTTCCTACGTACGTCCTCACGTACATACTCTGGAAATACGGGGTATAACAACAACCTTGGGACATATGTCCACCACAACATTGGGACATATGTCCCCCACAACAAAGAGCCATGTGGCCTTCCACTGCAAGCCTGGCGTCAACATACCTACTCTCGCTCCAAAGAAAATTTCTTCCAAGACTTTGACCACTTGACCTTGTCCACTTGGTTAACATTTTCGTCCAACCCATGCCAACTAAGGGTGACACATGTCGCCCTCCTATTGGTCCAAAATATTTCGTCTCTCGAAAAAATCCGTAATCGGTTAAAATATTAAAAATGTAGAATTTCCTTCACAAGGTTCGAAATCTTTTCCGTTGAAAGTTCATAATTCCATCCTTAACCTAATTAGGGTTTGTACAAATGTACGTACGTCCTCACATACATACTCTAGAAATACGGGGTATAACATAATAATACTTATACTAAAATGTCAACCTGAACTCCAAGTGTCGACGTCGGTTATCTGCATAAAGCTTCTGCTGACTCTGAGCTTACTAATAATCTTTCCTGGATAAGCTTCGCCTTATCCATAGCCCGCTGAATCAAGTCTGGGCCAATTATCTGAACCTCGCCTACGTTGAACCAACCAATCGGCGATTCTACACTCTCTTTCATACCAGGGCTCACACAGGGCCATCTGAATACTTGAATGGTAACGAGTATTGTATGCAACTCAACGAGAGGCAAAAGATCCTCCCAGCTTCCCCTAAAATCAATAACACAGGCCCGCAACCTATCCTCAAGTGTCTGGATAACATGCCCTGCCTGTCCGTCGATGCGAGGTGAAATGCAACAGAGACTCACTGTGTCCCAGTCCTTACGGAAAAAACCTCGAAGCTAGCGTAAGCGGGCTCATACATGCATCAAAAATAAATGTAGAAACCCCGTGCAGTCTCATAATCTTCCTGATACACAATCTCGCATAATCCTCAATTACCTCAACACAATACTTTTCCCACGGTTATCTAAAACTGTAACCTATGGCATGACGACGCTGAAGATCTTACCAGTCTCACATCCATCGCCTAACAACATGGGTACACATAACCCCATAATTCGTAAAACCATCATTTTTCGTGGGGGAGAGAGCTTATCTCCCTTTCCTAATCTTGATCATCAAGCGCCACCTTATAGTCGTACATATTTTCAAAACCTACAAACAATGTCTTCTGTTTTCCGCAGGCAGCACTCGTACTTATCTTATTCTTGCTTGGCGCATTTTCCTGAAATTACTTGGAGAGTCGTGGCCCTGACCACCACACTAAACCAATTCCAAGTACCTCCAAGGGCACTTAACATAAAATCCTTCAATAATCGTACGTTCTTCTCTCCGTCTCTTAATGTTCAAATTCAAATCAATCATTACAATAAAACAAGTCACATAGACTCCACAACTTATCCTGTCAAAGAAGGAAGGAATAACTTACATATTACTAACACTTCCCTTCCTTCCCCATCGATAACCGGCTCACCGGGAAACTGGAATCGAACCAACTTCTCTGTACAGTTAACCTTGGCACACAAGAAGGCAACTAGTCCATACCCATAATGACCTCAAAGTCTGTCGTATCCAGCTCTACTAGGCCTGCTATGGTCTGACGATTGTATCATCACCGGGAAAATCTCATATACTCGCTCAGCTACCACCCAAACACCCACTGGTGTAGCCACCTCGAAAGGTCCTTATGGATTCAGGCTCTATTCCTCTACACTTGGTTGCTCTCTTTCTTACTGGTCGTACTCTTTCCGTACTTCCAAACTTATACTAGCATACGTACATAACCTCCATAATGATTCTAGCCTCCAATCTTTGGAGTTACTAAAACGAACAATATAAGGCCATTTCCGGCCCTTACGACCTGGTTCCGGTGGAACGCGTCCACGAACCCGTACAATAATTAACTAGAATTGGGCCTTGCACCCTCGTGACCCTGTCACGTAGCGGGACTACTACCAACTGATCCCACTCCATTTCTGGCTACGGGGCGACCCGTAATAGGTCCTCAACCCGACCCACCGTCGCACTTAACTCTTATCCTTAGTCTGAATTAAATCTTATTGCCTGAGAAGGCCTTATATACCTAAGGTCTCGGCGGTTATCAATATTCTTAGGCTCGCAATTCCCATGCTCCAAGCCTACCTTATCAGTCCCCCCGTAAACGGGTACAATAACTTCTCATAATACCATAATCGTGTTGTCTTGATCACAACAACCATTTTTTACTCCATACAGATCTCATTCATATAGTTATCTTAAGCATACCACATAGCTTACTCTATCAACATAGTCTTCCATTAAGTCCCTTAACATAACTTCTTAAGGGTTCATTACTTTCTCAGGCAGCTCATCACCTCTTAATTATTTCAAATTAGCACGTAAACCTTGATGAGAATTCATTAAACTGTTTCATACCTTCCCGGTATCTAATTAGTCCTTACCAACTCTTGGTAATATAACATCATTCTAGGAAACACGCGTCTGACCCTCATACACAAATTCGTATAGCTGTATGTCATAATACCAACAATACAACAATTACTACCAACCTGGATACGCAATCCACATAATCCTTCCTGGGTCACTTCTGCCTATCCCGTAGCTGCAATCAACATAACTCGTTAGGGAGAGACGACCCTAACAACACAGCTCTATCGCACGATCTCAGAGTGAGAATAATGGAAACCAATCCTAAATGTCCTGCAGCCTCCTGGTTATAGATGTGGTTCACAACACACCGATAACCAAGACTCTACTAGACACGGTCTGTAGACACTTTGCGAGGACTAACTGCTCTGATACCACTTTTGTCACGACCCGACCTCGGGCCCGCAACTGGTGCCCTACCTGGGCACCCCTTACAGGTATACATCAGAGAATAGTAACGGAACATACATACATCTCAAAAAGAAATAAATAACAGGTTAGCCGATAAGGCCACCTTCCAAAAGTATACACATAACCCAAAAAGTAGTTACCTCTTTTTTTTTCTTTACAACCCAATCCACAAGATATGACTACAGACCTCTAAGAATTTACATAACAATTGTGACGGGATAGGGCCCCGCCATACCCCTGAATGTACATAAATCTACAACCTCAGGGAACTGTACCAAACGACAAAGCCTCCAGAGAAAGGGAGCTTTCCAAGAACTGGACAGTGATCCTAAGAATGAGGATCAACAAGCTATGTACCTCAACATGCGGCATGAACGCAACCCCCCGAAGGAGGTCAGTACAAAATATGTACCAAGTATGTAAAACTGAAAGTATTGTAATTTAAATCATAAAGTCTAGACATAAAAAGCTGGAGATAAGTATGATAATCAAATTAACAGTACAACCGTGCCTTGCCGAAATGAGAGTAATGAAACCCAGTTTTTACCTTTTACAAGACTATTTCAACACATGAACAATAGTCACACCATGGCTAGGGACACAAGCCCTCAAAACCATCACACAGTCCAGTAAGGGTCTCAAGCCCGCAAATATCACAGCGTGCCCGTGGAATCCTCCATCACTGCCGACAGCCGTAAGTGTAAAATATATCCATGTGACGCGCCCGTGGCATCCCACATCACTTTCGGCGTGCACATATGAAATATATATATATATACATCTCATGCCCATGGAATCCCTCATCTCGGGTACATGACTTCATGGAGAGCTAATTCATAGGGTAATAATCGTATATGACATGCCCGTGAAATCCCTCATCTCGGGTACATGTCTTTATGGGGAGCTAGTCCATGGAGTAATAGTATATAACATGGTCGCATGCCCCGAAATCCTTCATCGTATAAGCATGGCCATGGAGAAATAATAGCATCCGGGAATTTAACCCGCATCCTGGTCGCATGCCCCGGAATCCCTCATCGTATAAGCATGTCCAAGGATCAATCACAATGGAAGCATACCCGTGGATCCTCCATCACTATCGGTACGTCCAAGTAAATTCACAACAAGACAATGGAAGCATACCCGTGGAATCCTCTATCACTGTCGGTACGTCCAAGTAAATTTATAACAAGACAATGGAAGCATACCCGTGGAATCCTCCATCACTGTCGGTACATCCAAGTAAATTTATAACAAGACAATGGAATCATACCCGTGGAATCCTCTATCACTGTCGGTACGTCCAAGTAAAATCATAACAAGACAGCCGGCCCTCCAACTGAGAGTCACGACAGCGTAAAAATATAATACATGCACTCAAAGGCTATCGCAAGTAAGTATAGGCAAGTTCATACAATCTTTTAAACTTTCATTATCATACAAAAAATGAATTTTATTTTATAAACTCGAGGCACTTTCGTATCACATAAAAATCCGGGAATTTAAACCAAAGTACTACGTACTTCCATTCTTTTCAAAAGACTCTTTTTTATATAAAACCCCAAGATACTAACACCCGTAGTATCAAGGCTTGTCTACATTTCAAACAATTCACTACACCTTTAGAAATACATTTTTAGGCTTCTAAATCAAGTGACCCTTACTTTAAAACTTTAAGCAATTGATGCCTTTAAATCAATTTTCCCTTATTTATTTCAAGTCATTTATCTTTGTTTACATTACTAGAGCAAACCATTCCTTTAACCTTCCATAAAGTTATTATAACCAACTTCCCATAAAGTCGTTATACTAACTTTATGCTTTAGAAACTAAGACATCTTTAACCTTGCATAAAGCCGTTATAACTCTTTATATTTTATACAATTTCATTTTTTTTATAACCAAGAGACTTATACTTTCAAATCAAGTTACATAACTTTCAAAATACTTCAAGTCTCTTAACTTTAGAAATCAAGTCTCTTATCTTTAGAATATCAAGTTTCTCAATCTTTGGAATATCAAGTAATCAATACTTTACATGTCAAGATGTCTTTATACATAAGATCAAGTAACCTATATGTTACACCCCGTAATTCCAGGATATGTTTATAAGAACGTACGTAAGAACTCAAAAATGTTAAGATTTTAGACGAGTAAAAATTTATCGGAATTATGGAATTGTCGGAAAACGAAACATTGCGACGAATGGGAGGGCGAAACGTGTCACCCCCCTTATTGGTCTTGAACTAATTGAACCATGGGCTAAAGGGTCATTTGACCATTAATAAGATGAGCAAGTCCTGCTAAAGTCTTAGAGCTTGACATTGTTGACTAAGTCCAAGGGCCACTTGGCTAGAATCCTTGTGAAACTCATCTAGGCCACCCATTTGTTCGAATCTTAACCCTCCATAGTGTTATATATGTGTACTAGTAGCAATAAAAGCTTCCACACTTAGCTAAATTTCAAGAAAATTTGAAGAACACAATAGGGTGCTCTCGGGTTCACTAAGCTTCAACAAGAATTTTTTTTTTGCTTGTTGTCCAATAATCTCCCCACTTTAAACCAAGGTTTCTAAGAGTATTGTAAGGGTATATCAATAGAAAGATCCTGGAAAAGTGGTGTTTTTGTATTAGCCGCAAGGTGAAAACCTAGTCACTTTCCTAGGTTTTGATTGGAAGATTAAAGGAAAGTTGTTTGTGATCTTCTAAGGGCTTCAAGTGACGGATTGGAGTGTCAAGGAGAGGCTCTAAGTTGCTAGGGAGCGACTTCGGATCTTGAAGTGGATTAAGGCTCGTTAAGGTAACAATCTTGTTCTCTTAAGTATTATAAGATTACATATTGTTGTAGCCTTACATTTTAACTAGCATGAAGTATATGTATTGGAGATTGATAAATGATATGGATTGTAGAAGCCTAATCCGAAATGACATTGTGAGCCATTTGAATTGAAATACAATTTGGTCGTTAATTAGAAATGTCGCATGTTACCTACTTGAAGAGTGTAGTAGTTATAATCGATTGCGGCTTGATATCATGTTATACTAAACAACTTGGATTGAAAAGGAATTGGATAAGAATTTGTATTGGTGTCCCTCAAATTGCCGAATTGACATAGTATGTTGGGTTAGTTTGATATTAATTTGTGGGGCGGAATTTTACACGTCTTGTAGGCGTGTAATCCCCTATTGATAACTACATTGTTGGGCCTTAAATGTGGCGTGTTTGGCTATTGTATTCGGGCCTTGAAAAAGGTGGAAAAGTATGTAGAAACAAAGGAAGTGTTGTTCGATTTTCCGTAGAATTTAGTGACTTTGCACTTAGAATATTCTACGTTAAAGCTAGAAGTTAATAAACGTATTATGGTCATTATAGGTTGACATACTACGTATGGCATATTGGACTTAGCAAGTGGATTGAACCGAAGAGGTGTGTGGAACTTTCCTATCTCTTGAGCATGAATAGTTGTAAATATATAGTACGGTAGACGTACGAGATTTTGACAATCTAGTCCATTTGATGTCCTTGGCTTATTTTAAGAATGTCCAAGTTGGTTGAGTTAGGGAATTAACTCACTTGTTTAAAAATATTAAGGATATCTTGGTTTTCTAAAAGTTAAGGGACTTGAAGTATTTTAAAAAGTATATGATACTTGTTTCGTTTTAAAAGTATAAGTCCCTTGGATATAAGGAAGAATGTAATTGTCTAAAGTATAAAGCTAGTATAACGGCTTTATGGGAAGTTGGTTATAATAGCTTTATGGAAAGTTAAAAAGAGTGGTTTACTCTAGGTAATGTAAGTATGATAATGAAAGACAAATTGATTTTAAGGCATCATTTGCTTAAGGTTTTAAAAGAAAGAAGTCACTTGATTTAGAAGCCTAAATGTATTTCTAAAAGGTATTGTGTCACGACCCGAACCCGGGCCCGTGACTGGTGCCTTACCCCGGGCACCCTAGTGATACAACATCAGAGTAATCAGCGGAACATAAAACAATAACAAGAAGTATGAAACAATAATCTGAGAAAGTTGCCTTTCGGCATGTATAAATCAACTTTGAAACCGAACAGTTACATCCTTTTTACAACCACGCCACTTGTGATGCTATAGACCTCTAAGAATGATATGACAACAATGGCGGACGGGGCCCGCCATACCACGAATGTAAGTACCTACAACGACGAGGACTATACCACTGATAAGCCTCGGAGAAGCGGAGCTTCCCAACTGCTGAATTATGATCCTAAGGCGAGGATCGATGATAGTGTACCTACTGCGGCATGAACGCAGCCCGAAGGAGAGTCGCATCCAGTACAGTATGTGTACCAAGTAAAAATCTTGAAATGAAATCAAGTATCTAAAACCATTTGCAAATACAATCGGTTAAAGCGCACGTAGTGCAACATAAACAAGAGCAAAGCAGATATATTATGGCGGTCTTTTCTGGCCGTGAATGATCGAAGCAAGGCCAATCGCCATAGTATCATTATGCGTGCTAATCACGGACTCCGCGATCCGCATAGGTCACACCTGAACCCGCGTGAGGTATTCTCGCGCCGGGGTAGCCAACCCGGTACCTCTCCGGACTCCGCGATCGCATAGTCTCGATAGACCGCGTAGTCGCGGACGCGTAAGGTATCCGCGTCGGGCTAAACACCCGGAATGATCAATCGTGGAGCATACCGCTGCTCCGCATAGTCTCACAGACCGCATAGGCCGTATAGACCCGCATCAAGGGTGGCAAGCCCTCGGTATAATAAGTCAAGGGGGTATGTGATACAATAACGATCTGACGGGCTTAACGTTTAACAACGTAAGCACAAGAATGACTCCCTTACACAACAATCACAAGATACTAACACACGTAGCATCCTAACATGTTTACTTATCAAATCAACAAGAAAGTATTACAAGGCTATCACAAGCCAACACAATCAAGTTATTCACACAAGGTACTTTATGCTAACAAGTTCGGGTATCTATCCCCAAAGTACTTTATACATTAACTCTTTAAAAGATCCGTTTCTTTCACAGAAGTCACAAAATACCCGTAGTATAAAATAGAGTGACTATCTTTTGAAGTAAACCAAAACACTTCCCTTTGTAAAATCAAGTAACAACATTCTTTTCCCTAAGTTCAAGTTTGCCTAATTTCAAATGTTCAAGTTCTCATTTTCGAAAGGTTTCGTAGTTCATAGTTTTAATCACTTAATGAAACAGTTCTCCTTTAAAATGATTTGAGAAACATATGCCTTATATGTGAGTAGATTATTCTTGTTTATAACAATCTCATTGCAGCAGCCATGATCTAGGAAATGTAATATCATTTTGTCTCATCTTAGCTTCTATGCAGATGGAGGTTTCTACTGGTTTTAATAATACATAAATTAGTCAGTACATTTCCCTTTATTAACGCTGCAGTGGTTTGTACGATACTTATTCTGATTTCCGAAATCAGTAAAACAGTATTCCTTTTAAAAAGACCAAGTACTCATTACTCACGAATGAGGTTTCACACAAAATTCATTTTAATTCAATCGAGTCAAGTCTCTTATCTTTTAAGATCAATAAACCATTCTTTTTATCTTTCTTAAGCCGTTATACCTAACTTCCCATAAAGCTAGTATAACTCTTAAGCTTTTAAAAACAAGTATTACTCTTCTTTCAAAAACGGTTCTTAATTCTTTTGAAATACTTCAATATTCTTATTATTCAGGCTTAAGTCAAAAGACATTGCCGTAGAACTACGTTCAGTTAACACACGTACGTCTACCGTACTATATATATATATTATTCAGGCTTAAGTCAAAAGACATTGCCGTACAACTACGTTCAGTTAGCACACGTACGTCTACCGTACTATATATATATATATCTTTAAAATATCATGCTCAAGAGTATAGGAAGAATCACATACCTCGCGACGATTATCGACAATTAGCAAAACGCTCCACGGCTATAACCCGGCTAGCCTTGTCCACCTTTCAAGTAGCACATGCTACTCGCGGAACAATCAACCTATAAAGGTTATACAAGTCTATCAAAGTCTAGACTACTCGGTAGAATATTCTTAAGCAGAAGGTTCTCTATTTACGGAAAAATCGGGCAGCACTTCCCTACCCGTCAAACTTCACAAGTCTCATCAGAATACACCCCATGTAAGTACAGTTCATTTTCCTTCTTATATACCTTCCTTGTATATAACTTATACTTATCCTATACTCCAATAGTATGTAAACTCTAATTACAAAAGGGAAACAAGATATTTACCTCGATAAGCCCATAATTATCCAAGTTAAATGTCGATCCTGAGCAACGCTTAGCTCCTACTCCGGGTGCTCCAACCCGCTCCAAACAACCCTTAGAAGTTCTACGCCACTTCTTCTTAAAACTTCAACCAACTGTGAAGATTTTCCTTAGGGTTTCGATTTGAGACAAAAAGGACATAAGGTAGTATTTCCGGGCTCTACGTATAGAGGTATCTTTGGAATACTACAAGGTATACGGCTAAGGTAATTTGGGTATAGTAACAATACTTGGAGGGTATTTCTACCAAGAGGGGGGGTATTTATACGAGACAACACCACACAGGGGGTGTACCTCGGCCAACCACTAGGAGGTACTCTCGGCGAGGGAGGGCTCTCGGCGAGGGCCTCACAAGGGGAGGAGGCTAGGACGAGACATCAACCCAAAAGGGGGGGAGAGCTCTCAAGACTTAGGAAAGTTTTGGAATGGATGAAGAAGTCTTCAAAGGGGGGGTATTTATAGGAATACCAAGGGTCAAGATCTAGCCAAGTGGGGGGCAAGTGGAGGGCCAAGATATGCCCAAGTACCCCCTAGTCCCTACTCCTTAAAACCCTCACAAATATCCTACCAACCCTTGACCCCCAAATCGTCCAAGAGCGCCCTAGACGCATGATGTGAGGTGACACATGTCACCCTCCCGTTGGTCCAAAATGTTTCGTCTCTCGGAAAAATCCGCAAAAATTAAAAATGACATAGCCGGAATTTTCCCTTCGCAAGTTGTGTAAAACGTTTCGTCGAAAAACGACTCTAATCGGGTGTTGTGCACAAAATTCGAACTTATGCCTAACTTTAAAGCCCAAACTTTTCTACGTACGTCCTTACGTACATACTCTGGAAATACGGGGTATAACATTCTCCCCTCCTTAGAAACATTCGTCCCGAATGTTCCTTCTAAGTCTCAAAACAAACGCGCGCCAGTATAGTCTTCACTACTATACTTACGAGAACAATCCTGCCACACCTGGCCACGGAAACACCTGCGCAAATACTTACATCCCAGTCAAAAAGCCCTTACCCGAGGTCTAAAATATACTTCCTTCGCACCTTCTCCTTACAAAAGAAATGATCACATCTATGCCCGCCATACATGATCGCTTCTTCCCTTACGTGTCGTACCCTTCTTGTACACTCGAACTCTTTCTCATAACTTACCACATTTCATTCGCTTGGTTCAAAACTCGTCATACCCTATCCGGTGGTACCTTGAGGAACCGACCGTCAACACGAACTCTAAGCGTGCGTCGCCGATTATCCGCACGATTTCTCTGCCGCCAATAACCTCTTCTAGACAAGCTTCACTAACCACGATCTGTGGAACAAGCCTGAACCAACTATCTGAACCTTGCCAACATCGAACCAATCGACCGACAACTTACACTTCCGCCCCTACAGGGCTTCATAAGGCGACATTCGAACACTGAAATGATAGCTAAAACACTCCCTCAACAGGAGGAAACAATCCTCACAGCTACCCCTGAAATCAAAACACTGGCCCGAGGATGAAATGCGATTCTGAGACTCACCTGAGTTCCTAACCCTGCCTGGTAAAAACTTTCAGAAAACGAAAATAGCCACAACCTGGGCTTCACTGTCTGTCATAAGGTGAAGGTAGGCACCCCGTGCAGCCTTACAACCTTTCTGATATATCATCTCGCAACTTACTACCGAGTACACGGTTTGACTAAAAGATAAGACGGGCTGACCTCATTGGCCCGACTACTGGTCGAACGCATCCACAAACTCGTACGCTGGTTTACTAAACTTGGGCCTAACACCCTCGTGACCCTACCACAAGGCGGGACCACCACAAACTGACCCCACCATAAAACAGGTCGCGGGTTGACCCGCAACATGGCCTCAACCCGACCCGGCAACGCGCAAAACACTAGCTCCCCGATCCGGAACAATTTCACTAATCATGTTACGAAAACCTAGCGGTCTTCTTAGCTCAACTACCCTCTTTCATTTCACACTACTCAGGGACTTATCACACAATATATCTCACGTGCACTATGCACTCCGATAAGGATCAAACATAACGATACATCTTTACCCGAGATGGCCTTACCTCTAAGGTCTCCACGTATAAAGCTCTAAGGCTCACACATTTCCTATCCCCCAATCCTTCCCGGTTACTAACCATGATTTCTAATCACAATTTACACTCATGTTATCTGAACATAACACTTAAGACATACCCATCTCATCATACGTACTAATCTCTAGAGGGTTAAGGATATATCTGTATCTACTGCTTCACTCCCCTTTGTCGTTCTAATCAAACCTGCCCCGTAGGGCGCATAGCTAAGGAAGGTGACGAACTACCCATGATCCTGAAGGCTAAGTCCTCCTACTTGCATCCTTCCTATTAGGACATCCTTCCGACACATGGCCCTGACGGCCGCCGGTAAAACAAGTACCAACAAAAGACGACATTCCCCGGGATGACGTCTGCCACACTGTGAACACTGGGGAAAACTGAACCCGGCTGGCTAGAACATACGTATAGCTGTGGATCAGAAGCCCTGGAGCTCTGACCAACTCCGGCACACCTTGAACGTCCTGAACCCTGTGGAGGACTACTCTGCACTGGCGGAGGTGCATATCTAATCTGCTGCTGAGGCGGTTCGCCTCGAAAGTTATCAAAGGACCTTGCTGTTCTGGCCTTCTTCTGCTGTCCTTGGTTAACCCGTCGATCTCTACGTTTCTCGGCTTGTTGCGCATAAGCCCGTACACAGGCCATGCTCAGCCTAACTGAAGAACTACTCTTGCACTGCCCTCTCTAAGATAGTCGTCAAGACCCGTGATAAATCGATACATCACACTCTCTGGTAGCTACATCCTTAGCTAGTAATAAGGTCACCTCTTTGCAATCTATACTCTGTTCGATCATTGGGCGAAGGTTCATATATCATGGCGCATGGAGCTGCTGCCATTGTGCTAAACTCTGCTTTGGGCGACGTGGCATAACTCCCGAATGAAGCACTACCTAGGTAATGATTGGGCTGTGCCTCGTAACCCTCTGTACTCTACTCGCGACTCCTCGGCTGCCTTGCCCTCTGGGCGGGTTGCCTTACGCGAGGCATAGCGGTAAGGGAAAAAATCGTTAGAGGGTCCAACTTATAACACAACTCTAAGGCACGATCTCGAGTGAGAAGAATGGGAACCATCCTAAATATCCTATAGCCTCACGATTATTGGTGTGGTGCACAACACACCGATAATCAAGACTCTACTAGATGCATGCGTAGACATTTTCCGAGGATTAAGCGCTCGATACCACTTTTGTCACGACCGAACCGGGCGTGATGGTGCCTACCGGGCACCCTAGTGATACAACATCAGAGTAATCAGCGGAACATAAAACAATAACAAGAAGTATGAAACAATAATCTGAGAAAGTTGCCTTTCGGCATGTATAAATCAACTTTGAAACCGAACAGTTACATCCTTTTTACAACCCTGCCCACAACAGTACTACAGACCTCTAAGAATGATATGACAACAATGGCGGGACAGGGCCCCGCCATACCCCTGAATGTAAGTACCTACTGGCGAGGGGACTATACACCGATAAGCCTCGGAAAGCGGAGCTTCCCAATGACTCGTGATCTAAGGCGAGGATCGATGGCGGTGTACCTCTACTGCGGCATGAGCGTAGCCCCGAAGGAGGTCGATAACAGTACCAAGTATGTGAAGCGTAAAATCTTGAAATGAAATCAAGTATCTAAAACCATTTGCAAATACAATCGGTTAAGCGCACATAGTGCCAACATAAACAAGAGCAAAGCAGATATCAGAACTAGTCTTTTCTAGGCGCGAATGATCGAAGCAAGGCCAATCGCCGCCCATAGTATCATTATGCGTGCCTAATCACGGACTCCGCGATCCGCATGGTCACTGCAGACCGCGTGAGGTATTCCTCGCATCGGGGTAGCCAACCCCGGTACCTCCCGGACTCCGCGATCCGCATAGTCTCAATAGACGCGTAGTCCCACGGACGCGCCGGGCATCCCGCGTCGTGCTAAACACCGAAATGATCAATCACGGAGCATACCGCTGCTCGCATAGTCTCACAGAACGCGTAGGCCGTATAGACCGCATCAAGGTGGCAAGCCCTCGGTATAATAAATCGAGGGTATGTGATACAATAACGATCTGTGGGCTTAAAGTTTAACAACGTAAGCACAACAAGAATGACTCCCTTACACAACAATCACAAGATACTAACACACGTAGCATCCTAACATGTTTACTTATCAAATCAACAAGAAAGTATTACAAGGCTATCACAAGCCAACACAATCAAGTTATTCACACAAGGTACTTTATGCTAACAAGTTCGGGTATCTATCCCCAAAGTACTTTATACATTAACTCTTTAAAAGATCCGTTTCTTTCACAGAAGTCACACAATACCCGTAGTATAAAATAGAGTGACTATCTTTTTAAGTAAACCAAAACACTTCCCTTTGTAAAATCAAGTAACAACATTCTTTTCCCTAAGTTCAAGTTTGCCTAATTTCAAATGTTCAAGTTCTCATTTTCGAAAGGTTTCGTAGTTCATAGTTTTAATCACTTAATGAAACAGTTCTCCTTTAAAATGATTTGAGAAACATATGCCTTATATGTGAGTAGATTATTCTTATTTATAACAATCTCATTGCAGCAGCCATGATCTAGGAAATGTAATATCATTTTGTCTCATCTTAGCTTATGCGGATGGAGGTTTCTCTTGGTTTTAATAATACATAAATTAGTCAAGACATTTCCCTTTATTAATTTGCGATGGTTTATGCGATACTTATTACGATTTAGAAATCAGTAAAACAGTATTCCTTTTAAAAAGACCAAGTACTCATTACTCACGAATGAGGTTTCACAAAATTCATTTTAATTCAATCGAGTCAAGTCTCTTATCTTTTAAGATCAATAAACCATTCTTTTTATCTTTCTAAGCCGTTATACCTAACTTCCCATAAAGCTAGTATAACTCTTAAGCTTTTAAAAACAAGTATTACTCTTCTTTCAAAAACGGTTCTTAATTCTTTTGAAATACTTCAATATTCTTATTATTCAGGCTTAAGTCAAAAGACATTGCCGTAGAACTACGTTCGATTAACACACGTCGTCTACGTACTATATATATATATTATTGGGCTTAAGTCAAAAGACATTGTCGTCTGACTACGTTCGATTAGCACACGTCGTCTTACTATATATATATATATATATCTTTAAAATATCATGCTCAAGAGTATAGGAAGAATCACATACCTCGCGACGATTATCGACACATGAAGCGTAATACTTAGTTTTAAAAGCTTAAGAGTTATACTAGCCTTATGGGAAGTTAGGTATAACGACTTAAGAGAGATAAAAGGAACGATTTACTTAATTGTTTATAAACGCCTTGTATTGACTTCGGAAATGAGAATAAGTATCGAACAAACCACTGCAGTGCTAACAAAGGGAAATGTATCGACTAATTAAGTATTATTAAAACCAGTAGAAACCTCCATCTGCATAGAAGCTAAGATGAGACAAAATGATATTACATTTCCTAGATCATGGCTGCTTTAACAAGATTGTTATAAACAAGAATAACCTACTCACACATAAGGCATATGTTTCTCAAATTGTTTTAAAAGGAGAATTATATTATTAAGTGATTAAAACTATGAACTACGAAACCTTTCGAAAATGAGAAGCTTGAGCATTTGAAATTAGGCAAACTTGAACGTTTGGAAAATAATGTTGTTACTTAGGGAAGTGTTTTGGTTTACTTAAAAAGATAGTCACTCTATTTTTATACTACGGGTATTGTGTGACTTTTGTGAAAGAAACGGATCTTTTAAAAAGTTAATGTATGAAGTACTTTGGGGATAAAAACCCGAACTTGTTAACATAAAGTAGAAAGTACCTTGTGTGAATAACTTGATTGTGTTGGTTTGTGATAGCCTTGTAATACTTTCTTGTTGATTTGGTAAGTAAACATGTTAGGATGCTACGTGTGTTAGTATCTCGTGATGTTGTGTAACGGGGTTATTCTTGTTGTGCTTACGTTGTTAAACGTTAAGCCCGTTGTACTGTTATTATATCACATACCCCCTTGACTTGTTATACCGAGGGCTTGCCACCCTTGATGCGGGTCTATACTTTATGCGATGCTGTGACTATGCGAGCGCGGTATGCTCGAGATTGATCATTCGGTGTATTATCCGTCAGGAGTGCCTTATGCGATGCGTGTGACTATGCGGTGCGGGAGTCGAGGAATGCGCGGGCTGCTACCCCGATGCGAGAATACCTCATGCGCGCCTAGGTGTGGCTTTATGCGAGCGGCGGTATGCTCGAGATTAGACAGCGCATTGATCACGAGGGCTAGTGACGGCCGATCATGTGGTGCGATCTAGAAAGACCTCGTGATCTGATTTATGGCATTGTTGGTACTGTGGGTCTTAGTAGTCGGCTATGCCTTCGTACTTACCCCATACGGTTTTATTATGACACAGGTGGGACCTGGTGTTCATGTGTATTCCTTGGTGCTTGTTATATCATGGATTGCCGGCAGTGAGGAAGGAATTCCACGGGCATGATTGATATTGTGGGCATGAGACCCATGGTTATATTTGAGTGATGATTTTAAGGGCGTGAGTCACGACTTGACATATTTGCTCACATATGTGTATCGTAAATTGTTTATCATATATGTCTTTTGTTTTATATAGACTATTATGATTTCATTCTGATATTTTGATTTCACATATTTGGTACTGTTATGTTGACCTCCTTCGGGGTTGCGTTCATGCCGCGGTAGAGTACGCGATCGTCGATCCTCGCTCATAGGATCACAGTTCAGCGTTTTGGGAAGCTCCGTTTCACCGGAGGCTTATCTTTGGTATAGTCCCTGATGTTGTAGGTATTAATGTTCCTTCAGGGTATGGCGGGGCCCTGTCCCGCCATAGTTGTTTTACTTCCTTAGAGGTATGTAGTCCCGTTGTAAAGTTGGGATGTAACTGTTCACTTTGGGTTTATATATATATGCCGAAAGGCAACTTTTCCTCAGATAAACTATGTCTATTTTACATTGTTTCATGTTGTGCTTTTATATTCCGCTGATTACTCTGATGTATGTCTACTTGGGTGCCCGGGTAAGGCACCAGTCATGGGCCCGGGTTCGGGTCGTGACAAAAGTGGTATCAGAGCAGTTAATCCTCGGAAAGTGTCTACAGACCGTATCTAGTAAGTCTTGATTATCGGTGTGTTGTGCACCACCAATAATCGAGGAGGCTATAGGATATTTAGGATTGGTTTCCATTCTTCTCACTCTGAGATCGTGCCTTAGAGCTGTGTTATAAGTTGGACCCCTCTAACGTAATTCCTTCCCTTACCAGTTATGCCTCCGCGTAAAGGCAACCGGGCCCGAGAAGGCAAGCGGCGAGGAGGCTGCGAGTAAATCTGAGAGGGTTACGAGGGCACAGCCAAATCATCACACAGGATGGTGTTTCATTCGGGAGTTCTGCGACATCGCCGGCCAATGAGTTTAGCACAGCGGCGGTTCTCTGCGTCCATGATATATGAGCCTTCAGTTCCACGACCGGGAACAGAGAATATGGATTACAAAGGAATGGACCTGTTACTAGCTATGGATTTAGCAACCAGAGTGTATATTATGTATCGATTTATCACGGTCATGATGACTATCTAAGAGAGGGTTGTGCAAGAGTAGCTCTTGATCGAGCTTGAGCATGGCTGCGTGCGGGCTTATCGCGGCCGAAAGCGTAGAGATCGGCGGGTTAACGAAGCGGCGAAGAGGGCGGATCGGCGGGTCCTGGTAACTTTCGAGGCGAATCGCCTCGGCGGCTGAATCGCACCTCCGCCCGGTCAGAGTGGTCCTCGCGATTCGGGGCGTCGGGATATGAAAGAGTTGGTCAGAGCTCCAGGGCTTCTGGTTCACAGATACACGTAGGTTCTAGCGGTAGAGTTGATTTTCCTCGGAATTCCGCAGTGTGGCGGCGTCGTCGGGAATGTCGTCTTATTGATGGTGCTTGTTTTACCTGCGGCCGTCAGGGCCATGTGTCGAAAAGATGTCCTAATAGGAGGGATGCAGGTAGGAGGACTCAGCTTACCAGATCAGTTGCGGATTCAGTGGCTCGGAGAGAAAGGGTTGTGCTTGAGAGGCCACCCCTTTCGGTGTGGCCGTTGTGGTAGATGTCATTGTGGGGAGTGTCGTACTTCTTCAACAGCTTGTTTTGCTATGCGCCCAACAGGGCAGGATTGATTAGAACGACAAAGGGAAGTGAAGCAGTAGATGCAGGTATATCCTTAACCCTCTAGAGATTTGTATGTGTGATAAGATTAGTATATCACAAGTGTTGTGTTCAGATAGCCTTATGATAAAAATTGTGATTTGAAACATGATTAGTTAGAAGGGTAAGTTTGGGGATAAGGGAAAGTGTGAGCCTTAGAGTTTTATACGTGGAGACCTTAGAGGCGAGGCCATATCGAGTAAAAGATTTATATTTTTACGTTTAACCCTTATCGGAGTGCATAGTACACGTGAGATATGTTTGTGTGATAAGTCCCTGAGTGGTATGAAATGAAAGAGGGTAGTTGAGCTAAGAAGACCACTAGGTTTTCGTGACTCGATGAGGAGATTGTTCCGGATCGGGGAACAAGAGTTTTGCGCGATAGCGGGGCGGGTTGCGGACCGATTGCGGGTCAAATCGCGGCCTGCATTGTGGTGGGGTCAGTTCGAGGTGGTCCCGGTGGTGGGAATCACGGGGTGTTAGGCCCAAGTTTAGTTAACCATCGTACGAGTTCGTGGATGCGTTCGACCAGTAGTCGGGCCGATGAGGTCAGCCCATCTTGTCTTTTAGTCAGGACCATTTACTCGGCAGAGGCTTATGCGAGATGTTATATCAGGAAGGTTGTAAGGCTGCACGAGGTGCCTACTTTCACCTTATGACAGTGATGGAGCCAGTTCGGCTATTTCTTTTTGGAGTTTTACGAGCGGGGTTAGGAACTCAGGTGAGTCTCAGCATCGCATTCGCCCTCGGGCCAGTGTTTGGATTTCAGGGGTAGCTGTAAGGATTGTTGCCTCCTATTGCGGGAGTTTTTAATAGCTACCATATCAATATTCGGAGGGTGCCTTGTGAGGCCTCGTTTGGGCGGAAGTGTAGGTTGCCGATCGATTGGTTCGATGTTGGCACGGTTTAGCTAGTAGGTTCATACTCGTTCAGCAGGATGTGGGTAGGGTGAAGCTTATCCAAGAAAGGTTATTGAAAGCTCAGGGTCAACAGAAGTCATGCGGATAATCGACGTCGACACTTGAAGTTCAGGTTGACGGTCGGTACTCTTGAAGGTACCACCCCGGAAAGGGTGTGACGAGTTTTGGAAAACAGGAACTTAGCACGAGATACTTGGGCGTTTTGGATCATGTGAAGAATAGGACAGGTTGCCTATAAATTGGCATTACCGTCAGGCGTAGAAGCGACGTCGGTTTTTAGGTTGTTATGTCAGGAAAAGTATCGAGATCCATCCAGTGTTCGATTAATGATGACCAAGTTGGAGATAGTAACCCGAGATTTTGGGAGGCGAAGCGATGGCGAGAAATGTGGTAAGTTATGAGAAAGAGTTCGAGTGTACGAGGAGGGTACGACGAGTAAGGGAAGAAGTAAGCATATGTTAAGTGGAACGTTATCGTTATCTGTCTTGAGAAGGAACATTCGGGACGAATGTTTCTAAGGAGGGGAGAATGTTATACCCCGTATTTCCAGAGTATGTACGTGAGGACGTACGTACAAAAGTTTAGGCCTTAAGTTAGGCTAGGAACGAAAATATTTGTGCCTGACTACCAAAAGAATTGTTTTCCGACGAAACGTTTTCCAAACTTTGCGAAGGGAAAATTACGGCTATGTCATTTATAATTTTTGCGGATTTTTCCGAGAGATGAAATATTTTGGACCAATGGTGTCACGACCCGTTCCGGGGCCCGTGACTGGTGCCTTACCGGGGCACCCAAGTAGTCATACATCAGAGTAATAAGCGGAAACATAAAGCAAGACATGAAACAGTTTATAAAACACGACACAGATTATGTGAGAAAACATCGCCTTTCGGCATATATATATAATCATGTTTTAGCAGTTACATCCAAGCGTACAACATGACTCTGACCTCTAAGGAAATATACAACTATGGCGGGACGGGGCCCGCCATACCACTGTACAAAAACTATCTACAACGGGGAGATCATGCAAAAGTAGAGCCTCGGAAGAGATGGAGCTCGACACCAACGTAGAGATCCTAAGGATGCGGATCTAGCACTGCTTGCCCTTACCGCGGCATGAGCGGCCCGAAGGAGGTCGATTACAACGGTACTAAGTATGCAGCGTAAAGTACTTAAATGAAAACATATCATTTTAAAACCGGTTTACAAATATGTGTGAAACAACCAAGAAACGCACATAGTGCCACATCACAAACAAGAGCAACAATAGGTAAGCGTGTCACGTCTTGTCTAGGCTGCGAATGATCGAAAGCAGGGCCACTCTCCCACATCCTCGTGCAAGCCTAATCACGGACTCGAGTCGCGTAGGCCACTCGCGTGGGCGCGTGAGGTATAACCCGCGTCGAGGTAGCTACTCCTCGGCATCGTCACGGACTCATTGTCGCATGGCCACATAGACCGCGTGAGGCATAACCCGCATACTAACACGGAACTCTCGTAGCTCGCGCATAGGCCCACGGACCCGCGTAGGGTATTCTCGAATCATGGTCCTGGATCGCAGAGTCTACCCGCGTCGGAGTGCAACCTCGGTATCACCTCAAGAGGTGAGTGATAGCACACTAACATAACGACTTATCTTTAAACAACATAAGTACAACAAGGATACTCACATACAAGCGTTACAAGGTACTAACACGGATAGCAACATGTCATGTCTACTTATCAAACCATCTTATTATTCTTTCACAATTTCATATAAGTGCATTAGAAATACATAGGCAACTTGTTTCTTTTATCAATCTTAAGTGGTTATACTTAACTTCCCATAAAGCTAGTATAACTCTTAAGCTTACATTTTGAGAAACCAATTAATTCTCTTACGTAAAAAATGGTTGATAGTCCTTTTGAAATGTTTTGATTCTTTATTATTCAGGCTTAAGCGTGAGGCATGCCGTCACGTATTATTCAGCTTAAGCCGTGAGGCATCGTAAGTATTATTCGATTAACACGTATGCGTCTAGTACTATATACATATTGTAAAATATCATGCTTTAGGAAGAATCACATACCTACCGTGAAATCCACGCCAGTCGAGTATGTCGCAGAGAATCGACTATAATAGTCACAGATATCTATCAAAGTCTAGACTATTACGTAGGTCATTCTAAGCAGAGGGTCCTCAATTCTACGGAAAGTCGGGCAGCACAACCCTACGGTGAGCTATATAAGTCTCGTGAAAACTATGTAAATCTGATTCGTATATTCTTCTTTTATACCCTTCTAAGGTGTTACGATTCAATTCTATTCCTTAATAACCTTCTAAGTATTTATACTTATTCTTATTCTACAACAATAAGTATTCTCTAATTCAAAAGAGGGTTAGGATTAGTTACCTCGGTAAGCCCAATAATATCCTAGAAAAGTCGCTGAGCAAGGTTTTGCTCTAAGTTGTATGCTCGAGAAACCTTAGAAGTTCTTCACAACTTCTACTAAGTACTAAGGTATTTGGGCTAGGGTATTTTGGGCATTATAACAATACAAGAAGGCAACTTTTCTACCAAGGGAGGGGGGGTAGGTTTCGGCTAGGCTAGGGGGTGGGGTAGCCTCGGCCAAGCTTCTCGAGGGAGGGGGTGTGTTGGACGAATTGCTTACAAAGGGAGAGGAAGGATTTTTAGACTTGGAAAGCTTTTGTGGATGAAGAACTCTTCATCTCAAGAGAGGTATTTATAGGTCAAGACATGGCCAACCAATGGCCAAGATTTAGCCAAGTGCTAGGCAAGTGTAAGGTCAAGATTAGGGCAAGTGTACCTAGCCAACTTGCACACAAAATATCTAACCAACTTTATGACAAGGATGGTCATCCATTCGGCCTTATTGCCGTGACAAGTCCACCAATGAGAGGGTGGCAAATGTCGCCCTCTCGTTGGTCCAAAGTGTTACGTCTCTCGGAAAAATCCATAAAAATTAGAAATGACATGGCGGATTTTATCCTACGAAAAATGAAGCGTTTACGTCGGAAAAGCTGTTCGCTTTGTGAGTTGTGCCTAAAAATCGTCCAAGGCCTAACTTTAAGACCAAACTTTTTTACGTATTCCTACGTACATACTGGAAATACGGTATAACATTCTCCTCGCTTAGAAACATTCGTCCGAATGTTCCTTCCCAAGACAGATAACGATAAGGTTCTTCAAAACTTAAGCAGTTTGCAAAAGCCACACGCGGCCATAAACACTTAGGCATAAGCGATAATGAAGATTTACAAGTAGGAAAGTGAATTACGGAGGGTGGGGAGCGGTGAGGATACTTACGCCTCATGTCCTCCTCGGCTTCCCGTCATCTCCTCACGAGCTCGTTCGCCACAAGACTTTGGCGGAAGCCACGTCCTTCGTCATGAGCGCCTAACACGACGATCGATTATCGCTATGGGAATCTCCTCATACGATAACCCTCGGTCACACTGGACATCGTCAATCGGATGTACCTAGATGGATCCGATACATCTCCTCGGATAAAGCGTGAAACACCGGATGCCGCCTCGGATCGGACGGCAGATCCAACTCATAGGCAACCTTTCCTACCTGCGGACAATGCGAAGCGGCCCGATGTACCTTGGTGAGTTTCCTTCTTCCGAATCTCATCACACCGCCATGGGTGACACGTGAGAAAACCCAATCATCAGCGCAAACTCGGATGTCGGCGGCGATGATCTGCATCGACTTACATCGACTACGAGTGTCGATAGCGCTCTCGGATAAGCTTCACCTTATCCCACTGCTGCACCAAATCTGGTCCCACTAGTGCACCTCGCCCACCTCGAACCAACCTATAGGCGATCTGCACTTCCTCCCATACAAGGCCTCATAAGGCGCCATCGAATCTGGAGTGGTAGCTATTATTATCGCGAACTCAACTAGAGGCAAATGATCCTCCCAACTACCGAAGTCAATAACACGGGCTCGCGGCATATCCTCGAGAGTGCGGATAGTGCGCTCTGCTGTCCGTTGCGTGGATGAAATGCGATTACTCGAGCTCACTGCGTCCTAAACCCCTCGGAAGGACCTCTGAAGTTGGCGTGGCGGGCTCCTGCATGCGATATGATCAGTAGGGACTCATGCGGTTTGGCGATCTCTCGGATGTAAAGTCGGCATAATCCTCGGTAGAAAAAGTCGTCACGACGGGAAGAAAGTGGGCTGATTTGTCGACTGTCGGCGATAACCCATATAGAATCATGTCTCCTCGAGTGCGAGGTAATCGTGATGAAGTCCATGTTGATTACCTCCCACTTCCAGGTCGGGATCTCTATCGCCTGTAACAAACCACAAGGTCTCTGGTGCTCTACCTTCACCTGCTGACAACACTGGCACAGAGCCACGAACTCTGCAACGTCCCTCTTGAGCCATCCCACCAATACGGATCTAAGGTCGTGGTACATCTTGGTCGACCGGATGGATAGAGTGCTTGTATTTGTGTGCTTCCCAGAACTGCTGCGAAGTCACGAAACATCTGGAACACACACGCCCTCAAACCTTAGCACCCGTGGTGCTACCTCAAAGGACCGCGCCTCACGAAGAGGCGTATCGCGATATCGAATCAAAGTGGATCCTCGGTGTTGCCTCTTCACCTCGCCAGCGATGGAAGACTCGGCAACCTCGCGAACTCTAACCCGTTGCTATCGGAATCAATCAAGCGGACACCAGGCTCGCTAATCGTGCAAATTACGAACCATGTCCCTTCTCTCTTGCACATCGATGGGCTCCCATCGACTACGACTAGGGCATACGCCTGACATTGGCCTTGCGGGTGGTGCAGGATGTCCACATCGTAATCCTTAAGCAACTCTAACCACCGTCTGCCGTAAGTTCGGCTCCTGCGGTGAAGATATCTTGGAGGCTCTTGTGGTGCGTAAAAATATCCACGTGAACCCCATACAAATAGTGCCTCGGATCTTGGCGTGAATCACGGCCCGACTCCAAATCATGGGTGGGGTAGTTCCTCGTGTTTCTTGGTGTCGGGATGCATATGCTATAACTCTGCCATCTGCATCAACACATCCCAACCCGATGCACGCATCGTCACAATACACGACATAACCATCGGACCTGCGGAAGAGTAAACGAGGCGGTCGTCGGTCTCTCTTTGGAAACCACGCTCACAAGCATCGGTCCTGAAACTTGGCGCCTTACGAGTCGGCCTAGTCAATGGTGCGAAGATAAAGCAAACTTCTCCACGAACGCGATAATACCTGCGAGGCCCGAGCTGCGAACCTCTGCCGGAGTAGTAGGTCTAGGCCAAGTCTCGCGCCTCGATCTTGGCGTATCAACTCGAATGCCATCGGCCCGACAATATGCCCAAGCGCCGAAGTCGGCAAACTCACATTTGGAAAACTTGGCGTACAAGCTGCTAGTCTGGAGAAGCGTCGGCCTGATCGCCAAATGCTCGCGTGCTCCCGCTCTGGCGAGAATAAACCAAGATATCATCGATGAACACTATCACAAGCGTGTCCAAAATGGTTTGAACACTCGGTTCATCAAATCCATGAATCTCGGAGCATTGGTCAACCAAAGACATGACCACGAACTCATAATGCGTCTGGTCGGAATGCGATCTAGGGACATCCACCTCTCGACTACTTTGATGATAGCGATCGCAGATCAATCTTGGAAACATCTCGCACCTGCGGTCGAACAAATCATCAATCTAGGAAGGGGTATACGTTCTTAATGGTCACCTTGTTCATTGTAATCAACACCGTGCGTGGCGTCGTCCTTCTTGCCACGAACAATCTGCGCTCCCGGGGAGAAACACTAGGCCTAATGAAGCCGCTTCTCTAGCAAGTCCCTAAGTGATCCTTCACTCTCTCAACTCGGCGAGTGCCATTACGTATGGCGGAATGGAAATAGGTCGAGTATCGCAACACATCTATACAAAACTCGATCTCCTCTCGGGAGGATGCGGAGGTCAATGCAGGAAACACGTGCGGGAACTCGTGACTCTTTGGGCCCGGCGGAAAATCTGGTGCGCGACTTGATTATCAAACACGAACGAGATGGTAGATATACCCGCACCATCTTCCTAGCCTTGAGGTAGAAATAAACCTACCGCCGGCGTACCGTGCTCCTCCCACTCAACAACCGGCTCCTCGAAGCGGAACCGTACTATTCTCTCTGCGGTCTACATTGGCGTAGCGAGCTAGCCAATCCGTCCCGTGATCACATCGAAGTCGATCATCTCCAGCTCTATCAGTCGGCGAGTCGGCGGCGTAAATGATCACGGGACAAGCTCATATACGCCGAGCTACCAAGAATCACCACAGGCGTACCTACCTCGAAAGGGTCTATTGACTCAGGCTCTATCCCTATCCTACTAGCAACAAGGGGAGATAAATAGTACAGAGTAGAACACGTATCTATCAAAGCATACATATCAAACCCGAGCGATAAGGTACTGTGGCGACATCGGTGAGGCCTCACGATCTGTCGGTGGACAAAGCATAAATGCGGTTACGAGGACCGCTAGGCTGAGACGAGCCACGGCCGCCGCGACTTGGCGACCATGAGCACCACGCCCTCGGGGCGAGTAGCGTAGGAGATGATGAAGCGGCAGCGAACACGAAAGGTGAGCCCTACCGCGGTGCCCCGGTCGGACGGTCCCGCAAAGTGACCCTGCTGGCCACAACTGTAACAAGATCCAAAAGTAGTACCACACTTCCCGTAATGGGATCTACAGCATCGGCCACACTGGGGTGGTCCGTCGGTCGATACCTCTGCTACGGGCGTCACGAAGCCACAGGGCCACAGTGCGCCCTCAGCGTGGGTGTCTTGAGGGCGGTGCGGGAGTGCTGCTGGGTTGTGGTGAGAATCTAGGCTAGCTGCGAGGCCGCCCACCACGATAACCACGAGAAGACCCTCCGTCACGGCCTTAACCTGCGTCCACTCGTCGACCTCTGCGCTCGCCGCGTCAGGCGTGAGCTGCGTGCGGGTAATGTCCATACGGTGGAGAAACCCCGCATGACTTCGGCCATATAGTCGTCTAGCCCGGTGACATAGCGGTGCACCCTATCCTCCATATCTGCTACCAATCTTTGGGACATATCGAGCCAATGAATCAAACTCGACATTGTACTCACGGCGGTCGTCCTCTGCCTCGATGGTAAAAATCTATCAGCCAGCGACCTCCTCATCTCAGGAGGCAAGAAGTGAGTCACGAAAGCCTCAGAGAACTCAACCCAGTAGTGGGGCGCGTGCTCTCCCGGGATAACTCCCGTGAATCAAACCAATCGATTGCGGTATCACGCGGCCTATGTGAACCAAAGATCACGGACTCGGTCTCGGCGCCACGATCACTCTCAAAATCCTCTGAAGGCGCGGATGAACTCCTGCGGATCATCCTCGGCCTCGATCCATAAAACTCCGCGGCATACGGCAAGAAGTCTCGTAGCCTCAAACTCCGCCTCGGGTGAACAACGGTGCGGCCGTGCTGGAGCTGAACTGAATCGCCATCCAGCCTTCTCGTATCGGGCCACAACTTTAGCCAAAGTGGGCCATCTCCTTGTACCCTAACTCTCCGCCGTGGGGGGAGGTGTGGTCTTGTGGTCTCTTTGGGCGGCGTCATAGAACTCGCCGTCTCGTATAGATCGGGCACGAGCTCTCGTGACTGGGTGTCTGCTAGCAGCTCCTCGCTTGCCTTGCCGGGCCGGGTTGCCTTACGTGGAGGCATAAGTGAAAGGAATACGTTAGAGGGTCCAACCTATAACACGACTCTAAAGCACGATCTCGGAATGAGAAGAGCGAAACCAATCCTAAATATCCTATAGCCTCACGATTATTGGTGTGGTGCACAACACACCGATAATCAAGACTCTACTAGATACGGGAGACACTTTCAGAGGATTAGCGCTCGATACCACTTTTGTCACGACCGCCCGGCCGTGGTGTCTGGCACCCAAGTAGTCATACATCGCAGTAATAAGCGGAAACATAAAGCAAGACATGAAACCGTTTATAAAACACGACCTGATTATGAGAAAACATCGCCTTCGCATATATATATAATCATGTTTTAGCGATACATCACATGACTCTGCACTTAAGGAAATATACAACTATGGCGACAGGCCCGCCATACCTGGCTTACAAAAACTATCTACAACAGGAGATCATACCAAAAAGTAGAGCCTCAGGAAGAGATGGAGCTCGACACCAACGTAGAGATCCTAAGGATGCGGATCTAGCACTGCTTGCCCTTACTGCGGCATGAACGCAGCCTTAGGTCGATTACAACAGTACTAAGTATGCGAAATCAGAAAGTACTTAAATGAAAACATATCATTTTTAAAACCGGTTTACAAATATGTGTGAAACAACCAAGGAAACCGCACATAGTGCCACATCACAAACAAGAGCAACAATAGGTAGCGAATACGTCTTGTCTAGGCTGCGAATGATCAAACAGGCCACTCGCCCACATCCTCGCAAGCCTAATCGACTCGAGTCCGCATAGGCCACTCGCGTGGGCCCGTGAGGTATAACCCGCATCGAGGGTAGTTACTCCTCATCGCCCCGACTCGCTGTCCGCATGGCCACATAGACCGCATGAGGCATAACCCGCATACTAACACGAACTCTCGTAGCTCGCTAGGCCCCCGACCCGCGTGAGGTATTCTCGAATCATGGTCCTGCATCGCTGAGTCTACCCCGACGGAGGCGACTTAACCTCATTATCACCTCAAGAGGTGAGTGATAGCACACTAACATAACGACTTATCTTTAAACAACATAAGTACAACAAGGATACTCACTTATACAAGCGTTAAGGTACTAACACGGATAGCAACATGTCATGTCTACTTATCAAACCATCTTATTATTCTTTTCACAATTTCATATAAGTCTGTTAGAAATACATAGGCAACTTGTTTCTTTTATCAATCTTAAGTGGTTATACTTAACTTCCCATAAAGCTAGTATAACTCTTAAGCTTCAGTTTGAGAAACCAATTAATTCTCTTACAAAAAAATGGTTGATAGTCCTTTGAAATGTTTTGATTCTTTATTATTCGGGCTTAAGCGGTGAGGCAGACGTATTATTCGGGCTTAAGCCGTGAGGCATTGCCGTAAGTATTATTCGATTAACACGTATGCGTCTACCGTACTATATACATATTTTAAAATATCATCATTTATGAAGAATCACATACCTTTGAAATCCACCGCCAAGTCGAGTATGTCGCAGAGAATCGCCTATAATAGTCACAGATATCTATCAAAGTCTAGACTATTCTGTAGGTCATTCTAAGCAGAGGGTCCTCAATTCTACGGAAAGTCGGGCAGCACAACCTACCGGTGAGCTATATAAGTCTTCTATGTAAATCAGATATTCTTCTTTTATACCCTTCTAAGGTGTTACAGTTCAATTCTATTCCTTAATAACCTTCTAAGTATTTATACTTATTCTTATTCTACAACAATAAGTATTCTCTAATTCAAAAGAGGGTTAGGATTAGTTACCTCGGTAAGCCCAATAATATCCTAGAAAAAGTCGCGCCTGAGCAAGGTTTTGCTCCTAAGTTGTATGCTCCAAGGAAACCTTAGAAGTTCTTCACAACTTCTACTAAGTACTAAGGTATTTGGGCTAGGGTATTTTGGGCATTATAACAATACAAGAAGGCAACTTTTCTACCAAGGGAGGGGGGGTAGGTTTTTGGCTAGGGGTGGGGTAGCCTCGGCGAAGCTTCCGAGGGAAGGGGTGTGTTGGACCAATTGCTTACAAAGAAGAGGGAAGGATTTGAGACTTGGAAAGCTTTTGTGGATGAAGAACTCTTCATCTCAAGAGGGGTATTTATAGGTCAAGACAGGGCCAACCAATGGCCAAGATTTAGCCAAGTGCTAGGCAAGTGTAAGGTCAAGATTAGGGCAAGTGTACCTAGCCAACTTGCACACAAAATATCTAGCCAACTTTATGACAAGGATGGTCATCCATTCGGCCCTATTGCCGTGACAAGTCCACCAATGAGAGGGTGGCAAATGTCGCCCTCTCGTTGGTCCAAAGTGTTACGTCTCTCGGAAAAATCCGCAAAAATTAGAAATGACATAGCCGGATTTTATCCTACGTGGAAGCGTTTCGTCGAAAAGCTCGCTTTGTGAGTTGTGCCTAAAAATCGTCCAAGGCCTAACTTTAAGACCAAACTTTTTTTTTACGTATTCCTTTACGTACATACTCTGGAAATACGGGGTATAACAAATGGGAGGGTGACATGTGTCACCCTCAAAGTGGACGAATTGGAGGGCCTTGTCTTGCACGTTTTTGGCATTTTTGTGGCCTTAAACATTTGGTCAATGGTTGGTAGGATATTTGTGTGGTTGATGAGAAAGTGGGACCCACACAACACTTGTCCAAATCTTCACCCTACACTTGCCTACCACTTGTCTCAATCTTGGCCATTGGTTGGCCTATAAATACCCCCCCTTAGTTGAAGGATTTCTTCATCCCTCAAATGACTTCTAAGTCTTAAAAATCCCTCCCTCCCTTGTAGTATAGTTCTCGTCCAAGCCACCCCTCCCCCTTTGAGAAGCCTTGGCCGAAAATACCCCCCCCCCCCCTGCCTTGAAGCTTTCATCCAAAATGCCCCTTGGTAGAAAAGTATTCTCCAAGTATTGTTACTATTCCAAAATACCTTGGCCCAAATACCTTGTAGTAATCCAAGGTTACCCCTATACTAAAAGCCCAGAAATACTATTATACTTCCCTTCAGTCACAAAAATGAAACCCTAAGGTAAATCTTCATAGTTGGTTGAAGTGCTAAGTAGAAGTTGTTTGGGAACTTCTAAGGGTTGTTTGGAGCGGGTTGGAGCGCCCAGAGTAGGAGCTAAACGTTGCTCAGGATCGACATTTAAACTTGGATAATTTTGGGCTTACCGAGGTAAATACTCTTGTCCTTATATTGTAATTGGAAATTACATACGGTAGTAGTATAGAAATGAATATAAGATTCATAGAAGAGATTTTGAACTGTAATAGGAGGATATTACAGAAAAGACTTGAACTGAATTCACATCAGAAGAATATTATAGAAGAAGATTAAATCAGATTTTACTTAGATTGTATTTCTGAGACTTGTGTAGCTTAACGGCAGTGGAAGTGCCCGATTTTCCGTAGAATAGAGAACCCCCCTGCTTAGAATATTCTACAGAGTAGTCTAGACGTTGATGGACGTATATGACCTTTATAGGTTGAATGTTCTGCGAGTAGCATGTTCTACTTGAAAGGTGGACAAGGCTAGCCGGGTTATAGCCGTGGAGCGTTTTGCTAATTGTCGATAATCGTCGCGAGGTATGTGATTCTTCCTATCCTCTTGAGCATGATATTTTCAAAGAATATATGTAGTACGGTGAGGCGTCGTGTTAACTGAACGTGGTTTTACTGCAATGTCTTCTGACTTGAGTCTAATAATAAAGAATCTTGAAGTATTTCAAAAGAATTAAGAACCGTTTTTGAAAGAAGAGTAATACTTAGTTTTAAAAGCTTAAGAGTTATACTAGCCTTATGGGAAGTTAGGTATAACGACTTAAGAGAGATAAAAGGAACGGTTTACTTAATTGTTTATAAACGCCTTGTATTGATTTTGGAAATGAGAATAAGTATCGAACAAACCAACTGCGGCGCTAATAAAGGGAAATGTATCGACTAATTAAGTATTATTAAAACAAGAGAAACCTCCATCTGCATAGAAGCTAAGATGAGACAAAATGATATTACATTTCCTAGATCATGGCTGCTTTAACAAGATTTTTATAAACAAGAATAACCTACTCACACATAAGGCATATGTTTCTCAAATTGTTTTAAAAGGAGAATTATATTATTAAGTGATTAAAACTATGAACTACGAAACCTTTCGAAAATGAGAAGCTTGAGCATTTGAAATTAGGCAAACTTGAACGTTTGGAAAATAATGTTGTTACTTAGGGAAGTGTTTTGGTTTACTTAAAAAGATAGTCACTCTATTTTTATACTACGGGTATTGTGTGACTTTTGTGAAAGAAACGGATCTTTTAAAGAGTTAATGTATGAAGTACTTTTGGGATAAAAACCCGAACTTGTTAACATAAAGTAGAAAGTACCTTGTGTGAATAACTTGATTGTGTTGGTTTGTGATAGCCTTGTAATACTTTCTTGTTGATTTGGTAAGTAAACATGTTAGGATGCTACGTGTGTTAGTATCTCGTGATGTTGTGTAAGGGGGTTATTCTTTTTGTGCTTACGTTGTTAAACGTTAAGCCCGTTGTACTGTTATTATATCACATACCCTGACTTGTTATACAGGGGCTTGCCACCCGATCGCGGGTCTATACGGCTATGCGGTCGTGTGACTATGCGGAGCGGTATGCTCGAGGATTGATCATTCGGTGTATTATCCGTCGCGAGGAGTGCCTTATGCGGCTCTGTGACTATGCGGTCTATGTGACTATGCGGACTGCGGGAGTCCAGGAGGGTACCGCGGGCTAGATACCCCCGATGCGAGGAATACCTCATGCGGGCCTAGGTGGCCTATGCGGAGCAGCGGTATGCTCCAGGATTAGACGCGCACATTGATATTGAGGGCGAGTGGCGGCCGATCATGTGGTCTTTGTCTAGAAAGACCTCGTGATCTGATTTATGACATTGTTGATGCGTGGGTCTTAGTAGTCGGCTATGCCTTCGCATTTACCCCGCACGGTTTTATTATGACACGTGGACACGTGTTCATGTGTATTCCTTGGTGCTTGTTATATCATGGACTGCCGGCAGTGAGGAAGGAATTCCACGGGCATGATTGATATTGTGGGCATGAGACCCATGGTTATATTTGAGTGATGACTTTAAGGGCGTGTGTCACGACTTGACATATTGCTTACATATTGTGTATCGTAAATTGTTTATCATATATGTCTTTTGTTTTATATAGACTATTATGATTTCATTCTGATATTTCGATTTCACATACTTGGTACTGTTATCGACCTCCTTCGGGCTGCGTTCATGCCGCGGTAGGTACACCGCGATCGTCGATCCTCGCTCATAGGATCACAGTTCAGCGTTTTGGGAAGCTCCGTTTCTCCGGAGGCTTATCTTTGGTATAGTCCCTGATGTTGTAGGTATTAATGTTCCTTCAGGGTATGGCGGGGCCCTGTCCGCCATAGTTGTTTTACTTCCAGAGGTCTATAGTCCGTTGTAAAGTTGGGATGCAACTGCTCACTTGGGTTTATATATATGCCGAAAGGCAACTTTTCCTCGATAAAGCTGTCTCTTTTACATTGTTTCATGTGGTGTTTTATATTCCATTGATTACTCGATGTATGTCTACTTGGGTGCGGGTAAGGCACGATCACGCCCGGTTCGGTCGTGACGAGAAGTACGTAGTACTTTGGGTTAAATTCCCGGATTTTATAATGACATGTTAGTGTCTTAAGTAAACTAAAATGAGAGTGTATATGAATAAGACTAATAAGAAGTTAGGGGGATTCCTTAACTTGCTTATGTTATGTTAGGATAAGTCGGTAGCGCTTATGTTATGTATGATAAGCCGGTAGCGCTTATGTTATATTAGGATAAGCCTGTAGCGCTTATGTTATGTATGATAGCCGGTTGTGCTAGTTTATGTTATTCTTACGGGGTAAATGTCACGACCCGACCTCGGGCCCGCGACTGGTGCCTTACCCCGGGCACCCTAGTGATACAACATCAGAGAAAATCAGCGGAAATAAAAACTAAAACATGAGACAAGACATAAAGTATGAAAACAGGTTAACCAAAACGGTCACCTTCATGTATATACATATAACTGAACAGTTAAAATCCTTTACAACCCTGCCCACAACAGTACTACAGACCTCTAAGAATGTAACCATAACTATGACGGGACAGGGCCCCGCCATACCCCTGAATGTACAAGTAACTACACTGACAGGGGACTATACCAAAGATGAGCCTCCGGAGAAACGGAGCTTCCCAAAACGCTGAACTGTGATCCTATGAGCGAGGATCCACAACCGATGTACCTCTACCTGCGGCATGAACGCAGCCCCGGGAGGTCGATAACGGTACCAAGTATGTGAAACGAAAATATCGTAAATGAAATCATAGTAGTCTATATAAAGCAGAGACATATATGATAACCAAACTACATGCATAACATGTAGCGATCCGCGTCAAGTCAGGGTCTCACGCCCTCAAAGTCCTCACTCCAATATACCTATGGGTCTCACGCCCACAACATCAATAATGCGTGGAATACCTTCTCACCGCCGATCTATGATATAACAACACCAAGAAGTACATGAACACGAGTCCCACTGTGTTATAAAACCGTGACGGGCAAGTACGGCTAACTACGGATACCAAAGCCGCATCATCAACTGACCGGGGCAAGTACGAAAGCCAACTACCAGATACCAAAGCCGTACCAACAAATCTACATAACCATACCACGAAGCTGACCCAGGGCAAGTACGAAAGCCAACTACCAGATACCAAGCCTGCGCCACGTAGCTGGCCGGGCAATCACGAACTAACTACGGATACCAAGCCGGAATCACGAGACTTCGCCACGCCACGCCTATAAGCTAACACACGGCGACACGGGCAAGCACGGGCGCCGACTACGGATACTGCTGCGCCACGTAGCTGGTCGGGGCAAGTACGAAGACCAACTACCAGATACCAAGGCCGTGTCACGAGACTTCGCCACTAAACTGAACGAGGCAAGTGCGAAGGCTAACTACCAGGTACCAAGGCCGAATCAGCCACAAGACGGGGCAAGTACGAAAGCCAACCACCAGATACCAAGGCCGAATCAGTAAAACCTCATGAAGAGCTAGTCCATGGAATAACACTATCAAATAGGGAAACGAACCCTCATCATGGCAGCATACCCGTGGACCATCCATCGAGTCAGTATGCCCATGGACCATCATAGTGGAAGCATACCCGTGGGCCGCCCATCGTGTCAGTATGTCTAAAATGATTAAGAATAACACGACCGGGAGTTTAATCCGTCGCATGGCCGCATGCCCCCGGAATTCTTCATCGGTGTAAACATGTCCATGTAACGACAAGATAACCGGCCCTCCACCGAGAGACGCGGTAACATAAGGATACAACACTTACACAACAAGGCTATCACAAGCAAACATAGGCAAGTTACTCACAACTCAAGGTACTTTCTTTTTATGCCAAAAATCCGGGTTTGAACCCCAAAGTACTACGTACGTTAAATTCTTTTTAAAAGATCCATTTCTTTTACAAAGGTCACCCGATGCCCGTATTATCAAAATAGAGTGACTAACATTTTTAAGTAAACCAAAACAATTTCCATACTTTCTTTTTAAACCAACTTAAGACAAAACCATGCCTTCCTTTTTACATAAAACACTTCTCCTTTTAAAAGTCAAGTAACAATATACTTTTCAAAATATTTTAAGCTTCATAACTTCAAATTCTTAAGTCTCTTACCTTTTAAATCAAGTCCCATAACTTGGGAAATCAAGCTTCATTACTTTTTTTTAAAAAAATGTCAAGTTACCATTTTAAATCCGATAATAAAACCATTCTTTCATTTTCATAAAGTTGTTATAACTAACTTCCCATAAAGCTATTATAACACTTTATGTTTAAAATCAACAAAAACCACTCAAGTCCTTAACATTTCACATCAAGTCACCTAACTTTAAAATCAAGTCAAGGACACAAAAAGGAAGTCAAACTCCCTTAACACACGTGCGTCTACCGCACTATATATTTCACATATAATGTCAAGTCAAATATAAGTCAAGTCTTTTATCTTTTAAAATCAATAAACAAACCAAATTCACTTAGCACATGTACGTCTACCGTACTACATAGTTCACAACAATCATGCTAGAAAAGATAGGAAGAGGTTCACATACCTCGCGACGGTTATCGACAATTAGCAAAACGCTCCAAGTACTATAACCCCGCTAGCCTTTTCCACCCTTCAAGCAGAATACGCTAGTCGTAGAACTTCAACCTATAAAGGTCACAAAAACGTCTATCAACCTCTAGATCTCTTCGTAGAATATTCTAAATACCAGATTCCTTTATTCTACAGAAAATTCGGCGACCTCCCCGCAAACACATAAATAACCCCTAACAAGGCCTGCTACCACGCCAACAACTCCAAGGGAATTACACGTCAAACCGGATGTGTTCAAATCTGCTCCACAATAATAATACATAAGTTCATCAGAAATACTCCAATGTAAATCTGATTCAATCCTTTATAAACATCCTTCCAATATATCTAATACTCAGTTCTAAACTACTACAATATGTAATATCCAATTACAATAGGGGGACATAGATCATTACCTCGATAAGCCCAAAATTATCCAAGATTATAAGTCGATCTTGGGCAACGTTTATGTCACGACCCGACCTCGGGCCCGCGACTGGTGTCTTACCCCGGGCACCCTAGTGATACAACATCAGAGAAAATCAGCGGAAATAAAAACTTAAACAGGAAACAAGATACATCATAAGAAAATAGGCCAACCAAAGCGGCCGCTTCACGTATATATATCAAACCGAATGCGATAATCCTTTACAACCCCGCCACAACGATTACTGCACTTAAGAATGTAACAACAACTATGACGGACAGGGCCGCCATACCACAATGTACAAGAACCTACAACTCAGGAAACATACCAAAAGATAAGCCTCGGAGAAACGGAGCTTCCCAATACGTTGAATCGTGATCCATGGCGAGGATCCACAAACGATGTACCTCTACTGCGGCATGAACGCACCGGGCGAGGTCGATAACAGTACCAAGTATGTGAAATGAAAAATACTGTAATGAAATCACATTTCATCATTTTATAAAACCATTTTGCGATAAGTAAACGGTTATGCCAAGTAAGGGGACGCATATCCCCAGAATAATCACTTACACATAACTATGGGTCTCACGCCCATAATATCACTCATACCCGTGGACCTCATTCCTCATCTGGCAGCATATGATGTAAAACAACACCTATATGTGAACATGAACACTAGATCTCGCTGCGTCATTAAACCGTCGGGCGAAGTAGAATCGCCTATACCGGTTCCAAAAGCTAGTCATAAAACTTCACGCAAGGTGCGAAGCTAATTACGGATCCAAAAGCTATCCACGCAACTGGCCGAGGCAAGTACCAAAGCTAACGTACCCTAGCCAACCGTCTCACGAGATATGACCGAGGCAAGTATCTCAAGCTATCTACCATCAGCCTGCCGATACACGGGAAATGACCAGGACAAGTATCTAAAATGTGCCTGTAACCACATGTACAAATCAAGGCCGTGATTGTTCGTCACCGCGGCAAGCTTCATGGATTAGCGGTCCATGGACTAATACCAAAACTCTCACAATGACCGCACGCCGGCAAGATCTTACCTCGAAAGCATGGCCATGAAACCATCCCATCGATGCGTGCCCGTGGATCATCCATCAGCACAAGATGTCCAAAGGAATAACAAGATAATACTCAAAGTGGGACGATACTCGTGGAAAATCTAACGCGTCAAGATGTCCAAAAGAAATAACCAGATAATACTCGATAGTGGACGCATACTCGTGAAAAATCCAACGCGTCAGTATGTCCAACAATCAATCAGATAACCGGTCCTCCCCGAGAGACACGGTAGAACATAATCACAACACTTGCACAACAAGGCTATCACAACAAGCATAGGCAAGTTTAATGTACTTTCATTTTATATCAACAATCCAAATACTACATACTTTCATTCTTTCAAAAGACCTCTTGTTACGTAAAAGCCACACGATACTAATACTCGTAGTATATAAAGAAAACACATTTTACTTTTAAAACCAAATTACTTCACCTTCGTAAAAATCTTTACAAGGCTTTTAAAATCAAGTACTCTATACTTTTTAAACCAAGTGCTTTTCTTTTAGAACAACATCAAGTATACTCTTTTAAAACCCAACTAACTTACTCTTTCAAAACAAGTAACCTATACTTAAATCAAGTTACTTCTCCTTCCAAAAAAGTCGTTATAAGTCAAGTCTCTTATCTTTCAAGATCAAGTCTCTTAACTTTCAAAATCAAGTCGTTTCTTCACAAAACCAAATCTTTCTTTTATCTTCATAAAGTCGTTATAACTAACTTCCCATAAAGCCATTATAACACTTTATGTTTTAAACAAACAAAATTCATTTCACACGCGTACGTCTACCGTACTATATAGTTCACAACAATCATGCTCAAGAGTATAGGAAGAATCACATACCTTTTTAGCTTAAACCACAAGCCAAGTCAAGTATGCCGCGCGTAGAAGGTCCACCTATAATAACTACAATACATCTATCAACTTCTAGCTCTCTTCGTAGAATATTCTAAATACAAGATTCCTTATTCTACAGAAAAATCGGCAGCACCTCCCCCCCCGTTATCTCATAAATCTCCTCCCCTAACAAGGCCCGTTACTGTGCCAACAACTCCTGTGGACTACACGTCTAACCGGACGTGTTCAATTCTGCTACACAATAATACTACACAAGTCTACTGTAAGTACAGTCCAATGTAAATACAGTTCAATCCTTACCAATATTCATTCTATATATAGTATACTCAACTATACATTACTTAAAATATGTAATATCCAATTACAATAGGGGGACATAGATCATTACCTCGATAAGCCCAAAATTATCCAAGTTTATAAGTCGATCCTGAGCAACGTTTAGCTCCAATTCCTTACGCTCCAACCCGCTCCAAGCGACCCTTAGAAGTTTCCAAACAACTTCTCTAAATACTTCAACCAAGCTAGGAAGATTTTTCTAGGGTTTCACTTTACGGCTATTGGAATAAAGTAGTATTTCCGGGCTCCTAGTATTGAAATAACTTTGGAATACTACTAGGGATACTAGGCCAATGTATTTGGGATTATACAATAATACTCCAAGTATTTTCTACACAAGTGGGGGAGGGGGACGAAATAGGGCTAAAGGGAGGGAGTATTTGCTATGGAAAATCTTCAAGTGTGGATGAAATACTCTTCAACCTTAAGGGGGTATTTATAGAGGAATTAAGGTCCAAGATCTTATCAAGTGTATGGTCAAGATTGGTCCATGTGTGTGTGGGTCCCACCACACCACATGGCCAACGAAATTGCTAGACAAGTGGCTTGCCACTTGTTAGCCCATTTCGGCCAGCCACTTGTCCCACCATTTCGGCCAAGGTGCCACATGGGGGTGACACGTGTCGCCCCCCGACTCGTCCAAAATATTTCGTCTTCCGAAAATATCCAAAATATCGAAAATCTCAAAAACAAAGCGGGCCCCACAAAACCGTAAATTTCTCCCGTGGGCCCCATGTGACCATTTCTGAAAATAAAATCTCATAATTCTAAAATAATCCAAGAAGTCCAAATACCAAATCTGGGAATCCAATTCCCATTAACGAACCTTTTTCTTCACAAAAACCGAAAACTTTTCCGTCGAAAAATCACATCTTTCTTTCTTTCCAAAATTTCTGTCGTATTCTCGTACGTACGTCCTCACATACATACCTTGGAACTACGGGGTATAACATTCTTCCCCCCTTAGAAACATTCGTCCCGAATGTTCCTTCTAAGTCTCCAAACAAACGTGTGCCGGTATAGTTCTTCACTACTATACTTACGAAACCAATCACGCCATCAATGGCCATAGTATATCATACAAATCCAAGCTAACGAGGAATCACCTCTAACATCACAAAATCTCACACCCATGGTCTAAAGGATACTCCCTTCGCATCTTTACTTCACAAAAGAAATGATCACTTCCGTTCTCATAATACATTGTTCGCTTCCCTTCTTACTCGTCGTCCCTTTCTCGTACACCCGAACTCTCTATAGTACACGTTCCACACTTCAGTTACCGCTTCAATTTCCAAAACCTTGGAGTCACTACCTCCAAACTTGGTCATCTACAAGCCTCTCATTCCCTTAAGGCCATTCCCGGCCTTTACGATCCGATTCTAGTCGAACACATCCACGAACTCATACGATGGCTACCTAAACCTGGGCTTAGTACCCTCGTGACCCTACCACCTGGCGGGACCACCTCGAACTGACCCCACCCAAAACCGGGCTGCGGGTTGACCCGCGAATGGTCCTCAACCCGACCCATAATCGCACCAGACTCTTGTTCCCCGTTCCGGAACAATCTTACATATTCACGTCATAAAAGCTACCACTTCCATCTCACACTACCCATGGAATTTTCCCACAATATATTTCACGCATACCAAGTGTTTCGACAAAGACTAACCGTAAAATCTTTTTCTCAAGACGGCCTTACATCTAAGGTCTCAACGTGTACTATTCTAAGGTTCACACCTTCCATGTCCCCACACTTATCCTTTCAACTAACCATGTTTTCTAACACATCAATAACACAACGCTATCCGTACATAGCACACAATAAGGAGATCATCATAACAAGCATACTAATCTCTAGAGGGTTAAGGATATACCTGAAATCAAATAGGCGGTTCCAAGGACCGCTAGAACTGGGAACTTCCACCACGACCCTCGCCGCTCGCCGTGTATGAACACCGCCTAGCTATCGGCGAAGAACCCGCAATGATCCCGGCGCCGAGTCTCAACATCCGCGCTACCCCTGGTCGGACAATTCTTCGCTAAATGGCCCTTCTGGCCGCATGTAAAACAAACCCTATGAATACTGCGACATTCCCCCGCATGGGTTTTACCACACCGCTACACTTAGGTCGGGGTGGCTTATCCGCCGCACCCCAACTCCCGAAAACCCGAACCTCGAGCCCCGACCGCTCCCGAATACTGGAGGCCTCAAGATCGTAGAGGACCACTGCATCCGGGCGGCGTATAACTAGTTCTGCCGAGGCGGTCCGCCTAAAGTTACCAAAGGACCTGCCGCCCCGCCTTCTTGTGGTATTGTCAATCCGTCCGGTCTCTCCGTGCCTCACACCCTAGTGCACGAGCTCGCATGCGGGCAATGTCCATGCCCTGAAGCGATACACCAACAAGACTCGCCAAGTAGTCATCAAGCCTGTGACGTAGCGGTGCACTCGCCCTCCATATTAGCTACTAACGCAGGACATATCGAGCCAACGAGTCGAACTCTACGTTGTACTCCCGAATGCGCCCTCGCTCTCAAAGATCGAAACATCGGCCGCCCGCCCTCCTCATCTACGGAGGCAAGAAATGGCTGAGAAATGCCTCCAAGAACTCGTCCCAAATACCGAGGCGCATGCTCCCGGGGACTCCTCCACGAATCAAACCGGGCCGATCGCGGTATCACGCAGCCGATGCGAACCAAGATCACGGACTCGATCTCCGCCTTGATCACTCGTGATGATCCTTCAGAATCGGCGGATGAACTCGCGGATCATCCTCAAGCCTCGACCCGTAGAACTCGCGGGCTACAACTCGTAAAATCCGTAGCCTCAAACTATCCGACCGGGGTGAACTACGGGGTCATTGAACTGAATCGCTGATTCAGCCTATCCTCGTGTCGCCACGATCACGGCGAATCGCCATCTCCTTGTAACCCATCTCCTCGCTTCCAGCCGGTTGACCGAGGCTCAGTACCATGGTCTCTGTAGCCACCGCCGCGCTCGAACTCGCTGGGCGGCGGCTAAAACTCGCCGTCAAGCACTATCTCGTGTAATGACCGGGCTGCGCGCTCGACTCTCTGCGATCCTACTAGCGGCTCCTCGCCGCCTTGCCCTTCGCCGGGCCGGTTTTGCGCGAGGCATAATCGCGTAAAAGAATACGTGGCGAGTCCAACTTACAACACCGCTCTAAGGCACGATCTCGTGAGTGAGAAGAATGGAAACTAATCCTAAATGTCCTGCAGCCTCCGATTATAGATGTGGTGCACAACACACCGATAATCAAGACTCTACTAGACACGGCTCAGACACTTTCCGAGGATTAACTGCTCTGATACCACTTTTGTCACGACCCGACCTCGGGCCCGCGACTGGTGCCTTACCCCGGGCACCGTAGTGATACAACATCAGAGAAAATCAGCGGAAATAAAAACTTAAACATGAAACAAGTCGCGGTCCAAAATGTGAGGGTGACACATGTCACCCTCCCGTTGGTCCAAAATGTTTCGTCTCTCGGAAAAATCCGCAAAAATTATAAATGACATAGCCGGAATTTTCCCTTCGCAAGTTTAGTAAAACGTTTCGTCGAAAAACGATTCTTTTCGGCACTTGTGCCCAAATTTTCGAACCTTGCCAAACCTTAAGGCTTAAATTTTTTATACGTACGCCCTCACGTACATACTCTGGAAATACGGGGTATAACATTCTCCCCTCCTTAGAAACATTCGTCCCGAATGTTCCTTCTCAAGACGGATAACGATGAAGTTCTTCTAACAAGTTGCTAACGCCACACCTGGCCATGAAATAACACACGTTCTCTTCCTTCCTTACTCGTCGTGTCCTTCTCGAACACTTGAACTCTTCTAGTATACGCATCACACTTGATCATCGCAGCTTCCCAAAACTTTGGAGTCACCACCTCCAAACTTGGTCATCTTACTAGCTTCACTTTCCTCTAAGGCCATTCCCGGCCTTCACGAACCGATTCTGGTCGAACGCATCCACGAACTCATACGATGGTCATCTAAACTTGGGCCTAGCACCTCGTGACTACAACCTGGCGGGACCACCCAGAGCTGACCCCACCTCGAAACAGGCCGCGGGTTGGCCCGCAACATGGCCCCAACCCGACCCACTTAACGCATCAAGCTCTTGTTTCCCGATCCGGAACAATCTTACCTATACAGGTCATGAAAGCTACCACTTCCATTTTACACCACCCAAGGAATTTTCCCACAATTACTTCACGTATACTTATACATTCTGACAAAGATCACCCGCAAAATCTTGTACTCACGACGGCCTTACATCTAAGGTCTCCACTGTAATATTCTAAGGTTCACACTTTCCATGCCCCCATACATATCCTTTCAACTAACCATGCTTTCTAACTCATAACCAACATAACGCTATCCGTACATAGCACACAATAATAAGGTCATCATATCATGCATACAAATCTCTAGAGGGTAAAGGATATACCTGAATCTACCGCTCCACTCTAATCATAGGCTCACTGCAGGCATAGTCGTAAGGCGATGAACGCCATCGACCGTGGTCGAGTCATCTCGCCGCATCCTTCCTATTAGGACAGTTTCGTCATATGGCCTCGACGGCCGCAGAAAACAAGCACCGCAAAAAGACGACATTCTCGACGACGTCTCGCACATTGCGCACACCGAGGAAAACTCGAACGTGGCTAGAACCCATGTATATATGAACTGAAGCTCCTATGGCCCCGACAGCTCCGAATACCGAACGCGTCAAGGCGCGGAGGACCACTGCACCGGGCGGAGGTACATAACTAGTTCACGAGTGCCCGCCTCGAAAGTTACCAAAGGACCTGCTCGCCCTTCGCTGATCTCGGTCATTCCGTCGACCTCTCCGTGCCTCACATCCTAGTGCATGAGCTTGCATGCGGCAATGTCCATGCCCGGCTAAAGAGCTACACCTGCATAAGCTCGCCAAGTAATCATCTAGCCCGTGGCGTAGCGGTGTACTTTGTCCTCCATATCGGCCTACAATGAACATACCGAGCTAATGAGTCGAACTCCACATTGTACTCTAACCGGCCCGCCCGCCCCGCCTCAACGTCAAATATCTGCTGCCCGAGCCCTCCTCATCTGGGGGCAAGAAATGCAAGAAAAGCCTCGAGAACTCGCCCCAAACGGTTGGAAATGCATGCTCTCCCTGACTCCCACAATCAAACTGATCGGTAGATCACGCACTGATGCGAACCAATACCACCGACTCGCCTCGAGACTCGATCACTCATGATCCAGTTGTCGCTTCGGATAAACTCATGAGGGTCATCCTCGCCTCGATCCATGTAACATCGGCGGGCTACAACTCGAAAGTCCCGTAGTCTCAAATCGCTCGCGGGGTGAACTACGGTGCTCTGGATCGAATCGCTGCGATCCAAATTTCTCTCATATCCGACGCGACCGCCAAGAATCGCCATCTCCTTGCCCCATCTCATGCTCCAGCCGTGGACCGAGGCTCGTGTATCAGAGTCTCGCAGCCATCGTGGTTTCTAAACTCTGCCGGCGGGCGCGCGCAAAACTCGCCGGAAGCACTATCTCGTAACGACCGGGCCTCGCCGGTAACCTCCGTGCTCTACTACGCCTCCGCCGCTTGCCCTTCTGTGCCCGGGTTGCCTTACGCGGATGCATAACTGGTAAAGGAAAGGAATACGTCAGAGGGGTCCAACTTATCACACGGCTCTAAGGCACGATCTCAGAATAAGAAGAATAGAAACCAATCCTAAATGTCTTATAGCCTCCTGATTATAGATGTGGTGCACAACACACCGATAATCAAGACTACTGACACGGTCAGACACTTTCCGAGGATTAACTGCTCTGATACCACTTTTGTCACTACCCGAACCCGGGCCCGTGACTGGTGCCTTACCCCGGGCACCCTAGTGATACAACATCAGAGAAAATCAGCGGAAATAAAACATAAACATGAAATAAGAGATTTGATTAAATAAACAAAGCAACTAAAATCGTTGCATTCTATATATATACATAAAAACCCAACAGTTATCCTTTTCTGACGCGCCCACAATAGTACTGCTGCACCTCTAAGAAAGTGACAACAACTATGACGGACAGGCCCCGCCATACCCCGAATGTACACGAATCTCTGCACTGTGGTAACATACCAAAAGATAAGCCTCCAAGAAATGGGCTTCCCGACACGCGAATCGTGATCTCATGAGCGAGGATCCACAACCGATGTATTTACTGCGGATGAATGCGGCCCAAGGAGGTCGATAACAGTACCAAGTATGTGAAATCAGAAATATCAGAAATGAAATCATAATAGTCTATATAAAGCAGAGACATGTATGATAACCAAACTACGATTCACAACATAAAAGCGATAAGTCGTGGACTCACGCCTCAATGCGTGGAACTCCTTCCTCACCGCCAGATCTAGGTATAAATCGTGTGGAATACGTGTCTCCCCATCCCGGGCTCGGTAAAGAATCATGTGGAATACGTGTCCCGGCCCATCCCATGGGACTCGGTAGAGAATCAGATGAAATACGTGTCCCGGCCCATCTCGTGGGACTCGGTGAATAATCAGATGGAATACGTGTCCCGGCCCATCCCATGGGACTCGGTGAAGAATCAGATGAAATACGTGTCCCGGCCCATCTCGTGGGACTCGGTGAATAATCAGATGGAATACGTGTCCCGGCCCATCCCATGGGACTCGGTGAATAATCGTTCATAACAAATCAGCCGGCCCTCCATCGAGAGACGCGGTGGTATAGAAATACAGTATTTGCACAACAAGGCTATCAAACACAAACATAGGCAAGTTACACACAACTCAAGTTTATTTTTAGGCCAAAGTCCAGGTTCTGACCCTAAAGTATTACATACGTTAAATTCTTTTTAAAAGATCCATTTCTTTTATAAAGGTCACCCGATACCCGTAGTATAAAAATAGGGTGACTCACATTTTTAGGTAAACCTAAACACTTTCCTTTTCAACATCAAGTAACAACATTCTTTTCCCTAACGTTCAAGTTTGCCTAATTTCAAATGCTCAAGTTTCTCACTTTCGAAAAAGGTTTCGTAGTTCATAGTTTTAATCCTTTAAAACATAATTCTCTTTTAAACAATTTGAGAAACATATGCCTTATATGTGAGTAGGTTATTCTTGTTTATAATCAATCTTATTAAGCAGCCATGATCTAGGAAATGTAATATCATTTTGTCTCATCTTAGTTTCTATGCAGGTGGAGGTTTCTACTGGTTTTAATAATACTTCATTATTCAATACATTTTCCTTTATTAACGCTGCAGTGGTTTGTCGATACTCATTCTGATCTCCGAAATCAGTAAAACATTTCTCCTTTTAAAAACCAAGTACTCATTACTCACGAATGAGGTTTCACACAAAATTCATATTAATTCATTCAAGTCAAGTCTCTTTATCTTTTCAGATCAAGTCTCTTAACTTCTAAAAATTAATAAACCATTTTCTTTACCTCTCTTAAGACGTTATACCTAACTTCCCATAAAGCTAGTATAACTCTTATGTTTCAAAACCAAGTATTAACGGTTTCTTAATCTTTTGAAATACTTCAAGATTCTTTATTATTCAGGCTTAAGTCAAAAGACATTGCCGTAACACTACATTCAGTTAACACACGTACGTCTACCGTACTATATATATATATTCTTTTAAAATACTTCAAGATTCTTTATTATTCAGGCTTAAGTCAAAAGACATTGCCGTAACACTACATTCAGTTAACACACGTACGTCTACCGTACTATATATATATTCTTTTAAAATACTTCAAGATTCTTTATTATTCAGGCTTAAGTCAAAAGACATTGCCGTAACACTACATTCAGTTAACACACGTACGTCTACCGTACTATATATATATTCTTTTAAAATACTTCATGCTCAAGAGTATAGGAAGAATCACATACCTCGCGACGATTGTCGACTATTAGCAAAACGCTCCACGGCTATAACCCGGCTAGCCTTGTCCACCTTCCAAGTAGTACATGCTACTCGCAGAACATTCAACCAATAAAGGTTAAGTCTACTGTAAATACAGTCCTATGTAAGTACAGTTTAATCTTCTTCTTTAATATTCTTCTGACGTGATTTCAGTTCAATTCTTTTCTGTAATATCCTTCTATTACAGTTCAATTCTCTTCTATGAATCTTATATTCATTTTTATACAACTACAGTATGTAATCTCTAATTACAATAGAAGGATAGGATTATTTACCTCGGTAAGCCCAAAATTATCCAAGTTTAATGTCGATCCTGAGCAACGTTTAGCTCCTACTCCGGGTGCTCCAACCCGCTCCAAACAACCCTTAGAAGTTCTACGCAACTTCTTCTTAACACTTCAACCGGTTATGAAGGTTTTCCTTAGGGTTTCGCTTTTTGTGGTGAGGAAGTATAATAGTATTTCTGGGCTTTTCGTATAGAGGTAACCTTGAGAATACTACAAGGTATAAGGGCTAGAGTATTTTGGCATTATAACAATACTTGGAGAGTATTTCTACCAAGAGGGAGAGGGTGTATTATACGAAAACAACTAGGCTAGGGGGGGGGTTGTGTTCTCGGCCAAGGCTTCTCAAAAGAGGGGGGGGCTTTGGACGAACTCAACACACAAAGAGGGAGGGATTTCAAGACTTGGAAAATGATTTTAGGATGAAGAAGTTCATCAACTTAGGGGGGTATTTATAGGTCAAGCAATGGCCAACCAATGGCCAAGATCCATCCAAGTGTTAGGCAAGTGTAGGGCTAGGATTTAACCATGTGTACCTTATCCATCTACCACACCAACTTGCACAAATATCCTACCAACTACAAGCCCCATTTCGTCCCCTTTACCGCCCACAATTCCTTCCACGCAGGTGACACATGTCACCCTCCCGTTGGTCCAAAATGTTTCGTCTCTCGGAAAAATCCGCAAAAATTATAAATGACATAGCCGGAATTTTCCCTTCGCAAGTTTAGTAAAACGTTTCGTCGAAAAACGATTCTTTTCGGCACTTGTGCCCAAATTTTCGAACCTTGCCAAACCTTAAGGCTTAAATTTTTTATACGTACGCCCTCACGTACATACTCTGGAAATACGGGGTATAACATTGACGCATACTCATGGAAAATCCAACGCGTCAGTATGTCCAAAAGAAATAACCAGATAATACTCAATAGTGGACGCATACTCGTGGAAAATCCAACGCGTCAGTATGTCTAACAATCAATCAAATAACCGATCCTCCCCGAGACACTAGAGTACGTAATCACAACACTTGCACAACAAGGCTATCACAACAAGCATAGGCAAGTTTAATGTACTTTCATTTTATATCAACAATCCGAAATACTACATACTTTCATTCTTTCAAAAAGACCTCTTGTTACGTAAAAGCCACACGATACTAATACTCGTAGTATATAAAGAAAACACATTTTACTTTTAAAACCAAATTACTTCACCTTCGTAAAAATCTTTACAAGGCTTTTAAAATCAAGTACTCTATACTTTTTAAACCAAGTGCTTTTCTTTTAGAACAACATCAAGTATACTCTTTTAAAACCCAACTAACTTACTCTTTTCAAAACAAGTAACCTATACTTAAATCAAGTTACTTCTCCTTTTCCGAAAAAAAGTCGTTATAAGTCAAGTCTCTTATCTTTCAAGATCAAGTCTCTTAACTTTCAAAATCAAGTCGCTTTATCACAAAACCAAATCTTTCTTTTCTCTTCATAAAGTCGTTATAACTAACTTCCCATAAAGCCATTATAACACTTTATGTTTTAGACAAACAAAATTCATTTCACACACGTACGTCTACCGTACTATATAGTTCACAACAATCATGCTCAAGAGTATATGAAGAATCACATACCTTTTTAGCTTAAACCATAAGCCAAGTCAAGTATGCCGCGCGTAGAAGATCCACCTATAATAACCACAATACATCTATCAACTTCTAGCTCTCTTCGTAGAATATTCTAAATACAAGATTTCTTATTCTACGGAAAAATCCAGAGCACCTCCCCGCTATCTCATAAATCTCCTCCTAACAAGGCCGTTACTGTGCCAACAACTCCTGTGGGACTACACGCCTAACCTGACGTGTTCAATTCTCACACACAATAATACTACACAAGTCTACTGTAAGTACAGTCCAATATAAATACAGTTCAATCCTTACCAATATTCATTCTATATATAGTATACTCAACTATACATTACTTAAAATATGTAATATCCAATTACAATAGGGGGACATAGATCATTACCTCGATAAGCCCAAAATTATCCAAGTTTATAAGTCGATCCTGAGCAACGTTTAGCTCCAATTCCTTACGCTCCAACCCGCTCCAAGCGACCCTTAGAAGTTTCCAAACAACTTCTAAATACTTCAACCAAGCTAGGAAGATTTTTCTAGGGTTTCACTTTACGGCTATTGGAATAAAGTAGTATTTCCGGGCTCCTAGTATTGAAATAACTTTGGAATACTACTAGGGATACTAGGCCAATGTATTTGGGATTATACAATAATACTCCAAGTATTTTCTACACAAGTGGGGGAGGGGGACGAAATAGGGCTAAAGGGAGGGATTATTTGCTATGGAGAATCTTCTGTGGATGAAATACTCTTCAACCTTAAGGGGGTATTTATAGAGGAATTAAGGGCCAAGATCTTATCAAGTGTATGGTCAAGATTGGGCCATGTGTGTGTGGGTCCCACCACACCACATGGCCAACGAAATTGCTAGACAAGTGGCTTGCCACTTGTTAGCCCATTTCGCCAAGGACGTTGTTCAGCCACTTGTCCCACCATTTCGGCCAAGGTGCCACATGGGGGTGACACGTGTCGCCCCCCGACTCGTCCAAAATATTTCGTCTTCCGAAAATATCCAAAATATCGAAAATCTCAAAAATAAAGCGGGCCCCACAAAACCGTAAATTTCTCCCGTGGGCCCCACGTGACCATTTCCGAAAATAAAATCTCATAATTCTAAAATAATCCAAGAAGTCCAAATACCAAATCTGGGAATCCAATTCCCATTAACGAACCTTTTTCTTCACAAAAACCGGAAACTTTTCCGTCGAAAAATCACATCTTTCTTTCTTTCCAAAATTTCTGTCGTATTCTCGTACGTACGTCCTCACATACATACCTTGGAACTACGGGGTATAACAGTTTAGCTCCAACTCCTTACGCTCCAACCCGCTCCAAGCGACCCTTAGAAGTTTCTAAACAACTTCTCTTAAAACTTCAACCAAGCTAGGAAGATTTTTCTAGGGTTTCATTTTTTGCGACTATTGGAATAAAGTAGTATTTTCGGGCTCCTAGTATTGAAATATCTTGGAATACAACTAGGGATACTAGGATAAGGTATTTCTGATTATACAATAATACACAAAGTATTTTCTACTCAAGTGGGGGAGGAAAAACGAGAACAAGCTAAGGGAGGGAGTATTTTTGCTATGGAAAACTTCAAGTGTGGATGATATTTGTCTTCAACATAAGGGGGTATTTATAGAGGAATCAAGGGTCATGATCAAGATTGGGCCATGTGTGTGTGGGTCCCACCACACCACATGGCCAACGAATGCACAAGACAAGTGGCTTGCCACTTGTAAGGCCATTTCGCCGAGGATGTTTCAGCCACTGTCCCACCATTTCGGCCAAGGTGGCCACATGGGGGTGACACGTGTCGCCCCCCTACTCGTCCAAAATATTTCATCTTCCGAAAATATCCAAAATATCGAAAATCCCAAAAACAAGGCGGGCCCCACAAAACCGTAAATTTCTCCCGTGGGCCCCACGTGACCATTTCCGAAAATTAAATCTCATAATTCTAAAATAATCCAAGAAGCCCAAATACCAAATCTGGGAATCCAATTCCCATCAACGAACCTTTTTTCTTCACAAAAACCGGAAACTTTTCCGTCGAAAAATCACATCTTTCTTTCTTTCCAAAATTTCTGTCGTATTCTCGTACGCACGTCCCCACATACCTACCCTGGAACTACGGGGTATAACATTCTTCCCCCCTTAGAAACATTCGTCCCGAATGTTCCTTCTAAGTCTCCAAAACATACCTGTGCCGGTATAGCCTTCACTACTATACTTACCAAACCAAACCTGCCACCAATGGCCATAGTATAACTTACACGCAACTCTCAATCCAAGCCAACGAGGAATCACCTCTAACGTGCCTATGACAACACAAAAATTCCACCCACGGTCCAAAGGATACTTTCTTCCCCTCCTTACTTATAAAAAGGACACTTCCATCATCTTAACACATCTTAGCCTCTTCTCTTACTCGTCGCATCTTCCTCGTACACTTGAAATCTTCCTACAATACATACCACATTTCGGTCATTGCTTCAGTTTCCAAAATCTCGGGGTCACTATCTCTAACTTGGTCAGCATACTAGCCTCAAATTCTTTCAAGGCCATTCCCGGCCTTCACGATCCGATTCTAGTCGAACGCATCCACAAACCTGTACGATGGTTACCTAAACTTGGGCCTAGCACCCTCGTGACCCTATCACACAGCGGGACTACCACAAATTGACCCCACCCCAAACCGGGCTGCGGGTTGACCCGCGACCTTGCCTCAACCCGACCCATTTACCGTGCCAAGCTCTTGTTCCCCGATCCGGAACAATCTTATCTATCAAATCACGAAAACCTAGTGGGCTTCTTAGCTCAACTACCCTCTTATAATTCACACCACTCAGGGACTTATCACACAATTATACCCCACGTATACTATGCACTCCGACAAAGGTCAATCGTAAACAAAATCTTTTACTCAAGACGGCCTCGCATCTAAGGCCTCCACGTATAATATTCTAAGGTTCACACCTTCCATGACCCCAAACTTACCTCTTCAATTAGTCATGTTCTCTAAGTTACACTTAACAGAATGCTATCCGTATAGCACTTCACACGTACCCACCATAATAACATAACCAAGTCTCTTAAGGGCTAAAGGTATCTCTCAGAACTCTTCGCCTTACTTCCTCTTTGTTGCTTCTAACCATAATCCTCGCCTGCAGGCGCCTAGCTATATAAGGCGATGAACCACCACCGATCCCGGCGTCGAGTCTCTACATCCGCTACCTCTAGTCGGACAAACTCTCACCAAATGGCCCTGTTGGCCGCCAGCATACAAGCTGTCGAAGCAGTACGACACTCCCCACCATGACGCCTATCACAACGGCCACACCGAGGTGGGGGTGGCCTCTCCTGGCTAACCCCCCTTCCTCTCCGAACCACCGACCGCACTAACCCGTAGGCCGAGTCCTCGCACTGTATCCTCCTACTAGGACATCCTCCCATCACATGGCCCTGACGGCCACAGGTATAATAATCTCCCAAACTAGCACGACACTCGAGAATCATCCTCGCCTCTCTATCCATAGAACTCGCGAATCAGAACTCAAGAAATCCCGAAGTCTCAGACTATCGGATCTAGGGTGAACCACTGGTACTGCCGGAACCACCGGCTCCCGTCCGTCCTCATTCCCAGCCACCAGCCTTACTAGTAACTGGGCCAACTCCTGAACTCATATCCTCGGCTCCTAGTCGTGGAACTGGAGGCTCAGGTATCGTGGCCTCCGTAGAAACTGCTGCCGCTCTAAACTCTGCTGGGGCTAGCGGCGTCATAAAACTCGTCGTCAGAAGTACTATCTCAGGTAATGACCAGGCCTGTGCCCTCGCAACCCTCTGTGTTCAACTCGTAGCTCCCTCTGCTGCCTTGCCCTTCTGGGCTCTGGTTGCCTTGCGTAGAGGCATAACTGATATAAAAGAACACGTCAGAGGGAGTCCAACTTACAACACAACTCTAAGGCACGATCTCAGAGTGAGAAGAATGGAAACCAATTCTAAATGTCCTGCAACCTCCTGATTATAGATGTGGTGCACAACACACCGATAATCAAGACTCTACTAGACACGGTCTGTAGACACTTTCCGAGGACTAACTGCTCTGATACCACTTTTGTCACGACCCGACCTCGGGCCCGCGACTGGTGCCTTACCCCGGGCACCCTAGTGATACAACATCAGAGAAAATCAGCGGAAATAAAAACTAAAACATGAGACAAGACATAAAGTATGAAAACAGGTTAACCAAAACGGTCACCTTCATGTATATACATATAACTGAACAGTTAAAATCCTTTACAACCCTGCCCACAACAGTACTACAGACCTCTAAGAATGTAACCATAACTATGACGGGACAGGGGCCGCCATACCACGAATGTACAAGTAACTACACTGACAGGGGACTATACCAAAGATGAGCCTCCGGAGAAACAGAGCTTCCCAAAACGCTGAACTGTGATCCTATGAGCGAGGATCCACAACCGATGTACCTCTACTGCGCAGATGAACGCACTTCGCGAGGTCGACAACAGGTACCAAGTATGTGAAACTGAAAATACTGTAAATGAAATCATAGTAGTCTATATAAAACAGGAGACATATATGATAACCAAACTACAGTACATAACATGTAAGCAGTCACGTCAAGTCAGGGACTCACGCCCTCAAAGTCATCACTCCAATATAACTATGGGTCTCACGCCCACAACATCAATCATGCCCGTGGAATACCTTCCTCACTGCCGGCAGTCTATGATATAACAACACCAAGAAGTACACATGAACACCAGGTCCCACCTGTGTTATAAAAACCGTACGGGGCAAGTACGAATGCTAACTACCAGATACCAAAGCCGCATCATCAACTGACCGGGGCAAGTACGAAAGCCAACTACCAGATACCAAAGCCGTACCAACAAATCTACATAACCATACCACGAAGCTGACCCAGGGCAAGTACGAAAGCCAACTACCAGATACCAAACCTGCGCCACGTAGCTGGCCGGGGCAAGTACGAAGACTAACTACCAGATACCAAGCCGGAATCACGAGACTTCGCCACACCACAGCTATAAGCTAACTCACGGTCGACACGGCAAGTACGGGCGCCGACTACCGTGATACCAAGCTGCGCCACGAGTCGGGCCGGCAAGTACGAAGACCAACTACCAGATACCGCGCCGTGTCACGAGACTTCGCCACTAAACCGAGCGGCAAGTGTGAAGGCTAACTACTGTGCACCAAGGCCGAATCACCACGAGACGGGCAAGTACGAAAAGCCAACCACCGATACCAAGGCCGACCAAGAAACCTCGCGGAGAGCTAGTCCATGGAATAACACTATCAAATAGTGGAAACGAACCTTCATCACGGCAGATACCCGCGACCATCCATCGAGTCAGTATGCCCATGGACCATCATAGTGGAAGCATACCCGTGGGCCGCCCATCGTGTCAGTATGTCCAAAATGATTAAGAATAACATGACCGGGAGTTTAACCCGTCGCATGGCCGCATGCCCCCGGAATTCTTCATCGGTGTAAACATGTCCATGTAACGACAAGATAACCGGCCCTCCACCGAGAGACGCGGTAACATAAGGATACAACACTTACACAACAAGGCTATCACAAGCAAACATAGGCAAGTTACTCACAACTCAAGGTACTTTCTTTTTATGCCAAAAATCCGGGTTTGAACCCCAAAGTACTACGTACGTTAAATTCTTTTTAAAAGATCCATTTCTTTTACAAAGGTCACCCGATGCCCGTATTATCAAAATAGAGTGACTAACATTTTTAAGTAAACCAAAACAATTTCCATACCTTCTTTTTAAACCAACTTAAGACAAAACCATGCCTTCCTTTTTACATAAAACACTTCTCCTTTTAAAAGTCAAGTAACAATATACTTTTCAAAATAGTTTAAGCTTCATAACTTCAAATTCTTAAGTCTCTTACCTTTTAAATCAAGTCCCATAACTTGGGAAATCAAGCTTCATTACTTTTTTAAAAAATATGTCAAGTTACCATTTTAAATCCGATAATAAAACCATTCTTTCATTTTCATAAAGTCGTTATAACTAACTTCCCATAAAGCTATTATAACACTTTATGTTTAAAATCAACAAAAACCACTCAAGTCCTTAACATTTCACATCAAGTCACCTAACTTTAAAATCAAGTCAAAGACACAAAAAGGAAGTCAAACTCCCTTAACACACGTGCGTCTACCGCACTATATATTTCACATATAATGTCAAGTCAAATATAAGTCAAGTCTTTTATCTTTTAAAATCAATAAACCAACCAAATTCACTTAGCAAATGTACGTCTACCGTACTACATAGTTCACAACAATCATGCTAGAAAAGATAGGAAGAGGTTCACATACCTCGCGACGGTTATCGACAATTAGCAAAACGCTCCAAGTACTATAACCCCGCTAGCCTTTTCCACCCTTCCGAGAATACGCTAGTCGAGAACTTCAACCTATAAAGGTCACAAAACGTCTATCAACCTCTAGATCTCTTCAGAGAATATTCTAAATACCGCATTCCTTTATTCTACGTAAAATTCGGCAAAGACCTCCCCGCAAACACATAAATAACCCCATAACAAGGCCGCTACCACGCCAACAACTCCTGGGATTACACGTCTAATCTGGACGTGTTCAAATCGCCCACAATAATACTACACAAGTCTCATCAGAATACACCCAATGTAAATACAGTTCAATCCTTTATAAACATCCTTCCAATATATCTAATACTCAGTTCTAAACTACTACAATATGTAATATTCAATTACAATAGGGGGACATAGATCATTACCTCGATAAGCCCAAAATTATCCAAGATTATAAGTCGATCCTGGGCAACGTTTAGCACCAACTCCTTACGCTCCAACCCGCTCCAAGCGACCCTTAGAAGTTTCTAAACAACTTCTCTTAAAACTTCAACCAAGCTAGGAAGATTTTTCTAGGGTTTCATTTTGCGACTATTGGAATAAAGTATTATTTTCGGGCTCCTAGTATTGAAATATCTTGGAATACAACTAGGGATACTAGGATAAGGTATTTGGGATTATACAATAATACACAAAGTATTTTCTACTCAAGTGGGGGAGGAAAAACGAGAACAAGCTAAGGGAGGGAGTATTTTTGCTATGGAAAACTTCAAGTGTGGATGATATTTGTCTTCAACATAAGGGGGTATTTATAGAGGAATCAAGGGTCATGATCAAGATTGGGCCATGTGTGTGTGGGTCCCACCACACCACATGGCCAACGAATGCACAAGACAAGTGGCTTGCCACTTGTAAGGCCATTTCGGCCAAGGGACAAGTGTCTAGCCACTTGTCCCACCATTTCGGCCAAGGTGGCCACATGGTGGTGACACGTGTCGCCCCCTACTCGTCCAAAATATTTCGTCTTCCGAAAATATCCAAAATATCGAAAATCCCAAAAACAATGCGGGCCCCACAAAACCGTAAATTTCTCCCGTGGGCCCCACGTGACCATTTCCGAAAATAAAATCTCATAATTCTAAAATAATCCAAGAAGCCCAAATACCAAATCTGGGAATCCAATTCCCATCAACGGACCTTTTTTCTTCACAAAAACCGGAAACTTTTCCGTCGAAAAATCACATCTTTCTTTCTTTCCAAAATTTATGTCGTATTCTCGTACGCACGTCCCCACATACCTACCCTGGAACTACGGGGTATAACAGTAAAGCCCCGAGTTACTATTAATTCCATGGATTTGCTACCCATGATGCGAGTGCGACGTTTGTACTCATTGCGGGCCCATCGGGCCTAAGCGGGTGAAATAGTCCTGTGCGGGTGAAATAGTCCTATGCGAGGAATATCTCATGCGGGTCCACATGACCTATGCGGGCGGATACAGCCTATGCGAGGAAGTTACCTCATTGCGGGTCCACAGGACCATGCGGGTGAAATAGTCCCAGGAGTAGGATTTCTTAATGACCTTGTTACACCCCGTAGTTCCATAGTATGTATATGAGGATGTACGTACGAGAATACGACACAAAATTGGAAAGGAAGAAAGATGTGATTTTTTCGACGGAAAAGTTTTCGGATTTTGTGAAGGAAAAAGGTTCGTTATTAGGAATTGGATTCTCAGATTTGATATTCGGACTTTTTGGGATATTTGAGAATTATGGAATTTTATTTCCGGAATTGGTCACGTGGCCCACGGAAAAAATTACTGGTGGCCCACTTTATTTTCGGATTTTTGCATTACGGATATTTTCGAAGACGAAATATTTTGACGAGTAGGGGCGACACGTGGCACCCTATGAGGCTCATCGTCAAAAATTGCGGGGACCACGTGGCGGGCGTTTTTGGGGGACAAGTGGCAAGCCACTTGTCCCATTATTGTGGTGAACAAATGGTTGGCAAACTACCCACACACATGTACCCCATCCTCACCTTACACTTGCTTTAATCATAGCCCTTGATTTCTCTATAAATACCCCATTGTTTCAAGACTTTATTCATCCTCACTTAAGAGTTTCAAAGGCAAAATTCTCCCTCCCTCCTCGTGTTGTTCTCGTCCAACACCCCCCTTTGTGTAGAAAAATCCTTCAAGTGTTGTTATTATCCCAAATACCTTAGCCTAGTATTCCTAGTAGTATTCCAAAGTTATTTCAATACTAAGAGCCGAAAATACTACTTTATTCCAATAGTCGCAAATGAAGCCCTAGAAAAATCTTCATAGCTTAGATGAAGTGTTAAGAGAAGTTGTTTAGAAACTTCTAAGGGTTGCTTGGAGCGGGTTGGAGCTAAACGTTGCTCAGGATCGACTTATAAATATTGGATTATTTTTGGCTTATCTAGGTAATTATCTTTATCCCCCTATTGTAATTGTAAATTACATGTCAGAGTAATGTATAGTTGAGTATACTATATATAGAATGAATATTGATAAGAATTGAATCAGATTTACATTGACCGTATTTACAGTAGACTTGTAGTATTATTGTGGAGTAGAATTGTACACGTCAGGTTAGGCGTGTAACCCCACTCGAGTTGTTGGCCGGGTAGCGGCCTTGATAGAAGAGATTTATGTGGTTACGGGGGGGGGGGGGGGGGGCGGGGATGCCGAATTTTCCGGATAAAAATGACCTTGTGCGGGGAATTTTGCAACCAAGGGATCGGGAAGTTGATAGGCGTTTTGTGGCTTTTTAGGGAAGTACTACGAGTAGCGTATTCTACTTGAAGGGTGGACAAGGCTAGCAGGGTTACAGTACTTTGGAGCTGTTTGCTTTTTGTCGATAATCGTCGCGAGGTATGTGAACCTCTTCCTATCCTTTCTAGCATGATATTTATGAAATATATATAGTGCGGTAGACGCACGTGTGTTTAAAGGAATTTGATTTTCCTTTTGTGTCCTTGACTTGATTCCAAAGTTAAGTGACTTGTTATGAAATATTAAGGACTTGAATTATGTTAAAAAGTTGTAAAACCTCACTCATGAGTAATGGGTGTGTGGTCTTTTAAAGAATAAAGTTATCTTGATTTCAAAAATAAGAATAGTTGTCCTTGGTTGGTTTAAAACATAAAGTGTTATAATAGCTTTATGGGAAGTTATTTATAACGACTTTATGAAAACAAAAGAATGGTTTTATTATTGGATTTAAAATGATAACTTGACATTTAAGGGTTGGAGGTTGGTTTCCTTAAAAGATATGATTTAAAGATTAAGAGCCTGACTTTGAAAGTAAAGACACTTGACTTATAAACAACTTAATTTTGGGAAAGGAGAAGTAACTTGATTTAAAAGGTATAGGTTACTTGTTTTTAAAAGAGTAAGACACTTGGTTTAAAAAGTATATTGCTACTTGACTTTAAAAAGAAAAAGTGTCTTTGTTTTAAAGGAAGACATGGTTTTGTCTTAAAATGGTTTAAAAAAAAAAGGCATGCTTTTGTCTTTAGATTGGTTTAAAAAAAAAGGTATAGAAATTGTTTTGGTTTACTTAAAAGATAGTTACTCTATTTTGATACTACGGGTATCGTGTGACTTTTGTGTGAGTAACTTGACTATGTTGGCTTGTGATAGCCTTGTAATACTTTCTTGTTGGTTTGATAAGTAAACATGTTATGATGCTACGTGTGTTAGTGTCTTGTGATGTTTGTGTAAGGGGGTTATTCTTGTTGTGCTTACGTTGTTAAACGATAATCCCGTTGTACTGGTATTATATCACATACCCCCCTGACTTGTTATGATGCCGAGGATTTGCCACCCTCGATGCGAGGAATACCTCATGCGGGTCCATGCGACCTATGCGGAGCTGCGGGAGTTCCAGGATTGATCATTCCGGGTGTGTTACGCCGATGCGAGGAATACCTCATGCGGTCCAGTGACTACGCGACTGGGGTCCAGGATGATGCCGCGTTAGCTACCCCGATGCGAGAATACCTCACGCGACCTAGGTGGTCTATGCGACCGCAGAGTTCCAGGATTAGGCTCGCATAATGATACTATGGGCGATCGCCTTGCTTCGATCATTAGCGCCTAGAAAAGACCGATTACGTTATATCTATTTTGCTCTTGTTTATGTTGTGGCACTACGTGCGCTAAATTGGTTGTTAAACGTATTTGTAATTGGTTTTAAAATGTTATGATTTTATTTCGATTTTACGCTTCACATACTTGGTACTGTTATCGACCTCCTTCGGGGGGCTGCGTTCATGCCGCAGGTAGAGGTACACCAATTGTTGATCCTTGCTCATAGGATCACAGTTCAGCGTTTGTAAAGCTCCGTTTCTCCGGAGGCTTATCTTTTGGTATGATTCCCTGAGAGTGTAGGTTATTATACATTCAGGGGTATGGCGGCCCCGTCCCGCGTTGTTGTTATAAAACTCTTAGAGGTCTGTAGTAATGCCAGGTGGTTTGTAAAAGGGATGCATGCTCAAGTTTTTATTTATATATACGTAAAGGTAACCGCTTTGGTTAGCCTATTTTCTTATTTCCTCGCTTATCTTTTATGAGTTTTTATTTCCGCTGATTTTCTCGATGTTGTATCACTAGGGTGCCCGGTAGGCACGACCACGCCCGGTCGGTCGTGACAAAAGTGGTATCAGAGCAGTTAATCCTCGGAAAGTGTCTACAGACCGTATCTAGTAGAGTTTTGATTATCGGCGTGTTGTGCACCACACCTATAATCAGGAGGCTGCAGGATATTTAGGATTGGTTTCCATTCTTCTCACTCTGAGATCGTGCCTTAGAGCTGTGTTATAAGTTGGACTCCCTCTGGCGTATTCGTTTGTGCTAGTTATGCCTCTATGCAAGGCAACCAGGGCCCAGATGGGCAAGGCAGCGGAGGGAGCTACGAGTAGAACACGGAGGGTTACGAGGGCACGGGCCTGGTCATTACCTGAGATAGTGCTTCATTCGGGGAGTTCGGCGACGCCGCTAGCCCCAGGAGAGTTTAGAGCAGCCGCAGTAGCTACAGAAACCACGATACCTGAGTCTTCAGTTCCACGACCAGGAGCCGAGGATACGAGTTACAAGGAGATGGCCCAGTTACTAGCCAGACTTGTGGCTAGGAATGAGGCCAGACGAGAGTCGGAGGTTCCGACAGTACCAGTAGTTCACCCTAGATCCGATAGTTTTGAGACTTCGGGACTTCTTGAGTTGCAGTCCACCCGAGTTCTATGGATTGAGAACTGAGGAAGATCCTCAGGAGTTTATTCGACAGTTGCAGCGGATCATGAAAATGATCAAGACCTTAGAGGCATTTCCTACACGCTTCTTGCCCTCGCAGATGAGGAGAGCTCGGGCAGATAGATTTATGATGTTAAGGCAGAACGGGCGGACGGTTCGGGAATTCAGTATAGAGTTTGACTCATTGGCTCGTTATGTCCCCGCTTTAGTGGCAGACATGGAGGATAGAGTGCACCGATATGTCACAGGACTTGATGATTATCTAGCAGAGAGTTGTACAAGAGTAACTCTTCAGTCAGACATGGACATTGTCCGTATACAGGCTTATGCGCAACAGACTGAGGAACGTAGAGATCGACGGATTAACCAAGATCAGCAGAGGAGGGCCAGAACAGCAGGGTCCTTTGGTAACTTTCGAGGCGGATCTTCTCAGCAGCAGACTGGTTATGCGCCTCCGCCAGTACAGAGTGGTCCTCCACAGGCTTCAGGACGTTCGGGGTATGCAGGAGTTGGTCAGAACTCCAGGGTTTCTGGTTCACAGATTTACATAGGTTCTAGCCAGCCAGATTCAGTTTTCCCTCAGTGTTCACTATGTGGTAGGCGTCATCCCGGGGAATGTCGTCTTTTTACGGGTGCTTGTTTTACCAGCGGCCGTCAGGGCCATGTGAGGAGAGAATGTCCTAGTAGGGGGGATACAGGTGGGACGACTTAGCCTACCAAGTCAGTTGCGGATTAAGTGGTTCGGAAAGGAAGGGGTGTTAGCCAGAGGAGGCCACCCCCACCTCAGTATGGCCGTTGTGGTAGGTGTTCTTATGGGGAGTGTCGTACTACTTAGATAGCTTGTTAGGCTTGCGGCCAGCAGGCCATTTTGCGAGAAATTGTCCGACCAGAGGTGGCGCGGATGTTACGACTCAGCCTTCGGGATCAGTGGCTGGTTCATCACCTTCTGTAGTTATGCGCCAAAGCAGAGCGGATTTGATTAGAGCGACAGGGAAAGTGAAAAGAGTTATAGAGATATCTTCAGCCCTTAAGAGACTTGTTTAGGCCGTTATGGTAGATACATGTGGAGTGCTATGTTCGGTTAGCATTGTGTAAGTTGTGATTAGAAAACATGGGTAGTTGAAAAAGGTAAGTCTGGGGACGAGAAAATGGGGAGCCTTAGAATTTATAACAGTTGGGACCTTGGATGCAAGGCCGTCCTGAGTGGATGATTTTACGGTTGGTCTTTGTCGAAGTTGTCACGACCCGTTCCGGGGCCCGTGACTGGTGCCTTACCCGGGCACCCAAGTAGTCATACATCAGAGTAATCAGCGGAATATAAAAACAAGGCATGAAACAGTTGTAAAATGAGACACAGTTTTATGTGAGAAAATGTCGCCTTTCGGCATATATATATAAACATAGTTTTGCAGTTACATCCCAACTGTACAATGGGACTACAGACCTCTAAGAAGATAACAACTATGGCGGGACAGGGCCCCGCCATACCCTGAATGTACAAAACTATATACAACAACAGGGAGATCATACCCAAAAGTCTAGCCTCCGGAGAAGATGAAACTCCTGACACCAAAGTAAAAAGATCCTAAGGATGTGGATCTAGCACCTGCTTGCCCTTACCTGCGGCATGAACGCAGCCCCCCGAAGGAGGTCAGTACAACAGGTACCAAGTATGTGAAAATGTAAAGTACTTAAATGAAATCAAAGTATTTAAAACCATTTGCAAATACAATCAGTTCATTTGCACATAGTGCCATATCACAAACAAGAACAGTAATAGGTAAACTGTAACATGTCTTTTCTAGGCCGCGAATGATCGAAGCAAGGCCAATCGCCCATAGTATCATTATGCGTGCCTAATCTCGACTCCCGCATCCGCATAGTCACACATGCACCCGCATGAGGTATTCTCGTGACGGGGAGCTAACCCCTGCATTCTCCCGACTCCGCATCCGCATAGTCTCAATAGACCATAGTCACATTGCACCGCATAGGGCATCCCCGTGACGGATAAAACACCCGGAATGATCAATCCTGGAACTCTCGCAGCTCCGCATAGTCACACAGACCGCATAGGCCGTATAGACCCGCATCAAGGGTGGCAAGCCCTCGGTATAATAAGTCAAGGGGGTAGGTGATATAATAACAGTACAACTGACTTACTGTTTAGCAACATAAGCATAACAAGAATGACCCCCTATCACCACATCACAAGACACTAACACACGTAACATCATAATATGTCTACTTTTCAAACAATCTTACTATACCTTACAAAAATCAATACAAGGTTTTTATAAACAATTAAGTAAACAGTTCCTTTTATCTTTCTTAAGTTGTTATACCTAACTTCCCATAAAGCTAGTATAACTCTTAAGCTCTTTGTTTAAAACCAAATATTTCTCTTCTGTTAAAAATGATTCAGTATTCTTTTGAAATGCTTCAAGATCCTTATTATTCAGGCTTAAGTCACAAGACATTGCCGTAAGTATTATTCAGGCTTAAGTCAAAAGACATTGCCGTAATTATTATTCAGTTAACACTCGTACGTCTACCGTACTAGATATATATTTAAAATATCATGCTCAAGAGTATAGGAAGAATCACATACCTTCTCGGCGAAATCCTCCTGCCAAGTCGAATATGTCGCGCGCAGAGAATCAGCCTATAATAGTCAAATACGTCTATCAACGTCTAGACTATTCTGTAAACAGTTCTAAGTAGAGGGTTCTCTATTCTACGGAAAATTGGGCAGCACTTCCCTACCCGCCAAGCTACTCAAGTCATCAGTGAAAACAAATTCATGTAAGTATAGTTCAATTATTCTTCTTTTAAACCCTTCTACTGTGATAACAGTTCAATTCTATTCTTTAATATTCTTTCATATCTTATACTCAAGTCTTAACTATTCTTATGTAATATCCAATTACAATAGAAGGACAAGAGTATTTACCTCGATAAGCCCAAAATTATCCAAGTTAAAAGTCGCTCCTGAGCAAGGTTTAGCTCCTAATTTGTACGCTCCGATAGCTCCAAGAACCCTTAGAAGTTCCCAACAACTTCTACTAAAATACTATAAGGGAATTGGGCTAGGGTATTTTAGAAATAGCAACTATACTTGGAAGACAACATTTCTACCAAGGGAGGGGGGGTAGGTTTCGGCTAGGACTACTAGGCTAGAGGAGGGGGGGGGGGGTTTCGGCCAAGGGCCTTCACAAGGGGGGGAGGGGGAGTGTTTGGACGAAAACACTACAAGAGAGGGGAGGGATTTTTCAAGACTGGGAAATTGATTTGTGGATGAAGAACTCTTCATCTTAAGGGGGTATTTATAGGTCAAGCAAAGGCCAACCAATGGCTAAGATGAAGCCAAGTGCAAGGCAAGTGTAAGGTGAGGATTTAGGCAAGTGTCCTTATCCATCTACTACACAAATATCCTACCAACTCCTTGACTAAGGAGAAGGCACAAAAAACGTGCCAACTTGCCCAATTTTTGCCGTCCAATGAGGGTGACAAGTGTCACCCTCCCGTTGGTCCAAAATGTTTCGTCTCTCGGAAAAATCCGCAAAAATTAGAAATGACATAGCCGGAATTTACCCTACGCGAGTTTAGTAAAATGTTTCGTCGAAAAACGATTCTTTTAGTAAGTTGTGCACAAACTTTTTCGTCCATAATGCCTAACTAAGGCTAAACTTTTGTACGTACACCCTCACGTACATACTCTGGAAATACGGGGTATAACAGAAGTACTTGGTATGCGTGATATATATTGTGGGATAATTCCATGGGTAGTGTGAGATGGAAGTGGTAGCTTTCATGACGTGAACTGGTAAGATTGTTCCGGATCGGGGAACGAGAGTTTAGTACAAAGTGGGTCGGGTTGAGGCCATATCGCGAGTCAACCCGCAGCCCGGAATGTGGTGGGGTCAGTTTGAGGTGGTCCCGCTAGATGATAGGGTCACGAGGGTGTTAGGCCCAAGTTTAGGTAACCATCGTACGAGTTCGTGGATGCGTCCGACCAGTAGTCGGGCCGATGAGGTCAGCCCATCTTGTCTTTCAGTTAGGCCTGCTTACTCGGCGGAGGGTTATGCGAGATGTTATGTATCAGGGAGGTTGTAAGGCTGCACGGGATTCCTACTTTTTATGACAGGCAGTGGAGCCCAGTTTTCGGCTATTTCTTTTGTTTCTGGAGGTTTTACCAGGCGGGGTTAGGGACTCAGGTGAGTCTCGGTATTGCATTCACCCTCGGGCCGACAGACAAACAGCGCGTTTTATCCAGACATTTGAGGATAGGTTACGGGCCGGTGTTTTGATTTCAGGGGTAGCTGTAAGGATTATTTGCCTCTTGTTGAGTGAGCATTATAATAGCTACCATTTCAGTATTCGGATGTCGCCTTATGAAGCCTTGTATGGGTAGGAGTGTAGGTTGCCGGTCGATTGGTTCGATGTTGGCAAGGTTCAGATAGTTGGTCCATACTTGATTCAGCAGGATGTGGGTAAGGTGAAGCTTATCCAGAAGAGGTTATTAGCAGCTCAGAGTCAACAGAAGTCGTGCGGATAATCGGTGTCGACACTTGGAGTTCAGGTTGACAGTGGGTCTTCTTGAAGGTACCACCCCGGAAGGGTGTGACGAGATTTGGAAAGCACGGGAAACTTAGCCCGGGGTACTTTGGGCCTTTCAGATCATTGTAGAATAGGCCAGGTTGCCTATAAGTTAGCACTGCCGTCCGACTTAGGAGGCAGTACGTCCGGTATTCCATGTTGCTATGTTCGGAAGAGTATCAGAGATCCATCCAGAGTGTTCCCAGTTAATGATGACAAAGTTAGAGATAGTAACCCCGAGATTTTGGAAACTGAAGCAATGACAGAATGTGGTAAGTATATTAGGAAGAGTTCGAGTGTACGGGGAGGGTACGACGAGTAAGAAAAGAGGCGTAGATGTGTTAAGAAGATGGAAGTGTCCTTTTTATAAAGTAAAGGTGCGAAGAAAGTATCCTTCGGTCCATGGGTGGAGCTAATAGTATTGTTATACGCTTTAGAGATGATTCTTCGTTGGCTTGGATGTGAGTTTTTGCGCGTATGTGGTATTATGGCCAGGTGTGACATAATTGGTTTTGTAAGTATAGTAGTGAAGACTATACCGGCGCATGTGTGTTTAGAGACTTAGAAGGAACATTCGGGACGAATGTTTCTAAGGGGGGAAGAATGTTACACCCCGTAGTTCCAGAGTATGTATATGAGGACGTACGTACGAGAATAAGACACAAAATTGGAAAGGAAGAAAGATGTGATTTTTTCGACGGAAAAGTTTCCAGATTTTGTGAAGGAAAAAGGTTCGTTATTGGGAATTGGATTCCCAGATTTGGTATTCGGACTTTTTGAGATATTTGAGAATTATGGAATTTTATTTCCGTAATTGGTCACGTGGGGCCCACGGGAAAAATTTACGGTTTTGTGGGGCCCACTTTATTTTCGGATTTTTGGCATTACGGATATTTTCGGAAGACGAAATATTTTGGACGAGTAGGGGGGTGACACGTGGCACCCCCATGTGGCTCATTGGCCGAAAATTAGGGGGGGGACCACATGGCTTGGACGTTTTTTGGGGGACAAGTGGCAAGCCACTTGTCCCATTTTTGTGGTGAAAAAATGGTTGGCAAACTATCCACACACATGTACCCCATCCTCACCTTACACTTTATTTAATCATAGCCCTTGATTTCTCTATAAATACCCCATTGTTTCAAGACTTTATTCATCCTCACTTAAGAGTTTCAAAGGCAAAATTCTCCCTCCCTCCTTGTGTTGTTCTCGTCCAACACCCCCCTTTGTGTAGAAAAATCCTTCAAGTGTTGTTATTATCCCAAATACCTTAGCCTAGTATTCCTAGTAGTATTCCAAAGTTATTTCAATACTAAGAGCCGGAAATACTACTTTATTCCAATAGTCGCAAATGAAGTCGTAGAAAAATCTTCATAGCTTAGATGAAGTGTTAAGAGAAGTTGTTTAGAAACTTCTAAGGGTTGCTTGGAGCGGGTTGGAGCATAAGGAATTAGAGCTAAACGTTGTTCAGGATCGACTTATAAATCTTGGATAATTTTGGGTTTATCGAGGTAATGATCTTTATCCTCTATTTGTCACGACTGCCCGGTTCGTGGATCGTGCCTTACCCGGGCACCCAAGTAGTCATACATCAGAGAAAATCAGCGGAACATAAAACACAACATGAAATAATGCAAAGGAAACACATGTTTATCTGAAGAAAAGTTGCCTTTCGGCATATATATATATATGAAAACTTAGATCCGAACAGTTACATCCCATTACAACCCTGCCCACAATAGTACTACAGACCTCTACGAATGATATGACAACAACGACGGACAGTGGTTCGCCATACCCTGAATGTAAGCACCTACAACAACAGGGACTATACCAAGATAAGCCTCGGAGAAACGGAGCTTCCCAAATGCCGAATCGCGGACCAAGAGCGAGGATCAACGATCGTGTACCTTTACTCGCGGCATGAACGCACTTCAAGGAGGTCGATAACAGTACCAAGTATGTGAAATCAAAAATATCAGAAATGAAATCATAGTAGTCTATATAAGGCGGAGACATGTATGATAACCAAACTACAATTCACAATAAATAAGCGAATATGTCAAGTCGTGACTCACGCCTCAAAGTCATCACTCAAATATAACTATGGGTCTCACGCCCATAACATCAATCATGCCCGTGGAATACCTTCCTCACTGCCGGCAGTCTATGGTATCAAAGCACCAAGGAATACACATGAACACCAGGTCCCACCTGTGTCATAATAAAACCGTACGGGGTAAGTACGAAGGCATAGCCGACTACTAAAACCCACGCACTAACAGTGGTCATAAACTGTATCATGAGATCTGTCTAGACCATCACATGATCAAAGCTGGCCACTCGCCCGCAATATCTAATGTGCGCGTCTAGCCCTGGAATTTCCCGCAGCTCCGCATAGGCCAACCTCATAGGCCCGCATGAGGTATTCCCCGCATCGAGGGTAGCTACTCCCCGGCATCCGCCTGGACTCGCAGTCCGCATGGCCACATAGACCGCATGACCATAAAGGCCGCACACTAACCTGGAACTCTCGTAGCTCCGCATAGGTCCCCGGGACCCGCATGAGGTATCCTCGAATCATAGTCACACTGCATCGCTCGAGTATTACCCGCGCACGGAGGGCTTAACCTCCGGGAACATGTCAAGGTGAGTGGTACAATACCAACATAACGGCTGATCGTTAAACAACTTAAGCGCAATCGAGGGAAACCCCTTTACACAATCATCACAAGATACTAACACACGTAGCATCCTAGCATGTTTCCTTATCAAATCAACAAGAAAGTATTACAAGGCTATCACAAACCAACACAATCAAATTATTCACACAAGGTACTTTCTACTATATGATTAACAAGATCGGGTTTTTATCCCCAAAGTACTTCATACATTAACTCTTTAAAAGATACGTTACTTTCACAAAAGTCACACAATACCCGTAGTATATAAAAATAGAGTGATTATCTTTTGAAGTAAATCAAAACACTTCTCTTTGTAAAATCAAGTAACAATATTCTTTTCCAAACGTTCAAGTTTGCCTAATTTCAATTACTCAAGTTTCTCATTTTCGAAAGGTTTCGTAGTTCATAGTTTTAATCCTTTAAAACAATTTGAGAAACATATACCTTATGTGTGAGTAGGTTATTCTTGTTCATAACAATCTTATTACAGCAGCCATGATCTAGGAAATGTAATATCATTTTGTCTCATCTTAGCTTCTATGCAGATGGAAGTTTCTACTGGTTTTAATAATACTTTATTAGTCAAAACATTTCCCTTTATTAGCGCTGTTGTGGTTTGTTCGATACTTATTCTGATTTCTAAAATCAGTAAAACATTATTCCTTTTAAAAACCAAGTACTTATTACTCACGAATGAGGTTTCACACTTTTTAACAAAATTCAATTAAGTCAAGTCTCTTATCTTTTAAGATCAAGTCTCTTAACTTCTTAAATCAATAAATCATTCTTTTTATCCCTCTTAAGCCGTTATACCTAACTTCCCATAAAGCTAGTATAACTCTTAAGCTTTTAAAACCAAGTATTACTCTTCTGTTAAAAATGATTCAGTATTCTTTTGAAATACTTCAAGACTATTCAGGCTTAAGTCAAAAGACATTGCCGTAATTATTATTCAGGCTTAAGTCAAAAGACATTGCCGTAATTATTATTCAGTTAACACACGACGCTCACCGTACTATATATATTTTAAAATATCATGCCAAGAGTGTAGGAAGAATCACATACCTCGCGACGATTATCGACTATTAGCAAATAGCTCCAGCAATCGTAGTCCGGCTAGCCTTTTCCACCCTCCGAGTAGAATACGCTACTCGCAGTACTTCAACCTATAACGGTTATATAAGTCTATCAACTTCTACATTAATATTCTACTGAAGCGATTTCAGTTCAAGTCTTTTCTGTAATATCCTTCTATTACAGTTCAATTCTCTTCTATGAATCTTATATTCATTTCAATACTACTACAGTATGTAATTTCCAATTACAATAGGGGGACAAGATATTTACCTCGGTAAGCCCATAATTATCCAAGTTTAAATGTCGATCCTGAGCAACGTTTAGCTCCTACTCTGGGCGCTCCAACCCGCTCCAAACAACCCTTAGAAGTTTCTAAACAACTTCTACTTAGCACTTCAACCAACTATGAAGATTTTCCTTAGGGTTTTGGTTTGAGACAAAAGGACATAAGGTAGTATTTCCTGCTCTACGTATAGCGGTAACTTTTGGAATCCGACAAGGTATAAGGCTAAGGTATTTTGGGTATAGTAACAATACTTGGAGAGTATTTCTACCAAGAGGGGGGGTATTTTCACGAGAACAACACCACAAGAGGGGGGGGTACTTCTCGGCCAAAGGCCACTAGGAAGGGGGGGAAGGGTTTCGGCCAAGGGCCTTCTCAAAGGGGGAGGGGGACTCTTGGACGAGACACTACACTTAAGGGGGAGGAAGAGAGCTTTCAAGACATAGAAGTTTGGATGAAGAAGTCTTCACAAAGGGGGGGTATTTATAGGGAAACCAATGGACAAGATCAAGCCATGTGGGGGGCAAGTGGAGGGCCAAGATCAAGCCAAGTGCTCCCTAACCCTACTCCACAAAACAAGGCACAAAACAAGGCACCAAACATGGCACAAAATAAGGCACAAAACAAGGCCAAGAACCGTGACCCATCGGCCAACTAGCACGCCCACTTGAGGGTGACAAGTGTCACCCTCCCGTTGGTCCAAAATATTTCGTCTCTCGGAAAAATCCACAAAAATTAAAAATGACATAGCCGGATTTTTCCCTTCGCAAGTTTTGTAAAACGTTCCGTCGAAAATCGATTCTAATCGGGGGTTGTGAACAAAATTTCGACCCTTGCCTACTTTAAGGTTCAAACTTCTCTACGTACGCCCTCACGTACATACTCTGGAAATACGGGGTATAACAATTGTAATTGGAAATTACATGTTGTAGTAATGTATAGTTGAGTATACTATATATAGAATGAATATTGATAAGAATTGAATCAGATTTACATCGACCGTATTTACTGAGACTTGTAGTATTATTGCGAGTAGAATTGTACACGCCCTGTTAGACGTGTAACCCCCGGAGTTGTTGGTCGGGTAGCGCCTTGATAGAGAGGAGATTTATGTGGTTACGGGGGGAGGTGCCGAATTTTCCGTAATAATGACCTTGTGCTTGGAATTGTGCTACCAAGAGATCGGAAGTTGATAGACGCTTTGTGGCTTTTAGGTGGAAGTACTACGAGTAGCGATTCTACTTGAAGGTGGACAAGGCTAGCGGTTACTGATTTTGGAGCTGTTTGCTTTTGTCGATAATCGTCGCGAGGTATGTGAACCTCTTCCTATCCTTTCTAGCATGATATTTGTGAATATATATAACGGTAGACGACGGTGTTTAAAGGAATTTGATTTTCCTTTTGTGTCCTTGACTTGATTCCAAAGTTAAGTGACTTGTTATGAAATATTAAGGACTTGAATTATGTTAAAAAGTTGTAAAACCTCACTCATGAGTAATGGGTGTGTGGTCTTTTAAAGAATAAAGTTATCTTGATTTCGAAAATAAGAATAGTTGTCCTTGGTTGGTTTAAAACATAAAGTGTTATAATAGCTTTATGGGAAGTTATTTATAACGACTTTATGAAAACAAAAGAATGGTTTTATCATTGGATTTAAAATGATAACTTGACATTTAAGGGTTGGAGGTTGGTTTCCTTAAAAGATATGATTTAAAGATTAAGAGCCTGACTTTGAAAGTAAAGACACTTGACTTATAAACAACTTGATTTTGGGAAAGGAAAAGTAACTTGATTTAAAAGGTATAGGTTACTTGTTTTTAAAAGAGTAAGACACTTGGTTTAAAAAGTATATTGCTACTTGACTTTAAAAAGGAAAAAATGTCTTTGTTTTAAAGGAAGACATGGTTTTGTCTTAAAATGGTTTAAAAAAAAGAAGGTATGCTTTTGTCTTAAGATTGGTTTAAAAAGAAGGTATGGAAATTGTTTTAGTTTACTTAAAAGATAGTTACTCTATTTTGATACTACGGGTATCGTGTGACTTTTGTGTGAGTAACTTGACTATGTTGGCTTGTGATAGCCTTGTAATACTTTCTTGTTGGTTTGATAAGTAAACATGTTATGATGCTACGTGTGTTAGTGTCTTATGATGTTTGTGTAAGGGGGTTATTCTTGTTGTGCTTACGTTGTTAAACGATAAGCCCGTCAGATCGTATTATATCACATACCCCGACTTGTTATGATGCCTAGGATTTGCCACCGATACGGCGAATACCTCACGCGGTCCACGCGACCTACGCGAGTCGCGGAGTTCCGTGATTGATCACCCGTGTGTTACGCCGATGCGAGGAATACCACGCGGTCCAGTGACTACGCGACTTCGAGGTCCAGATGATGTCGCGTTAGCTACCCCCGATGCGGTGAATACCTCACGCGACCTAGCGTCTACGCGATCGCGGAGTTCCAGGATTAGGCTCGCATAATGATACTATGGGCGATTGGCCTTGCTTCGATCATTAGCGGCCTAGAAAAGACCAGTTACGTTATATCTATTTTGCTCTTGTTTATGCTGTGGCACTATGTGCAGTTAAATTGGTTGTTCGTACGTATTTGTAATTGGTTTTAAAAATGTTATGATTTTATTTCAGTACTTTACAATTTCACATACTGGTACCAGATCGACTCTCCTTCGGGGTCGCTTATGCCGCAGGTAGAGGTACACCAGTTGTTGATCCTCGCTCATAGGATCACAGTTCAATGTTTGGGAAGCTCCGTTTCTCCGGAGGCTTATCTTGTGGTATGATTCCCTGAGAGTGTAGGTTCTTATACATTCAGGGGTATGGCGGGGCCCTGTCCCGTCGTTGTTGTTATAAAACTCTTAGAGGTATGTAGTACTGTTGTGGGCAGGGTTTGTAAAAGGGATGTACTGTTCATGTTTTTATTTATATATACAGAAAGGTAACCGTTTTGGTTAGCCTATTTTCTTATTTCACTGTTTATCTTTTATGAGTTTTTATTTCCGCTGATTTTCTCTGATGTCAGATCACTAGGTGCCCGGTAAGGCACCAACACGCCCTGGTCGGGTCGTGACAGACCTACGGGTGGCCCTACTTTGATCATGAGCCTCATATTTTTACGCAAAGAAAGTATACTCTTGTTTACTCTCATTGTTAGTAAGGCACAGCATCGTTAATCGAAAGTTATCATACATGTCTCCTTTTTATTTTAGACTTATGATTTCACTACAAGATTTCTGGGCCACATATTTGGTACATGTCAGATCGACTCCTTTCGGGACCGCTCATGCCGCAGGTAGAGTATACATGTTGCTGATCCTCACTCTTAGGATCATTGTTCAGTTGTTGAGAAGCTCCATTACTCCGGAGGCTTATCCTTAGTACAGATCCTTGGTATGGTCGGTGGTTGTACATTCAGGGGTATGGCGGGGCCCTGTCCCACCACAGTTGTTATTCTTAGAGGTCTGTAGTCATGTCTTGTGGATTGGATTGTAAAGGAAAAAAATGTACTGTTCTGTTTTTTTTATTATGTAAATTGTACGAAAGATGGCCTCATCGGCTAGCCTGTTGTTGTTTATTGTCTAAGTGTTTACTTGTGTTGTGTATGTTCCGCTGCTATTCTCTGATGTATACCTGCGCGGTGCCTGTGTAGGCACCGCCGGCCCGGCCTGGGTCGTGACAAAAGTGGTATCGTGAGCGCTTAGTCTTCGAAAGTGTCTACTGCATCGTGTCTAGTAGAGTCTTGGTTATCGGTGTGTTGTGCACCACATCTATAACCACGAGGCTGCAGGACATTTAGGATTGGTTTCCATTCTTCTCACTCTGAGATCGTGCGATAAAGCTGTGTGGTTAGGGTCGTCTCTCCCTAACGAGTTATGTTGATTGTAACTACGAAAGGCAAGTGATGACCAGAAAGATTATGTGGATTGCGTATCCAGGTTGGTAATATTTGTAGTATAGTTGGTATTATGACATACAACTATACAGATTTATGTATGAGGGTCACATATGTGTTGCCTAGGATGATCTTAGATTACCAAGAATTGGTAAGGACTAAATAGATACCGGGAATGTATGAAACAATTTAATGAACTCTCATCAAGGTTTTACGTACTAATTTGAGATAATTAGAGACGATGAGTCATTCGAGAAGGAAATGGACCCTTAAGAAGTTTAATTAAGGGACTTAATGGGAGACTATGTTAGTAACTTAAGCTACGTGGTATGCTTAAGGTAATGGTACGGGTGAGATCCGTATGGAGTAAGTATGGTTGTTGTGGTCAAAACAACACGATTATGGTATTATGAGAAGTTTTTGTACCCGTTTACGGGGGGACTGATAAGGTAGGCTTGGAGCATGGAAATTGCGAGCCTAAGAATATTGATAACCGCCGAGACCTTAGGTATATACGTGTTACACCCCGTATTTACAGGACATGTTTTAAGAACGTATGTAAGAATCCCAAATGTTAAGATTTGAGACTAGTAAAAATTTATCGGAATTTTGGAATTGTCGGAAAACGTAATATTGTGACGAATGGGAGGGCGACACGTGTCACCCCCCTTAAATGGTCTTGGACGAAATTACATGGGCACAAGGGTCATTTGACCCTTGTTAGGAAGACAAGTCTTGCAAGTAGTAATGCTTGATATATTTGACTTGGTCAATGGGACCACTAGCTTGATATTTAAAGGAACTTCATCCAAACCACACATTTGTGCTAATCTCAACCCTCCATGTTACTATATAGTAGTACTAGTAGTGAGACAAGTTCCACACTTAGCCAAATTTTCAAGAAAAATTGGATGAACTATGCAAGAACTCTCGGGTTCATTAATGGGGAGAAGGAAAAAATTTTGTTTGTTGTCCATTTAGCTCCACACTTTAAACCAAGGTTCAGGAGTGTATTGTGAGTGTATCTCAATAGAAAATCCTTAAAAGATAGTTTTCGTATTAGTCGCAAGGTGAAAACCTAGTTGCTTTTCTAGGTTTTGTTTGGAAGTTTGAAGGAAAGTTGTTGGTATTGTTCTAAGGGTCTCAAGCGGATTGAAGTTGTTGAAGGGCTCTAAGTTGCTAAGGAGCGACTTGGATTTGGAGTCGATTAAGATTCGTTGAGGTAATAATCTTGTCTCTTAAAAGTGTTACAAGATTATATATATTGTTGTTAGATTTACATGTTTCTAGCATGAAGTTTATGTGTTGAAGTTTTATAAGTATTATGGATTGATTGTAGCCTTAAATCCGAAATGTCATTTTAAGCCATGTGAAGTTGGATTACAATTTGGTCGTTTATTAGAATCGTCGCATGTTACTTACTTGAAGATTATAGTAGTTATAATCGATTGCGACTTGATATCATGTTATGCTAACAACTTGGATTGAAATGGAAATTGGATAAGAATTGGTGTTATTGTACTCAATGTGGCCGAATTGGACTAGTAGTTTGTATTAGTTTGATATCTTTTGTGGGGCGGAATTTTACACGTCTAGTAGGCGTGTAATCCCCTATTGTTGATTGCATTGATTGGGCCTTAAATGTGGCGTGTTTGGTTATTGAATTTGGCCTTGAAAAAGGTGGAAAAGTATGTAGAAACAAAGGAGGTGCTGTCCGATTTTCCGTAGAATTTAGTGACTTAGCACTTAGAATATTCTACGTTTGAAGTAAGGGGTTAATGGACGTATTGTGGCCATTATAGGTTGATGTACTTAGTATAGCGTATTCTACTTGGATGATGGAATAGCTATCAAGGTTGAAGTACTTTGGAGCATTTTGCTACTTGTCGATAATCGTCGCGAGGTATGTGAACCTCTTCCTTCCTTTGGCATGATTCTATGTATGGAATATACATGTGGTATTATTTCATGTTTCCTTCTACTCTTAGAAGTTAAGAGGTATGTGTGTGATTTACTATATGTAAAGGTTATGTCAAAGTTATCCTAAGTCCTTACCGAGTCTTATGGGGGATGTTGGTAAGAGTCGTTAGGAGGTACTTGGCTAATTTATGGCACGAATGAGAATAAGTATCGAACAAGCCATTGCAGCGTTAATAAAGGAAAATGTAATGACAATTGATAATATTAAAATGAGTAGAATTCTCCATCTGCATAGAAGCTAAGATAAGACAAAATTGTATTACATTTTCTATATCATGGCTGCTTAAATAAGATCGTTATAAACAAGTATAACCTACTCACACACATAAGGCATATGTGTTTAACTTAAAGAATTCACGTTATGAATTTTTAAGACTATGAACCTTAGACTCATAAAAGGTTGAGAGACTTATTTTCAGGTAATGAAACTTGATTTCTTAAAGGAAGAATTGACAAGATTTAAGGGAAGTAACTTGTTTTAAAAGGTGTGAGTTACTTGAGTTTTAAAAGTTAAGAAACTGGATTTCTAAAAGTTAAGAGACTGAAAGTATTTTGAAAGTTAAGAGAATTGATTTGAAAGTATATAATACTTGGTTTTAAAAATATAAGTCTCTTGGTTATAAAAGGAATGTGTTGTCTAAAACCATAAAGGGTTATAACGGCTTTATGGGAAGTTGTTATAACTTCATGGATGGTTAAGAGAATGGTTTTCTAATAAGGTAAACAAAGAAATAACTTTAAATAAGGAAGTGTAATTTGATTTTAAGGTATCACTTGCTTAAAGATTTAAAGTAAGGGTCACTTGATTTAGAAGCCGAAATGTATTTCTAAAAGTAATAGTGACTTATGTGACATGTACACAAGCCTTGATACTACGTGTTAGTATCTTGGGGTTTTATATGAAAAGGAATCTTTTGAAAGAATGGAAGACGTAGTACTGGGGTTAAATTCCGGATTTTTATGTGAAACGAAAAGTGCCTCGAGTATGTAAAAGTGAAAGTCTAAAGAATTAATGAACTTGCCTATGTTGCTTGTGATAGCCTTGATTGCAAGTATTATATGTTTACATTGCCGTGACTCTCACCGAGGGTCACTGTCTTGTAAGTTTACTTGGACGCATCGAAGCGATGTGGGATTCCACGCATGCTTCCATTATGATTGATCCGACATGCTTATACGATGTGGGATTACGGGCATGTGACCAGAGGCGTTAGATTCCTGATTTGTTTTATTACCCACGGCCATGCTTATACGATGAGGATTCCGGCACGCGACCATGCTATGACGACTATTACCCACGGGCTAGCTCCCATGAAGACATACGCACTACGAGGACGCCGAGGCACGTTATGGCCATGCTTATACGATGAGGATTAGGGCACGTCGCGTTATATATATATATATATATATATATATATATACATATATATATGTATATATATACATATATATATATGTATATATATACATATATATGTATATATATATATACATATATATATGTATATATATATATACATATATATATGTACATATATATATATGTATTGTATATGTACGTAAATGAGGTAGGATGCCACGCACGTCACACGGTTATATGTTACCCTTACGATCGTCAATGATGGGGATTCCACGCAAGTGGTATAGATATATATATGTATTATATGTGTTATATATGTGTACGCACAAATGAGGTAGATGCCACGCGCGTCACATGGTTATGTTATTCACTTATAACGCCGGGTGACGGGGATTCCACGCACGCTTTGATATTTGAGGGCTTGTGTCGGTAGCCCTGTGTGACTATTGTTCATGTGTTGAAATAGTGTTTAAAAGGTAAAACTGACTTTCATTACTTTCATTTTGGTAAGGCACAATGTACTGTTATTTTGGTTATCATACATGTCTCCAGCTTTTTATAGACTGCTATGATTTCATTATGATTTTCGGGCCACATACTTGGTACATATTTCAGATCGACCTCTGGGCCGCTGCTCATGCCGCAGGTTTAGGTACATAACTTGTTGATCCACGCTCTTGGGTCACTGTTCAGTTCTTGGAAAGCTCCATTTCTCCGGAGGCTTTATCTTTTGGTACGGTTCCCCTGAGGTTGTAGATTCATGTTTATTCAGGGGTATGGTGGGGCCTTGTCCTGCCACAGTTGTTATGTTAAAACTCTTAGAGGTCTGTAGTCACATATTGTGGGTCAGTTTGTAAAAGGAAAGGAGGCAACTGCTTCGTGTATGTATTTACTTATCTAAAGAGAGCCTTATCGGCTAACCTGTTGATTTTATCTTTGTTGATTTATTTTTTTAAGTTTCATGTTTGTTCCGCTGATTATCTCTGATGTATACCTGTAAGGGTGCCCAGGTAGGGCACCAGTCGCGGGCCCGGGGTCGGGTCGTGACAATAAGGCTTTCTCGGGTAGTAAAAAGTTAAGTCAGACCAAGGATAAGAGTTAAGTGCAACGCTGAGTCGGGTTGAGGACCTATTAAGGGTCGCCCCATAGCCTGAAATGGAATGGGATCAGTTGGTAGTAGTACCGCTACGTGACAGGGTCACGAGGGTGCAAAGCCCAAGTCTAGTAAATCGTTTTACGGATTCGTTGACGCATTCCACCGAACGTGTCGAGAGCGGAAATGGCCTTATATTGTTTAATTTAGTAACTCCAAGGATTGGAGGCCAGATTTAGTATGGAAGTTATGTACGTATGTTAGTATAAGTTTGGGAGTACGGAAAGAGTACGACCAGTGAAAAAGAGAGCAACCAAGTGTAAAGAAATAGAGCCTGAACCCATGAGAACCTTTCGAGGTAACTACACCCGTGAGTGATGGGTGGTAGCTGAGCGGGTATATAATAACTGCCCGGTGACGATACTGCCGACCCTAGCGCACCTAGTAGCCGATACGATGCACTCGAGGTCATTATGAGTACGGTTAGTTGCCTCTTGTTATGCCAACGCTGATCGCAGAGAGATTGGTTCGGTACAAGTTTTCCAAAGAAACCGCTATCGAATGGAAAGGAAGGAAGTGGTTGTAACGGTGAATTAATGTCACGACCGACCCGGCTCGCGATCGTGCCCTACCCGGCACCCCTTTCGTAAACATCTGAGAATAGCACTGGAAAATACACTACTAAATAAAATACTTAAACATAAATTAACACGAGGCTAGACGATAAGGCCACCTTCCGTAAAAATATACTCAATCCATAAATAGAAAGACATTTTTCTTTACAACCCAATCCACAATGTGACTACAGACCTTAAGAATAACAACTCAAGTGACGGGCCCCGCCATACCCCTGAATGTACAATAACCGACAATACCAGGGATAAGCCTCCGGAGTAAAGGAGCTTCTCAACAGCTGAACAGTGATCCTAAGAGCGAGGATCAGCAACCTGTACTTTACAATATAAAGTAGGAAGCTCACGATCAAAACAGGACCACCTGTCCGCAGTATCATTAAGCAATCCTATTCCTGGGACTATTTCACCCGCATAGATCGCGTGGACCCGCATGAGGTATTCCTCGCATGGGACTATTTCACCCGCATAAGCCCTTACGGACTCGCATGAGGTATTCCTCGCATAGGCTGGACCCGCCCGCATGGGACTATTTCACCCGCATAAGCCCTACGGACTCGCATGAGGTATTCCTCGCATCGTGGGTAGCAAATCCACGGAAATATGCAATGCCACAAACCCGGGGAATGACCCCGCAATTATTACTGAACTACTAGCACAAATCCGGCTATCACACAGAACATAAGCACTACCGGCTTATTATACAATATATAAGCAAGTTAAGCAATCCCCTAACTTCTTATTATTCTGTTTCATATACACTCTCATTTTAGTTTACTTAAGGCACTAGCATGTTCTTTATAAAAATCCGGGAATTTAACCCAAAGTACTACGTACTCTTATTCTTTCAAAATGACTCATTTCATTATAAAACTTCCAAGATACTAATAACCGTAGTATCAAGTTACAATTTCTTTTTCAAGACAAGTCACAATACTTTTAGAAATAAAATTAGGCTTCTAAATCAAGTGACTTCTTCTCTCGTAAAAGCCTTAGGCAATTGATGCCTTTAAATCAAATTGCCTTTCAAATAAAACAAGCCATTTATCTTTCCATAAAGCCAATATAACCAACTCCCCATAAAGTCGTTATATTCACTTTATACCTAAGTCAAGTACAATTTCCTATCCAAGGGACTTATATGTTTAAAACGAAACAAGTGTCACATTCTTTAAAACTCTTCAAGTCCCTTAACATGCTTAAATTACTTAAGAGTAAACCATTCTCTTATTAACTTTCCATAAAGCTATTATAACCAACTTCCCATAAAGCCGTTATACTAGCCTTATACATTAGCAATTTACATTTTTCCTTATAACCAAGAGACTTAAACTTTCCAACAAACAAGTATTAAAATACTTTCAACATACTTAAAGTCTCTTAACTTTTGAAAATCAAGATATCCTTAATATTTAATCAAGTGAGTTAATTCCCTAACTCAAACAACTTGGGCATTCTTAAAATAAGCCAAGGATATCAAATAGACTAGATTTGTCAAAAATCTCAGACGTCTACCGTACTATACATTTACAACTTAATCATGCTTAAGAGATAAGAAAGTTCCACATACCTCTTCGGTTTAATCCACTTGCTAAGTCCAAACGCCGTACGTAGTATGTCAACCTATAATGACCATAGTACGTCTATTAACTTCTAGTTTCAAACGTAGAATGTTCCAAGTGCAAGTCACTAAATTCTACGGAAAATCGGACAGCACTTCCTTTGTTTTTACTAACTTTGCCACCTTTTTCAAGGCCGAATACAATAACCAAACAGCCCCAATTGGCTCACCACAATTTATAAGGTAGTTCAATACAAATGAATAACCAAACAGCCCCAATTGGCTCACCACAAACGATAACAAACTAGTCTAAACTATAATGTCAATTCGGCAATTAGGCAACAATACAAATCGTTTCCAATTCCTTTTTAATCCAAGTGGTTTAGTATAACATGATATCAAGCCGCAATCGATTACAACTACTACAATCCTCAAGTAGGTAAATATGCGACGATTCTAATTAACGCCAAAAATTGTATTTCAATTTCAGGCTAATCTCTAGGCTTCTACGATCCATGTCACTTATCAAACTTCATAACACAAATCACATGATCACTTATAACTTATCATAACATGAAATCTTCAATTACAAAAGTAAAACTAAGATTATACCTCAATTAGCCCAATTATGATCCAAGATCACAACCAATCCACGCTTAAAAAGACTATCTTCAAGTTTCAACTTCAAAGTTGAATAACCCTTTAGGTTAAAACACCAATTTTCCGGATCTTTCTATTGAGAAACACTTACTATACCTTAAAGTGGGAATTATTGACAACAATTGAAATTTTTCCTTCAAACCCTAAGCCTAAGCCAGTTCTTCAAAAATTTTTGTAAAATTTGTCTAAGTGTTTTGCCTTGTCTTGCACTAGTATACATATATAACAAGATGAGGGTCAAGATTAGAACAAGTCAACAATGCAAGACTTGATCTTTTAAATTATGGTCAAATGACCATTTCCATGTCAATTTCGTCCAAGAGTATTGACACGTGTCTCCGCAATATTTCATTTTCCGACAAATTCCAAAATTCGATAAATTTTACTGCCTCAAATCTTAACATTTGAGTTCTAGAAACATATCCCGAAATTTCCGGTGTAACATTCTTTAGAAACATTCGCCCCCGAATGTTCTTTCGAGTCAACTTAAAGATAGACATAGTCTTCTTTACAACCCCTACATATCAATAATACCACACGAGGCCTCATAACAATACACATACTAAAATGTCAAGTGAACCCCTACGTACAATGTCGATTATCCGCATAAAGCTTTGTTGACTCTAAGCTTACTAATAATCTTTCCTGATAAGCTTCGCTTATCCACACTGAATCAAGTTCGACTAAGTAATCAATCCTCGCCTATGTCGAACCATCCAACCGCGATCTACACTTACATACAAGGCCTCCTACAGGCCATCTAAAATCGGAAGGGTATTCATATCGCACGTAACAAGAAAAGAGGCAATTAACCTTCCCGCTATTCTGAAATCAAAAACACAGCCCAAACCTATCCTCAAATGCTCGGATAGTACGCTCGCTCGACTGGCCGGTCCGAGGTGTAATGCACCACTGAGACTCACCTGTGTCCCTAAAACCCTTCTGAAAAACCTCCTGAAGTTATCTGTAATCGAGCTCATCTGTCGGACATCATAAACGTAGGGACCCCGTGCAGTCTCACAATCCCCCTGCTATACATGCTAGCATAAACCTCAGCCGAGTAAGTGGTCCCAATCCGAAAGAACACGGCTGGTTTCGCCAGCCTAATTACCATGACCCCCAGGGAGTCGCACTTCCTCCGAGTACGATGCCACCCTGTAACAAGATCCATATTAATTACCTCTCATATCTAGGTTGGGATTTCAATCGCCGCAATAGCCCACTAGGCTTCGTACACAACCATGACTGCTACTAATTCGACACCGCAAGAACTCCGCTATGTCCCTTTTTCCGGTCATCTTACCCATACATACATCTGAGGTCACGACACAACTTAGTCGACCTCGAGCAGTGCGAGCAATAAGCACTGTATGCCTCCCCTAAAACCTGCTGACTAGTCCTGCAAAGACCGGTACATGCAATCTATCTCATCTCACAAAGACTTATCCGTGCTACTCAAATAGGCTCTTCTCTCCTGAGAGTCATATCTCGATATCAGATCATAATCGATCTCATATCGCCGCCTCTTTACTTCCTCAACGATGGAAGACTCCGCAACCTCTCGGATCGTAACTTCATTAACCTTGGAAACAAATAATCGAACCCTTAGGCTTGGTAATCAAGAATCTTACAGCTACATCCTCGCCTATCCGCTGCCCAACCGCATCACCCTTAGTCCACCACAAAGAGTATTCAGAATCGTCTTGGCTTTCCCTGATGGTATAGATATCAATAACACAATCCTTGAGTAACTCTAACCACCATCTGTCGCAAATTCTACCGCCTCACGCAGATATACGAGGCTTTTGTGGTCCGCACAAGTATCCACATGAAGTTCAGATATACGCCCCGCCCCAAATCTTCAAGGCATGATTTAACCGCCAACTCTAAATCGTGAGTGGCGCACTTCTTTCCCGCTTCCCTAACTACCGGAAAACATAGGCTCTATCCTTCCGGTCATACAAGACACAACCTAGCCCAACACCCAACGTGTTATCAATATAACCTAACCTCTAGTCTCACAGGGGTTAGAATCAGAGTCGTGGTCAACTTATCTTCTAATAATCGAAACCTTTCTCATTCTTGCGAAATATTCGTGTCATTAATTTCAAATATGGTTCTTGTTTCCTTTTCTCTGTGCAACCAAACTTGGTCATTAACTTAGACTTAATTCCTTTGCTTGCCTCATGGCTAAGACTTACATACCAAACACAATTTGTGGGGAAGATTTCCTGATTGTCAAGTAGTAACCCGATTATTTCCTCCTACCGCAGAGCTTATAGTCAGTATTCAACCTCAATTCACTAATTGCATACTCCAATGACTTGTCAAGATTTCCTATCGCTCGAGTGTCTACCGCCTCCCGTAAGTTATTTCACGTTGTCCCGGGATCTCCTATCCCTCCGTAACTTCTTACTATCTTTCTTGTCAAGCAGTGTTACCACATTTCCTCGGCGCTCTTACGCCCATTATCTACTAATGGTCTTTACACTCGTCTGGGTAATCATGACTCGCAACTTACATTTATATTTTTACAATACTTCGCCGACCAATTCAGACGTCGCTCTTATTACTCCAACCCAACACTTTTTCCACGGTTATCCACAATCAGAACCTATGGTATGACGATATCAAGACCTTATCGTCTTTATATCCTTCGCCTAACAACATGGGTACATCGTAACCCCATAATACGCAAACCGCCCTTTTACGGGGAAGAGAACTTATCTCCATTACTTAAACTTTCCTCGAGTCACAACCCTAATCACGGGTCCTCTTGCGGTCCAATAATTATCTAATCATCACGCACCGCTTTAAGTTCGTGTAGATTTTCCAACCTACCAAAGATGCCTCGCCTTTCCACGGCAAAGACTGCATTTATTTCTTTCTTGCCTTGCACATTTTCCCGAAATTATCCGGAAGGTCGTGGCCCCGACCGCCACCCTACACCAACTCCAAGTACTTCCAAGGGCACTTAACATAAATTCCTTCAAATTCATTTATCACATACTTCCAAGGCTAATTTACCCCAAGTGAACAAGTCACATGCACTTAAAAAGAAAACAACGATGCCAAAGAAGGAAGGATAATTCATCGTTACTACCACTTCTCTCCTTTTCACCGAAAATCACCTACGTAAAACCGAATCGAGTCAATCTCTCTTCACTAACGTTGGCATAACAAGAGGCCAACTAGCCCAACTCATAATGACCTCACTGTCATCATAACAGCTCTGGGTCCAACGACTTTATCGTTACGCAATTATTATCTACCGCCACTACCACCAACACTCACGTGTAGTCACCTCGAAAGGTTCTCATGGATTCGTGCTTTATTTCTTTACACTTGGTTGCTCTTTTCTCATCGTCGCACTCTTTCCCGCACTCCCAAACTTATTTTAGCGCACGCATACATAGCCTTCATATCGATCCGGCCCCAATCTTGGAGTTACTAAATTAAACAATACAAGGCCCATTCCGGCTCGCAACCTGGTTCCGTGGAATGCGCCCACGAACCCATAAAATGATTAACTAGACTTGCCTTACACTCGTGACCTGGCCACGTAGCGACTACTACCAACTAATCCCATTTCATTTCAAGCTATGGGGTGACTTAATAGATCCCCAACCCGACTGACGCCACACTTAACTCTTACCCTGGCCCGACTTAACTTTACTACCCGAGAAGGCCTTATATACCTAAGGTCTCGACGGTTATCACGCTCTCGTGCTCGCATTTCCATGCTCCAAGCCTAACTTATCAGCCCCGTGAATCGGTACAAAACTTCTCAGAAAATCATAGCCGTGTTGTCTTGACCACAACAACTATACTTTCTTCGTCCTGATCTCGCCCGTACAATTCCCTTAAGCATACCACATAGCTTAAGTTGCTAACATAGTCTTCCACTTAGTCTCTTAATTAACTTCTTAAGGGTCCATTACATTCTCACACATCTCATCATCACCTAATTATCTCAAATTAGCACGTAAACCTTGATGAGAGTTCCTTAATCGCCATACCTTCCCTATTTATTTAGTCCTTACCCAACTCGTAATCTAAAATCATCCTAGGCAACACACATGTGACCCCAAACATAAATCCGTATAGTTGTATGTCACAATACCAACTATACTACAAACATTACCAACCCGGATACGCAATCCACATAATCCTTCCCGGTCATTGCAATCTCAGTCGCAAACAATCATAACTTGTTAGTGAGAGACGACTTAACCATACAAAATTCTATCGCACGATCTTAGAGTGAGAAGAATGGAAACCAATCCTAAATGTCCCGCAGCCTTCTCCGATTATAGATGTGGTGCACAACACACCGATAATCAAGACTTACTAGACACTGTGCAGACACTTTCCGAGGACTAATCGCTTTGATACCACTTTTGTCACGACCGACCCCGACTCACGATCGGTGCCCTACCTGGGCACCCCTTTGTAAACATCGAGAATAGCAATGAACATACACAACTAAAAAAATACTTAAACATAAATTAACAACAAGCTAGCCGATAAGTGCCACCTTCCGTAAAAATATACTCAATCCGTAAATAGAACAATACATTTTTTCTTTACAACCCAATCCACAATGTGACATGCGACCTCACTTAAGAATAACAACTCAAGTGAGGCCCCGCCATACCCCCGAATGTACAATAACCGATAATACCGTGGATAAGCCTCCGAGTAAAGAGCTTCAACGGTGAAAGTGATCCTAAGAGCGAGGATCAAGAACTCGCATTTTACAATATAAAGTAGGAAGCTCACGATCAAAACAGACCACCGTCCGCAGATCATTAAGCAATCCTATTCCCGGGACTATTTCACCCGCATAGATCGCGTGGACCCGCATGAGGTATTCCTCGATGGGACTATTTCACCCGCATAAGCCCTTACGACTCGCATGAGGTATTCTCGCATAGGTCGGACCCGCCGCATGAGACTATTTCACCCGCATAAGCCCTACGGACTCGCATGAGGTATTCCTCGCATCGTGGGTAGCAAATCCACTAAATATGCAATGCCACAAACCCGGAATGACCCGCAATTATTACCGAACTACTAGCACAAATCCGCTATCACACATAACATAAGCACTACCGGCTTATTATACAATATATAAGCAAGTTAAGCAATCCCCTAACTTCTTATTATTCTGTTTCATATACACTCTCATTTTAGTTTACTTAAGGCACTAGCATGTTCTTTATAAAAATCCGGGAATTTAACCCAAAGTACTACGTACTCTTATTCTTTCAAAATGACTCATTTCATTATAAAACTTCCAAGATAATAATAACCGTAGTATCAAGTTACAATTTCTTTTTCAAGACAAGTCACAATACTTTTAGAAATAAAATTAGGCTTCTAAATCAAGTGACTTCTTCTCTCGTAAAAGTCTTAGGCAATTGATGCCTTTAAATCAAATTGCCTTTCAAATAAAACAAGCCATTTATCTTTCCATAAAGCCAATATAACCAACTCCCCATAAAGTCGTTATATTCACTTTATACCTAAGTCAAGTACAATTTCCTATCCAAGGGACTTATACGTTTAAAACGAAACAAGTGTCACATTCTTTAAAACTCTTCAAGTCCCTTAACATGCTTAAATTACTTAAGAGTAAACCATTCTCTTATTAACTTTCCATAAAGCTATTATAACCAACTTCCCATAAAGCCGTTATACTAGCCTTATACATTAGCAATTTACATTTTTCCTTATAACCAAGAGACTTAAACTTTCCAACAAACAAGTATTAAAATACTTTCAACATACTTAAAGTCTCTTAACTTTTGAAAATCAAGATATCCTTAATATTTAATCAAGTGAGTTAATTCCCTAACTCAAACAACTTGGGCATTCTTAAAATAAGCCAAGGATATCAAATAGACTAGATTTGTCAAAAATCTCAGACGTCTACCGCACTATACATTTACAACTTAATCATGCTTAAGAGATAAGAAAGTTCCACATACCTCTTCGCTTAATCCACTTGCTAAGTCCAAACTCCGCACGTAGTATGTCAACCTATAATGACCATAGTACGCCTATTAACTTCTAGTTTCAAACGTAATGTTCCAAGTGCAAGTCACTAAATTCTACGGAAAATCTGACAAAGACTTCCTTTGTTTTTACTAACTTTGCCACCTTTTTCAAGGCCGAATACAATAACCAAACAGCCCCAATTGGCTCACCATAATTTATAAGGTAGTTCAATACAAATGAATAACCAAACAACCCCAATTGGCTCACCACAAACGATAACAAACTAGTCTAAACTATAATGTCAATTCGCAATTAGCAACAATACAAATCGTTTCCAATTCCTTTTTAATCCAAGTGGTTTAGTATAACATGATATCAAGCCGCAATCGATTACAACTACTACAATCCTCAAGTAGGTAAATATGCGACGATTCTAATTAACGACAAAAATTGTATTTCAATTTCAAAAGGCTAATCATGTCCTTTTCGGTTCTAGGCTTCTACGATCCATGTCACTTATCAAACTTCATAACACAAATCACATGATCACTTATAACTTATCATAACATGAAATCTTCAATTACAAAAGTAAAACGAAGATTATACCTCAATTAGCCCAATTATGATCCAAGATCACAAGTCGCTCCTTAGCAACTTTAGCTCCTCCTTTCGACGTTCCAATCCACTCCAAGCAACCCTTAGAAGCTTAAAAAAAGACTCATCTTCAAGTTTCAACTTCAAAGTTGAATAACCCTTTAGGTTTACGCCTTGCGACTAATACGAGAACACCAATTTTCCGGGATCTTTCTATTGAGAAACACTTACTATACCCTTAGGTACCTTGGTTTAAAGTGGGGGAATTATTGGACAACAATTGAAATTTTTCCCTTCAAACCCTAAGCCTAAGCCGAGAGCCTCTATTGAGTTCTTCAAAAAATTTTGTAAAATTTGTCTAAGTGTTTTGCCTTGTATTGCACTAGTATACATATATAACAAGATGGAGGGTCAAGATTAGAACAAATGGGTGGTTAGGATGCACTTCACAAGGATCAAGCCAAGTGGCATTGACTTGGTCAACAATGTCAAGCTCTTGCCTTTGCAAGACTTGATCTTTTAAATTATGGTCAAATGACCATTTCCCCCATGTCAATTTCGTCCAAGAGTATTAAGGGGGGTGACACGTGTCGCCCTCCCGTTCGTCGCAATATTTCATTTTCCAACAAATTCCAAAATTCCGATAAATTTTACTCGTCTCAAATCTTAACATTTGAGTTCTTATGTACGTTCTTAGAAACATATCCTGAAATTTCCGGGGTGTAACAATTATCCTTCCTTCTTTGACATAGTTGATTTTAATAAGTCTGTGTGACTTGTTCATTTGAGGTGAATTAATGCAGAAAGTAAGTAATACTCAAATTTGAAGGAGTTTATGCTAAGTGCCCTTGGAGGTACTTGGAGTTGGGTTGGTGTGGCGATCAGGGCCACGACCTTCCGGATAATTTCAGGAAAATGCGCAAAGCAAGAATAAGATAAGTACGAGTGTTGCCTACGGAAAACAGAAGACATCGTTGGTAGGTTTTGAAAATCTATACGATTATAAGGGGGCGCTTGATGATTTAGATTTTGTAAGGGAGATAAGTTCTCTCCCCCACGTAAAGGATATTTTTACGTATTATGGGGTTACATGTACCCATGTCGTTAGACAAAGGATAGGAGACGGGTAAGGTCTTCGGTATCGTCATGCCATAGGTTACACTTTTAGATAACCGTGGGAAAAGTGTTGTGTTGGGGTAATTAAGAACGACGCATTTAATTGGTCGAAGTATCGTAAAGATATAAATGCAGGTTATGCATGTATGAAAGCATGCGATTATGAATCAAGGAAGAAATACTTTTGCTAATAACAAGCATAAGGAAGGGTTATGACCAGAATGATAAAAGAGCATACAACTGTGGTTGTGTAAGTTGCACGAGATATGATTACCCCAGACTAGTGTAAAGACCATTAGTAGATGATGGGCAGTAGGAACACCTCGAGGAAAGATGGTAACATCTGTACTGACGAGAAAGATAATAAGAAAATACGGAGGGGTAAGGGACCCCAGGACAACTTGAAATAACTTATAAAGGAAAGACGAGTAGACACTCGAACGATAAGAAATCCTGACAAGTCATTGGAGTATGTAATACCTTGAATTGAGGTTGAACACCTGACTATAAGCTCTACGAGCTGGGAGAAAATAATCGAGTTGCTACTTGACAAGAGCAAGGAAATATCCCCCCTAAATTGTGATTGACAGTAAGTCTTAGCCATGAGGCAAGCAAAGAAATCAAGTCTAAGTTTAGTGACCAAGTTTGGTTGCAACAGAGAAAGGGAAACAGGAACCATAATTGAGATTAAGGATGCCGAATATTTCGCAAGTATGAGAAAGGCCTCCAGTTATTGGAAGATAAGTTGACCACGACTACAGTTCTAACCCCTTCTGAGAGACTAGAGGGTTATGTTACTATCGCGACACTTAGGGTGTTAGGCTAGGTTGTGTGCTGACGCAACACGATAAGGTTAGAGCCTATGATTCCCGACGGTTACGGGAACATGAAAGAAATTACGCTACTCACGATTTAGAGTTGGCGGCAGTTAATCATATCTTGAAGATTTGGAGGAATGACTTATATAGACTTCATATGGATATTTGTGCAGATCACAAGAGCCTCCGGTATATCTTCAGACAGAGGCAGTTGAGTTTGCGACAGAGACGGTGGTTAGAGTTACTCAAGGATTGTGATATTGATATCATATACCATCCGGGGAAAGCCAAGACAGTTACAGATGCTCTTAATCGTGGATCTATGGGTAGTCTGTCAGATGGGCAGCCAGATAGACAGGACGTAGTCCGTGAGATTCATCAGCTACCGAGCCGAGGGGTTCGATTATTTGTTTCCAAGGTTAATGAAGTTTAGATTCGAGAGGTTGCCGAGTCTTCTGTCGTTGAGGAGGTAAAGAGGCGACAGTATGAGGATCCAGTTATGATACGGTATCGATATACGGCTCTCCGAGAAGAGAAGATCTTGTTTGAGTAGCACCGGATGGGGTGCTGTGATATGAGGATAGATTGTGTCTACCCGGTGCTGCAGGACTAGTCAGCAGGTTTTAGGGGAGGCACGCAGTGCTTATTGCTCTAATTGTTCGGGGTCTACTAAGTTGTGTCGTGACCTCAGATGTTTATATTGGTAAGATGGCCTGAAGAGGGACGTGGCAGGGTTGTTGCTTAATGTCTGAATTAGTAGCAGGTCAAGGTTGAACACCAGAAGCCCAGAGGGCTATTGCAGGCGATTTAGATCCCGACTTAGATATGGGAGGTAATTAATATGGATCTTGTTACAGGGTGGCATCGTACTCAGAGGAAGTGCGACGCCCTGGGGGTCATGGTAAATAGGCTGGCGCAACCAGCCGTGTTCTTCCGGATTGGGACCACTTACTCGACTGAGGTTTATGCTAGCTTATATAGCAGGGAGATTGTGAGACTGCACGGAGTTCCTACATTTATGATGTCAGACATATGAGCTCGGTTACAGATAACTTCTGGAGGTTTTTCAGAAGGGATTAGGGACACATGTTAGTCTCAGTGTTGCATTACACCCTCAGACCGACGGGCAGGAAGAGCGTACTATCCAGGAACTTGAGGATAGGTTGTGGGCCGATGTTATTGATTTCAGAGTTAGTTGGGAGAATTATTTGCCTCTTGTTGAGTTACGTACGATAACAGATATCCTTCTAGTATTCGGATGGCACTGTATGAGGCCTTGTATGTAAGAAAGTGTAGATCGCCGGTTGGTTGGTTCGGTGTATGCGAGGTTCAGTTATTTGGTCCAGAATTGATTCAGCGGGCTGTGGATAAGGCGAAGCTTATCCAGGAAAGATTATTAGTAAGCTTAGAGTCAACAGAAGCTTTATGCAGATAACCGACGTTGACACATGGGGTTCAACTTGACATTTTAGTATGAGTATTGTTATGTGGCCACGTGTGGCATTATTGGTATGTAGGGGTTGTAAAGAGACTATGTCGCTATCTTTAAGTTTGACTCCCAAAAGAACATTCGGGGACGAATGTTTCTAAGGGGGGAAGAATGTTACACCCCGGAATTTCAGGATATGTTTATAAGAACGTACGTAAGAACTCAAAAATGTTAAGATTTTAGAGGAGTAAAAATTTATCGGAATTATGGAATTGTCGGAAAACTAAACATTGCGACGAATGGGAGGGAGACACGTGTCACCCTCCTTATTGGTCTTGAACGAATTGAACCATGGGCTAAAGGGTCATTTGACCATTAATAAGATGAGCAAGTCTTGCTAAAGTCTTAGAGCTTGACATTGTTGACTAAGTCCAAGGGTCATGTTACACCCCGGAATTTCAGGATATGTTTATAAGAACATACGTAAGAACTCAAAATGATAAGATTTGAGACGAGTATAAATTTATCGGAATTATGGAATTGTCGGAAAACGAAATATTGCGACGAACGGGAGGGTGACACGGGAAACCCCCCCCCCCCCGCCCGCCTTAGTGGTCTTGGACGAAAATGGCATGGATAAGATGGTCATTTGACCATTAGAGAGATGACCAAGTCTTGCAAAGACTTAAGCTTGACATTGTTGACTAAAGTCCAAGGGCCACTTGGGCAAGATCCATGTGAAACTCATCCAAGCCATCCATATGTACTAATCTAGACCCTCCATTATGTTATATATGTACACTAGTAGTGCAAGACCTTGTCATTCTCAACACTTAGAAATTTTTTGAAATCTTGTCTTGCTCACTTCAGCGAGGCTCATAAATGGGAATTTTCCAAGAGGAAAATTTTCAATTGTCAATAATCTCCCACTTTAAACCAAGGTACCTAAGGGTATTGTAAGTGTATCTCAATAGAAAGATCGGAAAAATGATGTTTTCAGATTAGTCGCAAGGTAAAACCTAAGGAGTTATTCAACTTTGAAGTTGGAACTTGAAGAGGGTTCTTCTAAGCTTCTAAGGGTTGCTTGGTGTGGATAGTAACGTCGAAACGATCAGCTAAAGTAGCTAAGGATCGACTTGTAATCTTGGATCATATTTGGGCTAAATGAGGTATAATCTTCGTCTTACTTTTGTAATTGAAGATTCCATGTTATTATACGTTAGAAATGATCATGTGATACGTGTTATGAAGATTGATGTTGTTATGGAAATTTGGAAGCTCAAATCAGAAAATGACATGTTAAGCCATTTGAAATTGAAATACAATTTGGTCGATAATTAGAATCGTCGCATGTTTACCTACTTGAGGATTGTAGTAGTTATAATCAATTGTGGCTAGATAACATGTTATATTAAACCACTTGGATTGAAAAGGGATTGGAAACGAATTTGTATTGTTGTCCCTATTTTGCCGAATGAACCTTATATGTAGGACTAGTTTGATATTTATTGTGGGGCGGAATTTTACATGTCTTGATTAAGCGTGTAATCCCCTATTGTTAACTACTTTGTTGAGCCTTAAATGTGGCGTGTTTGGTTATTGAATTCAGCCTTGAAAAAGGTGGCAAGTATGTAGAAACAAAGGAAGTGTTGTACGATTTTCCGTAGAATTTAGTGACTTTGCACTTGGAATATTCTACGTTTGAAGTAAGAAGTTAATAGACGTACTATGGTCATTATAGGTTGACATACTACGTGCGGCGTATTGGGCTTAGCAAATGGATTAAGCCGAAGAGGTATGTGGAACTTTCTTATCTCTTGAGCATGAATAAGTTGTAAATGTATAGTACGGTAGACGTACAAGATTTTGACAATCTAGTCCATTTGATATCCTTGGCTTATTTTAAGAATGTCCAAGTTGGTTGAGTTGGGAATTAACTCACTTGTTTAAATCTTATCATTTTTTTTTAATTGAAAATCTTATCATTTTTTTTTGTTTGTTGTCCAATAATCTCCCCACTTTAAACCAAGGTTCCTAAGAGTATTGTAAAGGTATCTCAATAGAAAGATCCCGGAAAAGTGGTGTTTTCGTATTAGTCGCAAGGTGAAAACCTAGTCACTTTCCTAGGTTTTGATTGGAAGATTAAAGGAAAGTTGTTTGTGATCTTCTAAGGGCTTCAAGTGGCGGATTGGAGTGTCAAGGAGAGGCTCTAAGTTGCTAGGGAGCGACTTCGGATCTTGAAGTGGATTAAGGCTCGTTAAGGTAACAATCTTGTTCTCTTAAGTATTATAAGATTACATATTGTTGTAGCCTTACATTTTACTAGCATGAAGTATATGTATTGAAGATTGATAAGTGATATGGATTGTAGAAGCCTAATACGAAATGACATTGTGAGCCATTTGAATTGAAATACAATTTGGTCGTTAATTAGAAATGTCGCATGTTACCTACTTGAAGAGTGTAGTAGTTATAATCGATTGCGGCTTGATATAATGTTATACTAAATAACTTGGATTGAAAAGGAATCGATAATAATTTGTATCGTGTCCTCAAATTGCGAATTGACATAGTATGTCAGGTTAGTTTGATATTAATTTGTGGGCGGAATTTTACACGCCTTGTAGGCGTGTAATCCCTATTGATAACTACATTGTTGGGCCTTAAATGTGGCATGTTTGGCTATTGTATTCGCCTTGAAAAGGTGGAAAAGTATGTAGAAACAAAGGAAGTGTTGTCCGATTTTTGAGAATTTAGTAACTTTGCACTTAGAATATTCTACGTTAAAGCTAGAAGTTAATAAACGATTATGGTCATTATAGGTTGACATACTAAATGGCATATTGGACTTAGCAAGTGGATTGAACCAAGAGGTATGTGGAACTTTCCTATCTCTCGAGCATGAATAGTTGTAAATATATAGTACGCAGAACGCACGAGATTTTGACAATCTAGTCCATTTGATGTCCTTGGCTTATTTTAAGAATGTCCAAGTTGGTTGAGTTAGGGAATTAACTCACTTGTTTAAAAATATTAAGGATATCTTGGTTTTCTAAAAGTTAAGGGACTTGAAGTATTTTAAAAAGTATATGATACTTGTTTCGTTTTAAAAGTATAAGTCCCTTGGATATAAGGAAGAATGTAATTGTCTAAAGTATAAAGCTAGTATAACGGCTTTATGGGAAGTTGGTTATAATAGATTTATGGAAAGTTAAAAGAGTGGTTTACTCTAGATGTATAAGTATGATAAATGACTCGAAATAATGAAAGACAAATTGATTTTAAGGCATCATTTGCTTAAGGTTTTAAAAGAAAGAAGTCACTTGATTTAGAAGCCTAAATGTATTTCTAAAAGGTATTGTGACTTGTCTTGAAAAGTAGATTTGACTTGATACTACGATTATTAGTATCTTGGAAGTTTATATGAAAAAGAGTCATTTTAAAAGAGTAGAAGTACGTAGTACTTTTGGTTAAATTCCCGGATTTTATAATGACATGTTAGTGCCTTAAGTAAACTAAAATGAGAGTGTATATGAATAAGGCTAATAAGAAGTTAGGGGGATTCCTTAACTTGCTTATGTTATGTTAGGATAAGCCGGTATCGCTTATGTTATGTATGATAAGCCGGTAGCGCTTATGTTATGTATGATAGCCGGTTGTGCTAGTTTATGTTATTCTTACGGGGTAAAGCCCCGGGTTACTATTAATTCCATGGATTTGCTACCCATGATGCGAGTGCGCGCTTGTACTTCATCATGCGGCCCATCGGGCCTAAGCGTGAAATAGTCCCGCGGGTGAAATAGTCCTACGCAAGGAATACCTCACGCGGTCCACACGACCCATGCGTGTATACAAATTTACGCGAAGAAGTTACCTCATTGGGTCCACAGACCAATGCGCGGGTGAAATAGTCCTGGAGTAGGATTGCTTAACGACCACGCGGGTGGCTCTACTTTGATCATGAGCCTCCTATATTTACGCAAGAAAGTATACTCTTGTTTACTCTCATTGTTAGTAAGGCACGCAATCGTTAATTGAGTTATCATACATGTCTCCAGCTTTATTTTAGACTTATGATTTCACTACAATACTTTCAGTTTCACATATTTGGTACATGTTGTACTGACCTCCTTCGGGGGAATGCGTTCATGCCACATGTAGAGTATACAGGTTTCTGATCCTCACTCTTAGGATCACTGTTCAACTGTTGAGAAGCTCCATTACTCCGGAGGCTTATCTCAGTATGCATCCTCGGTATGGTCGGTGGTTGTACATTCAGGGGTATGGCGGGGCCCTGTCCCGCCACAGTTGTTATTCTTAGAGGTCTGTAGTCATGTCTTGTGGATTGGGTTGTAAAGGAAAAAAATGTATTGTTCTATTTTTTTTTATTATGTAAATTGTACGAAAGGTGGCCTCATCGGCTAGCCTGTTGTTGTTTATTGTCTAAGTGTTTACTTGTGTTGTGTATGTTCCGCTGCTATTCTCTGATGTATACCTGAAAGTGGTGCCCAGGTAGGGCACCAGTCGCGGGCCCGGGGTCGGGTCGTGACACTATACCTTTTAAAAGTCAAGTTACCACACTTTCAAGAATCAAGGCAAGGATACTAAAATGGAACCGAGTTCTCTTAATTTACGTACGTTTATCGTACTATAAATTTATAAAACTCATGCTCAAGAGATAGGGAAAATTCTACATACCTCTCCGGCTCAATCCACTTGCCAAGTTGAATACGCCGCACGTAGAATGTCAACCTATAATGACCACATTACGCTTATCAACTTCTATCTTTCAACGTAGAATATTTCTAAGTATAAGGACTCTTATTCTATGGAAAATCGGGCAGCACTTCCTTTGTTTCTACGTACTTTTCCACCTTTTTCAAGGCCCGAAAATCAATAACCAAATGCCACATTTAGGGCTCAACAATTCAGCTAACCAAAGGGTATTACACGCCTAACAGGACGTGTAAAATTCTGCCCCACAATTGATATCAAAATAGTCCAATATTTCCAAAGCCATATTCGGCTACAATGTATCACAACAATATCAATTCTCTTTCAATTTCCTTATAAATCCAAGTTGTTATTCTAATATGTTATATACCCTATAACAATTATAAATCCTTACTTTCTTAACATGCGACGATTGTAACTATCGACCAAATTGATTACAACATAAATGACTAACTTGTCCATTTTCGGTTTTTAACATGTCGACATGATCCAAATCTTTTCAAACTTCAATCTATATATCACATGCTCATTTACCAACTACTATAACATGTAATCTTTAATTACATTAAGAAGATGAAGATTTTACCTCAATAAGCCCTAATAATGTCCAAGCGTAAAAGTCGATCCTTAGTAACTTTTAGCTCATCTTCTTATGTTCCAATCTGTTCCAAGCACTCCTTAGAAGCTCATAACCAACTTCTCTTCAATTTCCAACTTCAAAGTTGAAGAACACCTTAGGTTTTCATCTTGCGACTAACGTGAAAAAATAGTTTTTCCGGGATCTTTCTATTGAGATATCCTTGTAATACCCTTAGGAACCTTGGGTTAAAGTATTGTGAATTATGGACAACATTTGAAAAATATTTTGTGGATGAAAGAGCTAATGCCGAGAGCTCACTAAAGGCACACAAGTTTTTTTCTTGAATTTTTCTAAGTGTTAGAACTAGTCTTGCTACAGGGGTGATTATATAATAAAATCAAGGGTCAAGATTAAAGCACTTGTTGGGTTTGGATGAAGGAGATTTAAATATCTTTAGTCAAGTGGGCTCATTGACTTAGTCAATTATATCAAGCTTTGGGCTTGCAAGACTTGATCATCTTACCTTGGTCATTTGACCATTATATCCTTGGTCCATTTCGACCAAGACCACTACTAGGGGGGGCGATACGTGTCACCCCCCATTCGTCGTAATATTTCATTTTCCGACATTTCCATAATTCCGATAAATTCTATAAGTCTCAAATATTAATGTACTGATTCCTTGCGTACGTTCTTATATACATGTCCTGAAATTACGGGGTGTAACAGTATACCTGTAAGGGTGCCCAGGTAGGGCATCAGTCGCGGGCCCGGGGTCGGGTCATGACAAAAGTGGTATCAGAGCAGTTAGTCCTCGGAAAGTATCTACAGACCATGTCTAGTAGAGTATTGGTTATCGGTGTGTTGTGCACCACAACTATAACCAGGAGGCTGCAGGACATTTAGGACTGGTTTCCCTTCTTCTCACTCTGAGATCGTGCGATAGAGCTGTGTTGTTAGGGTCGTCTCTCCCTAACGAGTTATGTTGATTGCAGCTATGAGAAAGGCAACAGTGGCCCTGGAAGGATTACGTGGATTGTGTATCCAGGTTGGTAATAATTGTTATATTGTTGGTATTATGACATACAACAATACAGATTTATGTATGAGGGTCAGTCGCGTGTTTCCTAGAATGATTTTAGATTACCAAGAATTGGTAAGGACTAATTAGATAACGGGAAGGTATGAAACAGATTAATGAATTCTCATCAAGGTTTACGTGCTAATTTGAGATAATTAGGAGATGATGAGCTGTCTGAGAAGGTAATGAACCCTTAAGAAATCATGTTAAGGGACTTAATGGAAGACTATGTTAGTAAATTAAGCTACGTGGTATGCTTAAGAGGATTGTACGGATGAGATCCGTATGGAGTAAGTAATGGTTGTTGTGATCAAGACAACACGATTATGGTATTATAAGAAGTTATTGTACCCGTTTACGGGGGGAATGTGTTATACCCCGTATTTCCAGAGTATGTACGTAAGGACGTACGTAGAAAATTTGAATAAGGTGGTAGGATATTTTTATGGTAGATGGATAAGGTGCACTTGGCATGATCTTGACCCTACACTTGCTATGCACTTGGCATAATCTTGGCAATTGGTTGGCCTTGGCTTGACCTATAAATACCCCCTAAGTTTGAAGACTTCTTCATCCATTATACAAATCTCTAAGTGTTAAAATCCTCCCCCTCTCTTAGTAGTGTTCTCGTCCAACACCATCCTCCCCTTGGCGAGAGCCCTCCCTCTTTGTGGTGCTAAGTCATGGGTACCCCTAGCCTAGTTGTTTTCAGATAATACCCCCTTTGTGGTGTAGAAATACTCTCCAAATATTGTTATAATGCCCAAATTACCTTAGCCGTATACCTTGTAGTATTCTAAGGTTATACCTATACGAAAAACCCAGAAATACTATTATACTTCCCGTCAGTCACAAAATCGAAACCCTAAGGAAAATCTCCATAGTTAGTTGGAGTGTTATGTAGAAGTTGGTTAGAACTTCTAAGGGTGGTTTAGAGCGGTTGAGCGCTGAGTCGAGCTAAACGTTGCCCAGATCGACATTTATACTTGGATAATTATGGGCTTATCGAGGTAATTATCTTGTCCCCTATTGTAATCGATATTACATGTTGTAGGAATATATAGTTGAAGTATACTATATATATAACTAAACATAGCTTGTGGCAATGTCTTTGGACTTAAGCCTGAATTTAAAGTAGAATCGAATCAGTAATTAAGAGATCAGACATGAGACTTGTGTAGTTTGACTGCAGGGAAGTACGCCCAATTTCCCTAGGATCTTGTATCTAGATTTATTCTACCGAGTAGTCTAGACTTTGATAGACTTGTATAACTCAGTATAGGTTGAATGTTACGTGAGTAGTACGCTACTTGAGAAGGTGGACCAGCTAGCCGTTATAGCCGTGAGCGATTTGCTAATAGTCGATAATCGCCGCGAGGTATGTGAACCTCTTCCTATTTCTTCTAGCATGATATGTGTATAACTATGTAGTACGGTAGACGACGTGTGTTAATTGAACGTAGTTATGCACGCAATGTCTTTTGACTTAAGCCCGAATGATAATAATCTTCAAGAGTTCAAGAGAATTAAGAACCGCTTTTTAAAAGAAGAGTAATACTTGGTTTTAAAATCTTAAGAGTTATACTAGCTTTATGGGAAGTTAGGTATAATGGCTTAAGAGAGATAAAACGAATGATTTATTTATTTTAGAAGTTAAGAGACTTGATCTTGTAAGATAAGAGACTTAACTTAAAATGAATTATATAAATTTTGTGTGAAACCTCATTCGTGAGTAATGAGTACTTGGTTTTAAAAGGGATAATGTTTTATCGATTTCGAAATCGTAAATGTGTATCGACAAACCATCGCAGCGTTAATAAAGGAAAATGTATTGAATAATTAAGTATTAATAAAACCAAGAGAAACTTCCATCCGCATGCTAAGATGAGACAAAATGATATTTCCTAGATCATGGCTGCTGTAATAAGATTGTTATAAACAAGAATATCCTACTCACACATAAGGCTTATGTTTCTTAGATGGTTTAAAAGAGAATTATATTCTTAAATAAATAAGACTATGAACGACGAAACCTTTCTAAAATAAGAAACGTGAACATTTGAAATTAGGCAAACTTGAACGTTTGGAAAATAATGTTGTTACTTGATTTTACAAAAGTAAGTGTTTTGGTTTACTTAAAAAGACAAATACTCTATTTTATACTACGGGTATTGCGTGACTTATGGGAAAGAAGCGGATCTTTTAAGGATTTAATGTGTGAAGTACTTTGGGGATAGATACCCAAACTTGTTAGTAGAAAGTACCTTGTGTGAATAACTTGATTGTATTGGTTTGTGATAGTCTTGTAATACTTTCTTGTTGATTTGATAAGTAAACATGTTAGGATGCTACGTGTGTTAGTATCTTGTGGTTGTTATGTAAGGAGTCATTCTTGTGGCTTACGTTGCTATACGGTAAGTCCATTGTACTATTATTATATCACCTACCCTCGACTTATTATACCGAGGGCTTGCCACCCTCGATGCGGTCTATACGACCCACGCGGTCCTTGTGACTACGCGAGTGCGAGAGCTCCAGATTGATCATTCCGGTGTTTACCCGACGCGGGATTCCCTATGCGGTCCGCTGAGACTACGCGGTCTTTTGAGACTATGCGGGTTGCGGAGCCTAGCGGATACCAAGGTTGCCGCTTCGACGCGGGTGTACCTCAGCGCCTAGGACCATGATTCGAGGAATACCTTACGCGGTGGTGTGACCTATGCGAGTCGCGAGAGTTCCAGGATAGACACGCACATTGATATCGCGCAAATGGCGCCTGGATTATGTGGTGCGGTCTAGAAAGACCTCGTGATACAGTTTATGGCATTTGTGGTACTGAGGGTCTTAGTAGTCGGCTATGCCTTCGTACTTACCCCGTACGGTTTTATTGTGATGACTTTGAGGGCATGAGTCCCTAACTTGACATGATCGCTATTTATTGTAAATCGTAGTTTGGTTATCATACATGTCTCCCGCTTTGTATAGACTACTATGATTTCATTTACTGATTTATTTTCGCCACATACTCTGCACTCACAGATCGACCTTCGGCCGCGTTCATGCCGCAGGTAAAGGTACACCCGCCGTTGATCCTCGCCTTAGGGTCACGTCATTGGGAAAGCTCCGCTTTCTCGGAGGCTTATCTTGGTATAGTCCCCTGTTGTTGTAGGTGCTTATATTCAGGGGTATGACGGGGCCCTGTCCCGTCGTTGTTGTCATATCATTCGTAGAGGTCTCGTAGTATCAGGCGGTGGTTTGTAAAAGGATTAAACCGCTCATGTTGAAAAAGTCATTGCTTATATATACGCCGAAAGGCAAGTTTTTCTCGATTATTGTTTCATATTTCATAATATGTCTTGTATCGTTTATGTTCCCGATTACTCGATGTTGTATCACTAGGTGCCCGGTAGTGCACTACCACGCCCGGAATCGGGTCGTGACAGAATGATAAGGTAGGCTTGGAGCATGTAAATTGCGAGCCTAAGAATATTGATAACCGTCGAGACCTTAGGTATATAAGGCCTTCTCGGGCAATAAGATTTAATTCAGACTAAGGGTAAGAGTTAAGTGCGACGGTGGGTCGGGTTGAGGACCTATTACGGGTCGCCCCATAGCCTGAAAAGGGAGTGGGATCAGTTGGTAGTAGTCCCGCTACGTGACAGGGTCACGAGGGTGCAAGGCCCAAGTCTAGTTAATTGTTTTACGGGTTCGTGGACGCATTCCACCGGAACCGGGTTGTGAGAGCCGGAAATGGCCTTATATTGTTCGATTTAGTAACTCCAAAGATTGGAGGCCAGAATTAGTATGTAGGTCATTATGGGTATGGACTAGTTGGCTTCTTGTATGCCAAGGTTGACTGTAGAGAGAGATTGATTCGATTCCAGTTTTCCGGTAAGCCTATTATCGATGGGGAAGGAATGGAAGTGTTAGTAATATTAAGTTATCCCTTCCTTCTTTGACATGATAAATTGTGGAGTCTATGTGACTTGTTTTATTGAAATAATTGATTTGAATTTGAACGTTAAGAGACGGAGATAAGAACGTACGATTATTGAAGGATTTTATGATAAGTACCCTTGGAGGTACTTGGAGTCGGCTCAATGTGGCAGTCAGGGCCACGACTTTCCGAATAATCTCTAGAGAATGCGCAAGGCAAGAATAAGATAAGTATGAGTGATATCGATGAAAAACAGAAGACCTCATTGGTAGGTTTTGAGAATCTACAGGATTTTTAAGGCGGTGCTTGATGATTAGAAATATATAGGAAACCGCAACAGGACCCTGTGAATAAGGTTGTAACTTCAAGGAATGATGTGTCATAAGGATATAAATGCTGGTAATAAGCATAAATGGGAATGTATGACCGATGATCAAGGTAGAAATATAATTTGGATTATGTAATGCCATGAATTGAGGTTGAACACCGGACTATAAGCTCTATGAGCTGGGGAGAATAATAGGATTTTGTCTTGACGAGATCAAGGAAATCTCCCCCTAGATTGTGATCGGCAGAAAGTCATAGCCATGAGGCAAGTGAAGGAATTTGAATCTAAGTATGGTAACCAAGTTTGGTTGCAACAGAAGACTGGAAACAGGAATTATGATTAATATTGTATCGTGCCCGAATATTTCGGAAGTGTGAGAAAGGCTTCCAGTTATTGGGAGATAAGCCGACTACGACTACAGTTCTAACCCCTCCTGAGGGACTTGAGGGTTAGGTTATTATTTTGTAACACTTTGAGTGTTGGGCTAGGTTGTGTGTCAATGCAACATGATAAGGTTATAGCTTATGATTCCCGGCAGCTACGGGAGCATGAGAGGAATTACGCTACTCACGATTTGAATTGTCAGCAGGTCAAGGTTGAGCACCAGAAGCCCAGTGGGCTATTATCGACGATTGAGATCCCGACCTGGTAATGAGAAGTGATTAATATGGATTTTTTTATAGGGTTGCACCGTACTCAGAGGTAGTGCGACTCTTGGTGGGTCATAGTAGACAGGCCGACGAGGTCAGCCCATTTTCTTCCAGTCAGGACCACTTGTTCGGCTGAGGATTATGCTAGGTTATATAGCAGGAAGATTGTGAGACTGCACGGGGTTCCTACATTATGATGTTAGACATATGAGTTCAGTTACGGCTAACTTCTGGAGGTTTTCCAGAAGGGGTTAGGGACACAGATGATTCTCAGTGTTGCATTTCACCCTCAGACCGATGGACAGGCAGGGCATGTTATCCAGACACTTGAGGATAGGTTGCGGGCCTGTGTTATTGATTTCAGGAGTAGCAGGAAGGATATTTTGCCTCTCGATGAGTTGCATATAATACCCGTTACCATTCCAGTATTCAGATGACCCTGTATGAGGCTTTGTATGAAAGAAAGTGTAGATCGCCGGTTGGTTGGTTCGACGTAGGCGAAGTTCAGTTAATTGGCCCAGACTAGATTCAACGGGCTGTGGATAAGGCAAAGCTTATCCAGGAAAGATTATTAGCAAGCTCAGAGTCAACAGAAGCTTTATGCACAGAATTGACGTCGACACTTAGAGTTCGAGATTAATAATTGGTCTTCTTGAAGGTATCACCCATGAAGGGTATGATGAGGTATGGGAAGAAAGAGATACTTAGCCCAAGGTACATTGGGCCTTAGCAGATCGAACCTCGAAAGAACATTTGGGGACGAATGTTTCTAAGGGAGGAACAATGTTACACCCCGTAATTTCAGGACATGTATATAAGAATGTACGTAAGAAATCAGGACGTTAAGACTTGAGACTTGTAGAAATTATCGGAATTATGGAAATGTCGGGAAATGAAATATTACGACGAATGGGAGGGAGACACGTGTCACCCCCCTTTACATGATCTTGGTCGAGAAATGGACCAAGGTTAAGTGGTCTAATGACCAAGATTAAGTAGTCTAATGTGGATGATAAAAGCTTGAGAAAATTGACCAAGTCAACTAGTCAAGTTGACCCTTGATATTTTAATTTCTTCATCCAAGACCACACAAGTGTTTTAATCTTGACCCTCCATTTAATTATATAAACATCTTTGTAGCAAGACAAGTCTCAACACTTAGAGAAAAATCAAGAAAACTTGTGTGCACTATTGTGAGCTCTCGGCCAAGCTCTAGAAGAAGAAGAAAAAAATTTCGTTTGTTGTTCATAATTCACAATACTTTAAACCAAGGTTCCTAGAGGTATTGTAAGATTATCTCAATAGAAAGTTCCCAGAAAAATTACGTTTTTACGTTAGTCACAACATGAAAACCTAAGGGGTTTTTCATAGTTGGAGTTGGAACTTGAAGAGGAGTTCTTCACAAGCTTCTAAGGGTTGCAAATAACGGCTTGGAATGTCGAAAAGAGGAGCTAAAGTTGCTAGGATCGACTTTAATCTTGGATTATATATTGAGCTCATTGAGGTAAAATCTCCGTCTTCTTAATGTGATTAAAGATTACATGTTATAGTAGTTGATAAATGAGCATGTGGTATATAGATTGAAGTTTGAAAAAAATTGGATCATGTCGACATGTTAAAAACCGAAAATTGGCAAGTTAGCCATTTATGTTGTAATCAAATTGGTCGATAGTTACAATCGTCGCATGTTAAGAAAGAAAGGATTTATAGTTGTTATAATTGTTATAGGGTATATAACATATTAGAATAACAACTTGGATTGAAAAGGAATTGAAAGGAAATTGTTATTGTAGTGATACATTGTAGCCGAATATGGCTTTGGATTAATGGACAGTTTTATATTGATTGTGGGGCAGAATTTTACATGGCTTGTAAGGCGTGTAATCCCCTTTGGTTAGCTGAATTGTTGAGCCTTAAATGTGGAATGTTTTAGTTGTTAAATTCGGGCCTTGAAAAAGGTGGAAAAGTACGTAGAAACAAAGGAAGTGCTGCCCGATTTTCCGTAGAATAAGAGTCCTTATACTTAGAAATATTCTACGTTGAAAGCTAGAAGTTGATAGGCGTACTGTGGTCATTATAGGTTGACATTCTACGCGCGGCGTATTCAACTTGGCAAGTGGATTGAGCCGGAGAGGTATGTGGAACTTTCCCTATCTTCTTGAGCATGAGTTTTATAAATGTATGAAATGCGGTGGGCATGGTTAAAAATGAATTCGGTTTCATTTTGGTATCCTTGCCTTGTTTTCGAAAAGTATATGTGACTTGATGTTACATGGAAAGATTTCTTTTTTTTTCCAGGTAAATGCAAATATTATTACTAATAACGAAAAGAAAAATGGCTACAATCAGTCATTGAGGGATCTCAAGCCTCAACGTAATGTAAACAAGAAATGGGGGAGGAGAGGGGTTGTCACTCAAAGGTGCCATTACAAGAGGGGACAAAATCATAGAGAACTCTATAAGATGTTGTTTTGATTCTTGCAATGACCTCGTTTGCCGGAAAGCATGTGCCTTCAAAGAGCAACGTGTTTCTTGCCCTCCAAATCTCATAGACCATTATGCAAAAAGTAAGCAAAATAGCTTTGGCTCGGATGCTAGTCCCGCGGTGATCTTTCTTAATCCATTTAAGGGAGCTTTCGATAGTTGTCATTTCTTTTCTAATGCCCAACCAATCTTTTATGCTCTTCCAAATCAAGCGTGTGTAGGGGCAAGTAAAGAAGAGGTGTTCCCTTGTTTCATTAGCTTGCTTGCAGAACCCGCAAGACTTATCCTCCAAGTTGAGATATGAAAGAGTATCCTTTGTAGATAACCGCTTTCTGCAATTTAGCCACATAGTGAAAGAGAATTTGGGAGGAATGAAGCCTTTCCAAATTTGTGACATCCAAGGCTTTTTAACTTGCGGAGTGCGCAAGATATCATACACGAGGTTGGAATCAAAATTTCCATTGGTACAACACTTTGTAAAGCCATCAAGCGCATTACCCTGGCTACCAAAGATAGAAACAAATTTGTCGCGGATCCCACAAATCCTTTTGAATAAGGGGGAGTCCCTAGGACGTACCTCATAGTTCCAAATTGTTATGTTACACCCCGTATTTACAGGACATGTTTTAAGAACGTACGTAAGAACTCATAAGCGTCAAGATTTGAGACTTGTAAAAATTTAGCGGAATTAAGGAATTGTCGGAAAACGTATTATTGTGACGAATGGGAGGGCGACACGTGTCACCCCCCTTAGAATGCCTTGGACGAAATTGATCATGGACAAAAGGGTCATTTGACCCTTGTTAGGAAGACAAGTCTTGCTAGCCTTAGAGCTTGACAACATTGACCAAGTCAAAGACCCCACTTTAGTCTTGATATTTGTTAAGACCTCATCCAAACCACCCATTTGTTTAGATCTTAATCCTCCTTTACACTATATAATACTAGTAGTGCAAGACAAGCTTAACACTTAGAATATTTTTCACAAAAATTGAAGAACAAGAAGAAAGAAAATTTTTTTGTTTGTTGTCCATTAAGCTCCACACTTTAAACCAAGGTTCCTTAGTGTTTAGTGAGTGTATCTCAATAGAAAAATCTCAGAAAAAGATAGTTTTCGTATTAGTCGCAAAGTGAAAACCTAGTGGCTTTCTAGGTTTTGGATTGGAAGTTGGAAGGAAAGTTGTTGGTATGGTTCTAAGGGTCTCAACAAGCGGATTGAAGTGTCTTGGAGAGGCTCTAAACTACTAAGGAGCGACTTCGGATTTGGAATTGGATTAAGAATCGTTAAGATATAATCTTGTCTTTTAAGGTGTTACAAGATTATGTATTTATATTGTTGTTAGCTTTACATGTTGATAGCATGAAGTTGGTATGTTGAAGTTTATAAGTATTATGGATTGCTAGTAGCTTAATCCGAAATGTTGTGCAAGCCACTTGAAAATTGGATTACTAATTGGTCGGTTATTAGAAATCGTCGCATGTTACTTACTTGAAGAAATTGGTTGTTATAATCAAATGCGACTTGATATCATGTTAGGCTAATAACTTGGATTGAAATAGAAATTGGATAAGAATTGATATTGTTGTACTCCAAGTTAGCCGAATTGGCCTAGTAAGATTGTTTTAATTTGATATCGTTTGTGGGTGGAATTTTACGCCTAGTAGGCGTGTAATCCCCTATTGTTGATTTCATTGATTGGGCCTTAAATGTGGCATGGTTGGTTATTGTATTCGGCCTTGAAAAAGGTGGCAAAGTTAGTAAAAACAAAGGAGGTGCTGTCCGATTTTCCGTAGAAATTAGAGACTTAACGCTTATATATTCTACGTGTGAAGTAAGAGGTTAATGGACATATTGTGACCGTTATAGGTTGAAGTACTAAGTATAGAGTATCCTACTTGAAGAATGGAATAGCTCAAGGTTGAAGTACTTTGGAGCATTTTGCTACTTGTCGACAATCGTCGCGAGGTATGTGAACCTCTTCCTTCCTTTGGCATGATTCTATGTATGGAATGTACCTGCGGTATCATTTCATGTTTCCTTATACTCTTAGAAGTTAAGAGGTAGTTGTGTGACTTACTCTATATAGAACTTTTCCTATCTTTTGAGCATGACTAGTTACACGTATGTAGTACGGTAGACGTACAACACCTTGATATCCCTTACTAGTTTTATGAATAGCCAAGTCGGGTGAGTTAGGAGATTAACTCACTTCTTTGAAAGTATTAAGGATGTCTATTGTTGTATTAAAGTTAAGGGACTTGAAGAGTTTTAAAGTATGTGATACTTGTTCCGTTTTAAACGTATAAGTCCCTTGGATAGGAAATTGTTTTTGGGCTAAGGCATAAAGTGAATATAACGGCTTTATGGGAAGTTAGTTATATTTGCTTTATGGAAAGATAAATGACTTGATTTTAGTGAAAAGGCAACTTGATTTTAAGGCATCAATTGCCTAAGGTTTTATAATAAAAGAGTCACTTGAGTTCAAAGGTTAAGAGACTAATTGTATTTTTGAAAGTTAAGAGAATTGATTTGAAAGTATTTAATACTTGGTTTCAAAAGTAGAAGTCTCTTGGTTATAAAAGGAATGAGTTGGTCTAAAACCATAAAGGGTTATAACGGCTTTATGGGAAGTTGGTTATAACGGCTTTATGGAAGGTTAAAGAATGGTTTTCTTCAGAATGTAAGTAAAGAAATGATTTGAAATAAAGAAGGCAAAGCGTTTTTAAGGTACCGGTTGCTTAGGGTTTTAAGAAGAAGTCACTTGTTTTAGTGTAATTGTATTTCTAAAAGGTATTGTGACTTGTCTTGAAAGGTGGATAGGACTTGATACTATAGTTGTTAGTATCCGGAAGTTTTATTGGAAAAAGAGTCTTTCTAAAGGAGTAGAGGTCGTAGTACGTTGGGTTAAATTCGGATTTTATATGACATTATCGACCAGAATGGGGGCAAGATACCTTACGGGCAGACTATATGACATTATCGACCCGAAATGGGTCGGGCAAGATACCTCACGCGGACTATATGACATTATCGACCGGGAATGGGTCGGGCGATACCTGCACGCGCACTATATGACATTATCGACCAGAATGGGCCGGCAAGATACCTTCTACGCAGACTATATGACATTATCGACCGAGAATGGGCGGGCGATACCTTTGTGGGGCGACTATATGAAATTATCGTCCCAGAAATGGGCGGCAAGATACTGTAGCGCATTAGTGACCTTGATCGCGCCCCGCATCGGGGTAGTATAGCGCCTCCTTAAAGGCGGATGTACTTATGAAAGATAAGTAAGTTTTATAGAAATGAACTTAATGATTTTTCCTAATCGTATGCGTAAGAATGTGGCTATAACCTTTATTGAAAATGGGAAAAGACATTGATGTGAAATTAAGTTCATAAGTGGTAATGACACGAGCAGATCTGTATGTATTTTTATACTTGTCCTTGTCATTCTTTGTCTGATTATGATCTCTTTCAGACGTTATTTTTGTTCCATATTAAATACTGTTATCGAATTTCATGCCCGCAGATTTTAGGTACCCAGTATGCGATCCTCGCTCTTAGGATCTCGGTTGATTTGAGAAAAGCTCCATTTGCTCGGAGGCTTATCTCTTGGTGCAGTTTCCTAAGGTAGTAGATTCATGTATATTCGTGGTATGGCGGGGCCTGTCCATACGATTGTTCGATTGTTATTCCTAGAAGTCTGTATTCACATATGTGGTTGTAAGAACCGAGTTGTACTTTTGATTATGTTTATATTATGGAAGCGGCCCGATCGGCCAGCATTACGTTTTATTTACACGTGTGTTTATGTTGTGTATGTTCATTGCTATTCTCGATGTATACCGAACAGGGTGCCCGGTAGGGCACGATCGCGCCCGGTCGGTCGTGACAAAAGTGGTATCGAGCGGTTAGTCCTCTGAAAGTGTCTACGCCGTGTCTAGTAGAGTCTTGATTATCGGTGTGTTGTGCACCACATCTATAATCGAGGTTTGCAGGACATTTAGGATTAGTTTCCATTCTTTTCTCTCTAAGATCGTGCAGAGATTGTCTTATTAGGTTGAATCCTCTCGACCTATTCTTATGAAACGATTATGCCTCCTGGCGCGACCAGGCCCGAAGGGCAAAGCGGCGAGTCGCTAAAGGTCTGTGAGGGTTACCAGGACTGGGCACGAACTATGCCCGAGGTAGTAGGCGGCAAAGTTCACGCCGCCGATATTAGAAGGCGAGAAAGGCGGCGGTAGCTCGAGGTTCCTGCATCGGGCCTCGATTCGCGGCGAGCGATATAGATTATGGAGAACAGATCAGACTTTTGACTGACATAGTGGTAGGGCACCGCCGACAGGAGCAGGTAGCTAACCCTAGAGCCGACAGTTTGCGGATCCGAGATTTTCTGGGTTGTCATCCGCCGAGTTTTATGGTTCAAGGTCCGAGGAGGATCCGCGAGAGTTCATTCGGCTTCTACCGGACTATGCAGTTCTCGTGGCTTGAGAGGCAGTGCATTACGCTAGCCTCTTACCGGTTGCGCGATATTGCGTTGAACTGGTTTGAGTCGTGGTTGCTTTCAAGGGGTGATGATGCTCTTCCAGCTGTTTGGGAGGAGTTCACAGAGGCCTTTATGGATCACTTTTTGCCTCCTGAGATGAGGAGGGCCCGCGTAGATAGATTTTTGACCTTGAGGCAGAATGGGAGGACTATCGGGAGTATAGCACGAGTTTGACTCCTTGGCCAGGCATGCGCACACCATAGTAGCTAGCATGGCGGATAGAGTTCATCGTTATGTGATGGGGCTAGACCGTCATATGATTACTGCATGCTTGGGGGTGGCTCTTCAGCCTGGTATGGACATTGCTAGGATGCAGGCCTATGCGAGGGATAGAGGATAGAGAGGAGGATCAGTTGACTCAAGCCACCCCAGAGGCGAAGACAGCGTGGTCTCAGGGCGCTTCGGCGGGCGACCTCAGCAGAGACTAGGTCTACATTGCGGCAAAGACCGGCAAAGTGCTCCTCCGATATTCAATGGGTTTTCACAACCCCGGAATGCGAGGGCGGTCAGTCTCTAGAGCCGAGTCTCGGGGAGATGGGGGTTCGGTCGACGAGGCCACCTTTGCCTCAATCGCCATGTGGTAGGTTACATTCCGGGGTATGTCGGCGATGCGGTGCTTGTTTTTCTTGTGGTCGTCTAGGCCATATGTTAAGAGAGTGTCCTTATAGAGGGGGTCCTGGTGGGACAACACCGTCTACTGGATCAGTTGCGGGTTCTTCGCCTTCAATAGCTAGGCAGGATATTCATGCACCGTAGCAAGTGCAGAAGTCGTGGTGGGAGTTCGATTTTAGCAGTCCTTTGAACCGCCTATATGATTTCAGGTATGTCTTTGCCCTTTAGAAACTTGTATGCATGATAAAGTTGTGGTATGTTTAAGTTTTATAAACAGATTATATTGAGACTATGTATATGTTAGAAGGAGTTGGAAGTACGAAAAAATAATCTCTTTTGGGCTTATGATGGACGGATATGCGTGTGCGAGGTATTAGGGCCATGTGTGGCGTTATTGGTATGTCGGCATGGTGAAAGGGAACTATGTCGCTAATTATAAGTTTGACTCCGAAGGAACATTCGGGGACGAATGTTTCTAAGGGGGGAAGAATGTTACACCAGTATTCTGAGGCATGTTTTAAGAACGACGTAGAACTCATAAGCGCCAAGATTTGAGACTTGTAAAAATTTAGCGGAATTAAGGAATTGTCGGAAAACGTATTATTGTGTGAATGGGAGGCGACACGTGTCACCCCCTTAGAATGCCTTGGACGAAATTGATCATGGACAAAAGGTCATTTGACCACTTGTTAGGAAGACAAGTCTTGCTAGCCTTAGAGCTTGACAACATTGACTAAGTCAAAGACCCCACTTTAGTCTTGATATTTGTTAAGACCTCATCCAAACCACCCATTTGTTTAGATCTTAATCCTCCTTTACACTATATAATACTAGTAGTGCAAGACAAGCTTAACACTTAGAATATTTTTCACAAAAATTGAAGAACAAGAAGAAAGAAAATTTTTTTGTTTGTTGTCCATTAAGCTCCACACTTTAAACCAAGGTTCCTTAGTGTTTAGTGTGTGTATCTCAATAGAAAAATCTCGTAAAAGATAGTTTCGTATTAGTCGAAAGTGAAAACCTAGTGGCTTTCTAGGTTTTGGATTGGAAGTTGGAAGGAAAGTTGTTGGTATGGTTCTAAGGGTCTCAACAAGCGGATTGAAGTGTCTTGGAGAGGCTCTAAACTACTAAGGAGCGACTTCGTATTTGGAATTGGATTAAGAATCGTTAAGGTATAATCTTGTCTTTTAAGGTGTTACAAGATTATGTATTTATATTGTTGTTGTTAGCTTTACATGTTGATAGCATGAAGTTGGTATGTTGAAGTTTATAAGTATTATGGATTGCTAGTAGCTTAATCCGAAATGTTGTGCAAGCCACTTGAAAATTGGATTACTAATTGGTCGGTTATTAGAAATCGTCGCATGTTACTTACTTGAAGAAATTGGTTGTTATAATCAAATGCGACTTGATATCATGTTAGGCTAATAACTTGGATTGAAATAGAAATTGGATAAGAATTGATATTGTTGTACTCCAAGTTAGCCGAATTGGCCTAGTAAGATTGTTTTAATTTGATATCGTTTGTGGGGCGGAATTTTACACGTCTAGTAGGCGTGTAATCCCCTATTGTTGATTTCATTGATTGGGCCTTAAATGTGGCATGGTTGGTTATTGTATTCGGCCTTGAAAAAGGTGGCAAAGTTTGTACAAACAAAGGAGCTGCTGTCCGATTTTCCGTTGAAATTAGAGACTTAACGCTTATATATTCTCACGTGTGAAGTAAGAGGTTAATGGACATATCAGGACCGTTATAGGTTGAAGTACTAAGTATAGAGTATCCTACTTGAAGAATGGAATAGCTCAAGGTTGAAGTACTTTGGAGCATTTTGCTACTTGTCGACAATCGTCGCGAGGTATGTGAACCTCTTCCTTCCTTTGGCATGATTCTATGTATGGAATGTACCTGTGGTATCATTTCATGTTTCCTTATACTCTTAGAAGTTAAGAGGTAGTTGTGTGACTTACTCTATATAGAACTTTTCCTATCTTTTGAGCATGACTAGTTACACGTATGTAGTACGGTAGGCGTCAACACCTGATATCCCTTACTAGTTTTATGAATAGCCAAGTCGGGTGAGTTAGGAAATTAACTCACTTCTTTGAAAGTATTAAGGATGTCTATTGTTGTATTAAAGTTAAGGGACTTGAAGAGTTTTAAAGTATGTGATACTTGTTCTGTTTTAAACGTATAAGTCCCTTGGATAGAAAATTGTTTTTGGGCTAAGGCATAAAGTGAATATAACGGCTTTATGGGAAGTTAGTTATATTTGCTTTATGGAAAGATAAATGACTTGATTTTAGTGAAAAGGCAACTTGATTTTAAGGCATCAATTGCCTAAGGTTTTATAATAAAAGGAGTCACTTGAGTTCAAAAGGTTAAGAGACTAATTGTATTTTTGAAAGTTAAGAGAATTGATTTGAAAGTATTTAATACTTGGTTTCAAAAAGTAGAAGTCTCTTGGTTATAAAAGGAATGAGTTGGTCTAAAACCATAAAGGGTTATAACGGCTTTATGGGAAGTTGGTTATAACTGCTTTATGAAAGGTTAAAAGAATGGTTTTCTTCAGAAATGTAAGTAAAGAAATGATTTGAAATAAAGAAGGGCAAACTGTTTTTAAGGTACCAGTTGCTTAGGGTTTTTAAGAAAGAAGTCACTTGTTTTAGAAGCCGGTAATTGTATTTCTAAAAAGGTATTGTGACTTGTCTTGAAAGGTGGATAGGACTTGATACTATAGTTGTTAGTATCTGGGAAGTTTTATTGGAAAAAGAGTCTTTCTAAAGGAGTAGAGGTGCGTAGTACGTTGGGTTAAATTCCCGGATTTTATATGACATTATCGACCCAGGAATGGGCCGGGCAGTATACCTTTACGGGCAGACTATATGACATTATCGACCCAGGAATGGGCCGGGCAGTATACCTTTACGGGCAGACTATATGACATTATCGACCCAGGAATGGGCCGGGCAGTATACCTTTACGGGCAGACTATATGACATTATCGACCCAGAACTGGGGCGGCGGTATACCTTCTGCGCGGACTATATGACATTATCGACCCAGGAATGGGCCGGGCAGTATACCTTTATGGGCAGACTATATGAAATTATCGTCCCAGAAATGGGCCGGGCAGTATACCTGTATGGGCAGACTAGGTGACCTTGATCGCGTCCCAGATTGGGCCGGGTAGTATAGGCGCCCCTCCTTAAAGGGCCGGATGTACTTATGAAAGATAAGTAAGTTTTATAGAAATGAACTTAATGATTTTTCCTAATCATGTGCGTAAGAATGTGGCTATAACCTTTATTGAAAATGGGAAAAGACATTGATGTGAAATTAAGTTCATAAGTGGTAATGACACGGCAGGATCTGGTATGTATTTTTTTATACTTGTCCTTGTCATTCTTTTATCTGATTATGATCATTTCTTATGACGTTATTTTTGTTCCATATTAAACTTTTGTTATGCGGCCCGCCGGCTGCGTTAAATGCCGCGAGTTTTAGGTACCAGTTGGTGATCCTTGCTCTTAGGATCTCGGTTCGATTTGAGAAAAGCTTCATTTGCTCCGAGGCTTATCTCTTGTCTGATTTCCACGAGGTAGTAGATTCATGTATATTCGTGGTATGGCGGGGCCACATCGCCACACGATTGTCGATTATTATTCCTAAGTGCGTATTCACATATGTGGTTGGGTTGTAAGAACTAAGTTGTACTTTTGATTATGTTTATATTATGGAAGGCGGCCTGATCGGCTAGCCTGTTACGTTTTTATTTACACATGTTTATGTTGTGTATGTTCACGCTATTCTCGATGTATACGAGCAGGCAGGTGCCTGTAGGGCACCGATCCGCGCTCCGGTCGGTCATGACATGTTATACCTCTCAAGTAGTGGCTATTGATCCATTGGACCCATAGAGAATCTGCATCCGTGTGAGTTTGCCAAATAGTCCTGGATAGCAAGGCATGATTCCATTCCTTGATGTTCATTAGACCCAAGCCTCCTTCAGATTGAGGTAAGCAAATGACATCCCAAGAGACTCTTAGTGGTTTCCCTCCCCATAAGAACTGAATACAATGATCGTGCACTTGTTGATAATAGTGGCCGGGATAGGAAGTGCCCGGAACCAAAAGCTCTCAACCCCTTGGACAACCGACCTGATTAGTTCCAGCTTACCCACATAAGAAAGAGTGTGATGCCCCCATTTCTGAATGTAATTCGAAATTGCGCTAGTGAATGGAGCGAATTGGTCCACCGAGACTGAAATTGGGGACAAAGGGATCCCCAAGTATCGTACCGGAAAGCTACCAATGGAGAATCCCACTCTGGACAATATCAAGTCACGAACTGAAATATGCATTCCCGCTAAGTAGACAGAGGATTTAGACGGGTTACGAGTTAGCCCTGAGACGACCTCCAACTCTTCCGCACAATTCATAAGAATCCCAATGAAGATATATCTCCTTTGGCAAAGAGCATGAGGTCGTCCAAATGCAAGATTTAGTAATGCCCAATCTCTGCACTTTGGAAAATATGAGAAAGCTCTTGCCTCAGCCTTCATTTTAAGCAGCCTTGAGAGGTATTCCATGCACAAGATAAAGAGAGTAGGGGACATAGGATCACCTTGTCTTAGGTCGCGCTTACCTTTGAAGTATCCATGTAGCTCACCGTTGATAGAAAGGGAGAAGGAGGTTGAGCTAACACATTCCATGATCCAAGTTATAAATCTGTCTGGAAATTTTAGACTTCTTAGTACCAATTCAAGGAAACTCCAAGAGATCAGATCAAATGCTTTCCGAGGTCCACCATAAGCATACATCTTGGTGAGACTGTCTCTATTAAACCCTCTCACAAGCTCTGTGCCACATATACGTTGTCCATCATGTTTCTTCCTTTACAAAAGCCCTTGGGATTTGTCAATGAGAGAAGGAAGGATCAATGCCATTCATTAGCTAGAATCTTTGTGATGATCTTATAGACCACATTAGTCAATCCGACGGGCCTAAAATCATTTACCTTAGGATCATGATCAGTCTTGATAGTAGGGTAATGATGGTATGATTCACCGCTTCAAAAGAACTCCAGAGAGAAGAACTCTTGGACACTTCTTACAACATCACGGCCCACATCTCTCCATCTATTCTTGAAGAAATTAGAATAACCATCCGGTCCAGTGCCTTGTCATTGCCTATATCAGAAAGAGTTTCACAAATCTCCTTTGGGGTGATGAAATGCAAAAGCTGTAATCTCTCCTCTTCACTTAGCCGGACCATAGTTGAACACTTCAGATCGAAGGCAGTAGTGGATCGGGACGTACCTAATAGATCCTTGTAAAATTCAACAAGCAACTTCCTAACTTCTCTGGTGATGTAGTGATAGTACCATTGGCTTTAATAAGAAAGTTGATTGAGTTCTGACATTACTCCTCTTGATCGGGCTATGAAAGTATTTGGAGCATCTATCACTTCCAATCAAGTGTTTCGACTTGACACCTGCCATGAAGTGTCTTTCTGCTTCGAAGGTGTTTGCTCTAGCTCTTGAGGACTTAACCTTGGCTTTTAGCTCCTCGTCAAAGGGATTTTCCATGTGCATTGATAGCCTCCTTAAACTCCATGTTTGCCCCTTTTGCTCTTTTGTTCAATACCCCCAAAGTCACTTATGTTCAATGCCTTAATGGTTGCTTCAAGGCTTTCAATTTTGAGGCTAGGACGAATCGAGCGCCTCCCAATATGTCTTGTATCCAATATGAAGTCATTATGTCCTCGAAGGCTGGGTGAGAAAGCCACATATTCATGAACTTGAAAGGACGTTTCCCAACATTATAGGATGCAATAACCGTGGCTATCACAGGACAGTGGTCCGAGACAGGTTCCATAGGCAAGAAATTGGCCGTGGCATTCGGTCAAATCACTCCAATTTTAATTCATCAACACTTATCAAGCTTGGACCAAATCGAACCATTTGTCCAAGTGTAGAAGGAACCGGAAGAAGGAGTGTCTTCTAGTCCATGAGAATTCAAATCTCCAAGATCCTAATGCATAAGGCGTGAGAGGAGGACCCCCCGCCTTATCATGTGGGTAGCAATAAGTGTTGAAATCTCCCATAATCATCCAAGGCTTAGTGGTGCCAATGCCCAAGTGAGTAAGGTGATGCCAAAACTTCCTTCTATCTGAGATGCTATAAACTGGGTACACAAAGGTGACAAGGAAGGACACTTGTGTTATATTGCAACTTGTCTGGACATGGATATGCTGAGAGTCCATTCCAAGCACTTCGCAACAGACCCTGGAGGGATCCCATAGTAATAGCATTCTTCCGCCATTAATGAGTTCCAAATTGGAGCAAAAGTTCCAAGCTTTGAATCTTAGAGTAGAGAAAGACTATGTCCTTGCCCTAGATAGTTTAGTTTCCAATAGACAAACCATAGCCGCATCATGCTGTTTTGTGATACTACACACTAGAGCTTGCGTGGCTGCCCTATCCCTTTGTCCGCAAAGACCACGGACATTCCAACAAAGTATTTTCATTAGGAAACAAAGGAGGTTTTGTTAGCACCTCCGCACTTTGCTGCCTTCGCCTTTCCACTGCCTTTCGGCACATTCTTCTTAGACAAAACTTCTTTCCATCCATCTTCTTTGTTGCTGGAAGCCATAGCATGTGGTTCACTCAAGCTATGTTCCCCGCGTTCAAAGGTAACGTTACCGGACACAAGTTGAGCCTTTTCCGTAGCACCCTTGTGTGTTTCTCCATCCAATGAAGGTGGCGGGTTCATAGGCACCCCAGAATCAGAATGTTTTGACTCATAACTCATCCTAACATGTTGTGCACTGCCATGGTGAGAATTAGGCAGTGAGGACCTTTCTTGAGATTCCCGCAAACTTGATGGACCAGAATGACCCAAAACCGGAGGACCCGCGGCATGCGATGTTTCTCCCAAACTTCCGGTACTAGGAGGTGTTGTGTGCTCACTTTCTTTAATGTCCATCAAGTTATCAGCATCTGCGGGATGTTGAGAAGTTGGTGGATGAGGGGGAGGAGGGTTGGTTCCACCCGTACTGCTGACCTCCAAACAAGTAGAATCTTCCTTATTGCAGTGGGTACCTCAAGATGCGTGTTTTGGAGCTTCTTCATTGCTGACATCATCCTCGCCTTCCTACACTTCAAGTGGTTGTGTCCAAAAGCCGCAAGAATGATAGCAAAAAGTCCGGGTAATTCTCATAGTTTACCCTTTGAGTATACCTTCTGTTATCGGGGAGTTTGACGACAAAATCCATTATTGGCTCCTTACTGACATCCACTTCCACTAGAACTCTTGCATAGTTCATTTTTGACCTTTCCTTAGTATATTGGTCCGTGTAAAGAGGCCTTCCTACACGTGAAGCAATCTTACTAAGGCCCGTTGCACTCCAAATAGAAAGGGGAATGTCCGGAAAAGTGACCCAAATAGGAATGTCCAAGAATAAATCATCCGTTATTAGAACTCCTTTATTGATAGCCTTGAGCATCATAGTTTTCCCGTAGACCATATAAGGGCCTCCGTGAAGTACATTAGTGCGCTCTTCCTCCGTCATGAATTTGAACACCGTCCAGCCTTTGCCATATGGTATAATACGGCATTTTACTCCCCATTCTTTCACAATGGTATTCAATGCTTCTCTTCCCGGGAAAGGACCCGTGAAGCAACCTATTAGGCAATAGCCCCATGTTTCTATGAATGGAACTTCATCCTCAGTTTCTATATCTACTTCCGCTCCTTGTTGCTCAATAAATTGTAACTTCATACCTTTTGCCTCAATCCTAGTTCCCGCAAAGACTCCAGCATAAGTCTTCGTGAGGATGGTACTTTTGCCAAGGTTGGGGAAGATTGCATGGATGTAGCGGTAGGAATTTGATGTTGTTTAGAAGGTGCATTAGTGTGTAAATCATCGGGAGGTATTTGGAGGTATAGGCAGAGGGGATGGGTAGAAGGAATAGAGCTTGGGCCCGATAGGTGAGAGGATTCGCGTGCCATTTGGGAGGGTAGGAATTTGTGTTGGGTTCGGGAGGAATAAAGGAAGGGAAGATAGAAGGGGTGAGGTCAGGTATTTCAGAGTAGTGAAGGGGTATTAGAGGAGAGGGTATGTTCAAGACATTACTCGCACTCAAGGAAGAATTAAAGATGAAAGGTTTATTGTGGTTCTTGAGATTGATTCCACTAAGCAAACTAGCTAAAGTAGGAAGGCTTCATTAGTGACACTTAAAGAAACTGGGTTGTTGTCTTAATACACGAGAGGCTCTTTGGATCCCGCCATTCAAGTCCGACCCCTACCGCGTTATTAATGATCAAGGAGTTCCTAGGCTTGGAAATAGAATTTGCTTTGTTCCTCACAACCGACTTAGCCTTGTATAACGGGAATAGTCAATGACCCATGGTTATCCACCGACCTGCCTTGGAAATTTGACCATCATAAAGACCCGGCTTGCAAGTGAATCGCTGGTACCGCAAATTAATGTGTGACGCCTCGGCACCCTCAATAATAACGTTAGGATCCTTGGGGATAGAAATCCCTTCATGTCCCACATCTTACCTTGAACCTTGCATAATGTGCATATTCCTAGTTTCATTGTTATCCGCCTGACCCGCCTTATCCTTCTGACCCATGCCCCGACCCGAATGGAGTGAGTCACATCGTTTCTGGGCATTAAAGTTTGTTCTCGGCACCCGCCAAACTTCTCGGGGATGTGAGTACCTTCAATGCTATCAATCGACTTTGATTCATACAAGACGTGATTACTTGGACCTATGGACACCGTCCGACCCGTCATGAAGCTCGACCCGCTTCAAAGCTTTGGCCCAGTATGCCATCGTGCCTTGTTTCATCAATTGCAATGCCTGGCCCAGATTTTAACCCTTTTCCGGCTAACCTGAGTAAATTACTAGGTAGTGTCAGGGTACTAATGTTTGAGTGACTGTCCTGCTCTTCCGAAATGATCCCGTTATCAACTAGTTGGCCCGTGGAATGATCGACCACCATAGTAGCATTAGGGGTGTCAATGGCTATCGGTAAAAGACCCTGCCTGCCGGAAGTTCCGCCTTCAAATTCACTTATATCCAAGCTTTCAATTTCTATATTTTTTCGCCATTCATGTATCCTTTGTAGCATAGAATCGTCTACTACATTTTCTAATGGAAAACGCGAGTCTGGCGTGACATGAACCAATACAGAAGGGTCCGAGATTGCCGGAATAAGATTTTCCTCGGCAATTGTTGGACTGCCTCCACTCTTTTTTTTCTTCCTTGTTCTAGCTTTAGCCGAATCGCTGAACCTCTGAATCATCAGAACGTGTAACGTTTAGACTTCTTCATATTGTGAACAATAACAATTAAACCATTGTGAAACAAACGAAAATCTTAGAGGGGGGGGGGGGGGGAAGAAGAGGCAAAACCGAAGGAGCAACTAAGGGGAAACGTTGAGAGCGTTTTCTTAGTGAGAGAAACTTCTCTCTAACTCCTTCAAAGTTTTTACATGGAAAGATTTCTTGACATGGAAAGTATTGATTATTTGAACTATTCTAAAGTTAAGAAACTTGGTTTCTAAAGTTAAGAAACTTGATTTCTAAAGTTAAGAAACTTGATTTCTAAAGTTAAGAGACTTGAAGTATTCCAAAAGTTATGTAACTTGATTTGAAAGTATATGATACTTGGTTTTAAAAGTACAAGTCTCTTGGTTATAAAAAGAATGAATTTGTCTAAAACATAAAGACCGAATCTTGCCTCCACCGTACCTCACAAATTAGCACCTCGTACCACCTTGTGTGTCTTCTTGGAGTTTCCGCCGAACCATAAGGGGTACTTATGCTATAACGTGTCCATATGTAAACAAAAGCAACATTTAAAGACCCGATAAGGTATAGGTAGTCAGGGCCCGCGACTGGTGACCTACCTGGGCACCCTTACAGGTATACATCAGAGATAATCAGCGGAACATACATAAACTCAACAAGAAGTAAATAACAGGTTAGCCGATAAGGCCACCTCCCTGGATATATATAAATATACATAAATCCAAAAGCAGTTACCTCCATTTTTTTTCCAAAGAGACCCACAAGATATGACTACAGACCTCTAAGAGTTTTGACGTAAGCGTATGTGGGACGGGGCCTGCCATACCACGAATGTAAAAAAATCTACAACCTCGAGGATGCACCAAAATACAAAGCCTCGAAATAAAGGAGTTTCCCAACCAACAACAGTGATCCTAAGAATGAGGATCACAAGCTATGTACCTTAACTCACAAGATGAACGCGGCCAAGGAGTCGATTTAAATATGTACCAAGTATGTGAAACTGAAAATACTGTAATGAAATCATAACAGTCTATATAAAATAGGAGACATGTATGAAAACCAAACTACAATACACAATATATAAGCAGTCATGTCAAGTCAGGGACGCATTCCGTCAAAGTCATTACTCACATATAACCATGAGTCTCACGCCCATAATATCAATCATGACCGTGGAATTCCTTCCTCACTTCCGGCAGTCCATGATATAATATAACACCAATATGCATACATGAACACGTGTCACAATAAAAAAATCAGATGGGCCAAGTAGGAAAACGAACCACTAGATCCAGCCTGCATCATAAATCGATGCAAATAAAGCCAAATACGAGATCCACTGCACAACAATCGGCCAGGGCAAGTACGAAAGCAACTACAAGATTCACTGCCTGGCGAGATATGGCCGCAAGGTGCGAAGCCATCTACGAGTCTGTACTCATGCCGTAGGCATAACCGGGCAAAGCCAACTACCAGATCCAGCCTGTGTTAGCAACTGACCAGGGCAAGTACGAAAGCTAGATACTAGATCCATCCGGCGTCACTAAACCTCATGGAGAGCTAGTCCATGGAATAACAATATCACCCGGGGATTTAACCCGCATGATGGTCGCATGCCCCGGAATCCTCCATCGTATAAGCATGTCCATGGATCTATCACAATGGAAGCATACCCGTGGAATCCCCGTCGCTGTAGTGCGTCCAAGTAAATTCAATAACAAGGTAGCCTCCAATCGAGTCGCAGCGTAAAAAATATAATACTTTGCCTCAGGCTATCATCCACGACCCAACCGGGCGCGATCGTGCCGCACTGGCACCCTTCCAGGTATACATCAATGATAATCATATGAACACACAGAAAACTATATAAAATAAGCAGTAAAAACAAGGAGTTAGCGGAAGTGGCTACCTTCCGACATATAATATAGAACCAAGCATTGCCTCATTTCCTTTACAACCGACACAACATGTGACTACGCACCTCTAAGAATTTTTACGGAACAAGCGTGGCGGGAGCCCCGCCATACCCCGAATATACATGAATTTACTACCTGAAACCGTACAAGATAAGCCTCGAGCAAATGGAGCTTTTGTCACACGAACCGAACGTGGATCGTGCCTTACGGGCACCCAAGTAGTCATACATCAGTAATCAGGAACATAAAACAATACATGAAACAAAATGTGAAATGAGAGACATTTTACGAGAGAAAATCGCCACGGCATATATATATAATTACAAAGTTGAGCAGTTTAATCCTTACAACCCGCCACAACGGCATGCACTTAAGATTTATATACAACTATGACGGGGGGGGCCCGCCATACCACGAATGCAAGAACCTGGACTGTGGTAGCATACCAAAAGATAAGCCTCGAAGGAGCGGGCTTCAATACGAAATGTGATCCTAGCGGATCGACAAGATGTACCTCACCGCGATGAACGCAGCCGAAGGAGGTCGATCATAACAGTACAAGTATGTGAAACTATAAATCGTAAATGAAATCATAATAGTCTATATAAGCGGGAGACATGATAACCAAACTACGACACACAAATCTGATTATATCAAGTCGGGGACTCACGCCTCAAGTCATTACTCAAATATAATGATGGGTCTCACGCCCATAACATCAATCATGCAGTGGAATACCTCACCATTGGCAGACTATGATATGATAACACCAAGAAGTACACTGAACACCAAGTCCCACGATGCCAAAGCCGTACAAACAATACAATACAACCAAACCAAGGCGTACGGCAAGCAAAGCCACTACCAGATACTCAAGGCGCCACGTGGCCGGGCAAGCATGAGGCTAACTACTGGTACGAGTCGATTCGAGACTTCGCACTACTGAGCGGGCAGGCGCGAGGGCTAACTACGTACGAGGCGAATCGACCACGAGACGGAAGCACGAAAGCCGACCACGGTACGGGCGCCGAACAAGAAGAAACCTCATGGAGAGCTAGTCCATGGAATAACACTATCAACGAGCGCAGAGTGGAATTCTCTCACACCGCAGACGCCCAAGTAATATCATAACAAATCATCGACTCCATTGAGACGCGTGGTATAGAAATACAATGCTAGCACGAGGCTATCACACGCAAACATAGGCAAGTTTCACAACAACAAGCATAGGTAAGTTATACATGACTCAAGTACTTTCATTTTATGTCAAAGTCGGTTTTAATCCTAAGTACTACGTCACGTTAAATTCTTTAAGGATCCGTTTCTTTTACAAGGGTCACCCGACAAGTAGTATGAGTGACTAACATCTTTTAAGTAAACCAAAACAACTTCCATACTTTTTTAAACCAAATTAAGGCAATACCATGCCTTCTTTGACAAAACACTTCTCTTTTTAAAGTCAAGTTACCACATTAAAACCAATGATAAAACCCTTCTTTGTTTTCATAAAGTCGTTATAACTAACTTCCCATAAAGTCATATAACACTTTATGTTTTAAACCAATTTAAGACAAAACAATGCCTTTCTTTTCCCTACGTTCGGTTTGCCTAATTTCAATTACTCAAGTCTCTTTATTTTAGAAAAGTTTCATAGTTCAATGTCTTAATCATATACCCCGTGTAGTACGAGGTATGTATGCGAGACGACGCATGCGAGAATACGTGAAAGATTGGAAAGGAAGAAAGAGGCGATTTTTCCACGGAAAAGTTTCCGGTTTTGTGAAGGAAAAAGGTTAGTTAATGGGAATTGGATTCCCGATTTGGTATCGGACTTCTGGAATATTAGAGAATTATGGAATTTTATTTTGGAAATGGTCACGTGGGGCCACGAGAAATTTACGTTTTGGGGCCCACTTTGTTTTAGATTTTTGGCCATTGTGGATATTTTGGAAGATGTTTTATTTTGGGCGATAGGAGGGTGACACGTGTCACCCCGCTGGTGATGGCCGAATTGGCATTTGCACAACACCTTGAGAGTCGTTTTTGACAAACGCGTTACCTAACTTCAGGGGAAAATTCGGCTATGTCTTTTCTTATTTTTGGATTTTTAGAGGCGGAACATTTTGGACCAACGAGGGCGCACTTGGCACCTCTCATTGGTGGGCAAGCGGGCGCAATGGACGAATGGGAGGTCAGTGGTAGATATTTTGGTAGATATTTGAGGGTTTTGGCGAGTAGGACTAGGGGCACTTGGGCATATCTTGGCCCTACACTTGTAGCACTTGGCTCAATCTTGGCCATTGGTTGGCCTTCAGGCTATAAATACCCTCTCCTTTGATGAATTCTTCATCCTTTACTAAATGTTTCTAAGTGTTAAATCTTCTCCTCCTTAGTGTTGAGTTCGCCAAGAGGCCTCCTCTCAGAGGCCTTGGCCGAGGTACACCCCTCCTAGTAGTGTGGTAGTGGGTACCCACCCAGCCAAGTGCTTGTATAATACCCCTGCTTTGTGGTGTAGAAATACTCTCAAAGTATTGTTATAATGCCCAAATTACCTTAGCCAGTATACCTTGTAGTATTCTAAGGTTATACCTATCTGAAGTCCGGAAATACTATTATACTTCCCGTCACCAAAACCGAAACCCTAGGAAAATCCATAGTCAGTTGGAGTATTGTGTAAGTTGGTTAGAACTTCTAAGGGTGGTTTAGAGCGGGTTGAGCGCTGAGTCGAGCTAAACGATTGCCCAGGATCGACTTTATACTTGGATAATTATGGGCTTATCGAGGTAAATATCTTGTCCTCTATTGTAATTGGAAATTACATGTTGTTAGAATATATAGTTAAAGTATACTATATATAGAATCAACGTGGTTAGTTGGCAATGTCTTTGACTTAAGCTCAAGAATCAATCGTATCTGATGAGACTTGTGTAGTAATCTTGTGGAGTAGAATTGTACCGTTCGGGTTAGATGTATAACCCCTGGTTGGCTTGGTAGGCCCAGTTAGAGGAGATTACGCTGTTGCGGGGAGGTCTTTGCCGAATTTTCAGAGAATGTTCTACGATAAGATCTTAATGTTAATAAGCGCTTGGCCTTATAGGTTGAAGTACTACGTGTGGCGCGTTTCTACTTGGCTTTAGGAGTAGCCGATTGGGAGTACTTGAGCGCTTTGCTATTAGTCGATACTGCGTCGCGGTATGTGAACCTCTTCCTATCTCTTCTAGCATGATATGTGAACTATGTAATCGTAGACGTCATGTACTAAATGTATTTGATTGGTGTAAACATAAAGTGTTATAACGGCTTTATGGGAAGTTGGTTATAACGGCTTTATGTTGGTAAGAAAATACATGTGGTTTTAAAAGGTAAGCGATTTGAACTATAACTGGCTTGTTATGTGTTAATAAAGAACTTGAAGTATTTCAAAAGAGTTTTGAATCATTTTGAGAGAAGAAGTAATACTTGATTTGTTTTGAAAACTTAAGAGTTATACTAGCTTTATGGAAAGTTAGGTATAACGTCTTAAGAATGTTTTACTGATTTTGGAAATCAGAATGTGTATCGACAAACCACTGCAGCGTTAATAAAAGGAAATGTTTTGACAGATTAAGGAAATGTTTTGAAATTAGGCAAACTTGGACGTTTGGAAAATAATGTTGTTACTTGAGTTTTACAAAGAGAAGTGTTTTGATTTACTTCAAAAGATAATCACTATATTTTCATATACTACGGGTATTGTGTGACTTTTGTGAAAGTAACGTATCTTTTAAAGAGTTAATGTATGAAGTACTTTGGGGATAAAACCCCGAACTTGTTAGCATATAGTAGAAAGTACCTGGTGTGTATAACTTGATTGTGTTGGTTTGTGATAGCCTTGTAATACCTTCTTGTTGATTTGATAAGTAAACATGCTAGGATGCTACGTGTGTTAGTATCTTGTCATGTTTGTGTAAAGGGGTTTTTCCCTTGTTGTGCTTATGTTGTTTAACGATAAGCTGTTATGATAGTATTATACATCACTCATCTCGAGATGATTCCGGGTTAACGCCTCCACGCGGGTAGATCTGCGGGTCGATGGACCTATGATTCGAGACTACCCTACGCGGTCCAGAGGGCCTATGCGAATCTGCGGGAGTTCGAGTTAGGATCGCGCCCTTGTGGTCATGCGGTCCTTGCGCGACGGGCGAGTCGGGACGCCGGGAGTAGCTACCCTCGATGCGGGGTTATACCTCATGCGGGCCGATCGATTGGCCTATGCGGGTCGGAAAGTTCCGTGGCTGACGCGCACATTAGATCTGCGCAAGTGGTCGGCTTTGATCATGTGATGCCTAGACAGATCTTATGATCTGATTCGACCTTGTTGGTATGCGTAGGTGTTAGTAGTCGGCTATGCCTTTACTTACCTCGCACGTTATTATGGCGCAGGTGGGACCGTGTTCATGTGTTCCTTGGTGCTTTCATATCATAAAGCCGGCGGTGAGGAAGGTATTCCACGCATGATTGATGTGTGGGCGTGAGACCCATTGTTATATTTGAGTGATGACTTGAGGCGTGAGTCACGACTTGACATGATCGCTATTATTGTGAATCGTAGTTTGGTTATCATACATGTCTCTGCTTTGTATAGACTACTATGATTTCATTTACTGATTTATTTTTTGTTTCATATACTGCATTGTTATCGACTCCTTCGGGGCTGCGTTCATGCCGCAGTAAAGGTACACGCCATTGATCCTCGCTCTTAGTGTCACTGATTGCGTTGGAAAGCTCCGCTTTCTCGAGGCTTATCGATGGTATATTCCTGTTGTTGTAGGTGTTTACATTCAGGGTATAAGCGGGCCACTATCCGCCATTGTTGTCGTATCATTTCTTAGAGGTGCGAGTACCGCGTGGCGTGGTTTGTGAAAAGGATTAAACCGTTCATTTTGTAAAAGTTGTTATTTCTCTATACGCGAAAGGCAAGTTTTCTCGATTATTGTTTCATATTTCATAATATGTCTTGTATCGTTTATGTTCCGATTACTCGATGATGTTGTATCACTAGGGTGCCCGGTAGGCACGACACGCCGGAATCGGTCGTGACAAAGTGGTATCGAGCGATTAATCCTCGGAAAGTGTCTGAACCGTATCCGAGAGAGTCTTGATTATCGGTGTGTTGTGCACCACGCCAATGTCGGGAGGCTATAGGATATTTAGGATTGGTTTCTATTCTTCTCACTGAGGTCGTGCCTTAGAGCCGTGTTTTAAGTTGGACCTCTAAACGTATTTCTTTCCTACCGTTATGCCTCCGCGTAGGCAACCCGCCCGTGAGGCGCAGCCGAGGGAGGCGAGTAGAATCTGAGAGGTGCGAGGGCACAGCCCAATCATTACCTAGGTAGTGCTTCATTCGGGATTTCTGCGACGTCACTAGCCCCTTGTGAGTTTAGCACGGCGCGATTCCTGCGTCCATGATATTTGAACCTCCGGTTCCACGGCCAACAAGTGAATATAGATTGCAAAGAGGCGACTACTAGCTATGGATTTGGCTACCAGAGATTATACTGATGTACGAGTCTTGATGACTACCTAAGAGGGTTGTGCAAGAGTAATTCTTGATTGGCTTGAGCATGGCACGTATGCGGGCTTATGCAGCAGGCCAAAACGTAGAGATCGGCGGGTTAACCGCGAGAGGCGAGGCCGAGAGCGCAAGAGTCCTTCGGTAACTTTCAAGGTGAGTATACCTTAAGTGCTATGTTCGATAGCGGTGTGTTAGTTGTGATTAGAAATCATGGTGGGTTAACCGAGTAAGATTTTGGAGGATAGAAAGTGTGAGCCTTAGAGCTTTATACGCAAAGACCTTAGAGGTAAGGCCATCTCGCAGAGGCGTATGTTTATGTTTGACCCTTATAGGAGTGCATAGTGCACGTGAGCTGTGTTTGGGATAGGTCCCTAAGTAGTGTGAAATGAAGAGGGTAGTTGAGCTAAGACATTGCCGTACAACTACGTTCAATTAGCACACGTACGTCTACCGTACTATATATATATATATCTCTTTAAAATATCATGCTCAAGAGTATAGGAAGAATCACATACCTCGCGACGATTATCGACTATAAGCAAAACGCTCCACGGCTATAACCCGGCTAGCCTTGTCCACCTTCCAAGTAGTTCATGCTACTCGCGAACATTCAACCAATAAGGTTATAAGTTCATCAGAATACAGTCCTATGTAAAATTTAATCTTCTACTTAAATATTCTTCCGATGCGATTTCCAAGTCTATTCAGAATATCCTTCTACAGTTCAATTCTCTTATGAATCTTATATTCATTTCTATACAACTACTGACGTAATTTCTAATTACAATAGAAGGATGAGTATTTACCTCGATGAGCCCAAAATTATCCAAGTATATAAGTCGCCTCGAGCAACGTTAAGCTCTACTCCGAGTGCTCCAATCCTCTCCAACAACCCTTAGAAGTTCTACTAACTTACTTAACACTTCAACCGACTATGAAGGTTTTCCTTAGGGTTTCGTTTTTGTGACTGAGGGAAAGTATAATAGTATTTTCCGAGCTTTTCGTATAGAGGTAACTTTGGAAAGTACTATAAGGTATATGGGCTAAGGTATTTAGGGCATTATAACAATACTTGGAGAGTATTTCTATACCAAAAAAGGGGGGTATTATACGAAACAACTAGGCGGGGTTTCTGCCAAGCCTCACTCGAGGGGGAGGCTCTCGCCAAGGCTTCTCAAAAGAGTGGGGCTGACGAACTCAACTCACAAAAGGGGGAGGGATTTCAAGACTTGGAAAATGATTTTAGGATGAAGAAGTTCATCAACTTAGAGGGGTATTTATAGGTCAAGCAATGGCCAACCAATGGCCAAGATCCATCCAAGTGTTAGGCAAGTGTAGGGCTAGGATTCAACCATGTGTACCTTATCAATCTACCACACCAACTTGCACAAAATATCCTACCTAACCCATTGCCCTCTTTCGTCCATTTGCCGCCCCACTTCCTTCCAATGTGAGGGTGACACATGTCACCCTCCCGTTGGTCCAAAATGTTTCGTCTCTCGGAAAAATCCGCAAAAATTAGAAATGACATAGCCGGAATTTTCCCTTCGCAAGTTTAGTAAAACGTTTCGTCGAAAAACGATTCTTTTCGGCACTTGTGTACAAATTCGCCACTTTGCCTACTTTAAGGCTCAAACTTATATACGTACATACTCTGGAAATACGGGGTATAACATTCTCCCCTCCTTAGAAACATTCGTCCCGAATGTTCCTTCTCAAGACGGATAACGATGAAGTTCTTCTTAACTTAACAAGTTGCCAACGCCATAACTGGCCACGAAATAACACACGTTCTCTTCCTTCCTTACTCGTCGTGCCCTTTTCGAACACTTGAACTCTTCTAGTATACGTACCACACTTCAGTCATCGCTTCAGTTTGCAAAACTTTGGAGTCACCACTTCCAAACTTGGTCATCTTACTAACCTCGCTCTCTTTTAAGACCATTCCCGGCCTTCACGATCCGCTTCTGGTCGAACATATCCACGAACTCATACGATGGTCATCTAAACTTGGGCCTAGCACCCTCGTGACCCTACCACCTGGCGGGACCACCAGCTGACCCACTCGAACAGGCCGCGGGTTGACCCTCAACATGGCCCCAACCCGACCCACTTAACGCATCACGCTCTTGTTCCCCGATCCGGAACAATCTTACCTATTCAAGTCATGAAAGCTACCATTTCCATCCTACACTACCCAAGGAATCTTCCCGCAACAACTCCACGGATACTCATACATTCTGACAAAGATCACCCGCAAAATCTTGTACTCAAGACGGCCTTACATCTAAGGTCTCAACTGTAATATTCTAAGGTTCATCATTTTCTCACCCCCAGGCTTACCCTTTTTCACTAACCAGGTTTCTAAATCACATTTTAGCACAAGGCTATCCGAACATAACACTAAACACATCATCACAACATCAATACATACAAAACTCTAGAGGGTTAAGGATATACCTGAAAATAGGCGGTTCAAAGGACCGCTAAAACTGGGAACTTCCACCGCGACCTCTACCGTGGCCTGCCGGTGTGTGTACATCCTGCCTAGCTATGGAAGGTGAAGAACCCGCAACTGATCTAGTAGTCTGTGCTATCCCACCAGTGCTACCCCTGGTCGGACAGTCTCCCGTCAAATGGCCCTGTCGGCCGCAAGTATAGCAATCTCCCAAACCAGTACGACATTCTCATGGGCTTTACCACAACGCCACACCGAGATACGGGTGGCCTCATCCGCGAGCACTACTACTCCCAAAAATCTGAACTCGGGAGCCCGACACGCTCGAATATTCCAAACGTCCCGACGACGCGGTGGGGACCACTTGCATCGGCGGAGGCGCATAATCGCTCGCCTGAGGCGGTCGCCTCGAAAGTCACCAAAGGACTCGCTGCTCGCCCTCTTCGCGATCTCGGCCATTCCGTCGATTTCTCCGCCTCACATCCAGTGCATAAGCTGCATGCGGTAATGTCCATGCCCACCAAGAGCTACACCCGAACAACTCTCGCTAGGTAATCATCGAGCCTCAGAACATACCGGTGCACTCGATCCTCCATACTAGCTACTAACGCGCGGACGTCCGCCAATGAGTCGAACTCCACATTGTACTCCCGAACCAGACGCCTGCTCACGCAACACCAAAAATCTGCCCAAGCCTCTCATCCGTGGAGGCAAGAAGTGTGCAAGAAATTCCTTTGAGAACTCGTCCCATATAGCCGAAGTGCATTCTCTCCGGACAGCTCCACGAATCAAACCGATCATGCGGTATCACGCCGATGTGAACCTAGGACCACCGACTCGGTCTCCGATGCCTTGATCACTTACGATCCGTCAGAATCGCCGGATGAACTCCTGCAGATCATCCTCGAGCTTCACCCATAAAACTCAAGCGTTACATCTCGTAAAATCCCGTAGCCTCAAACTATCTCGATCTAGGTGAACCGGTGCTTCACTGAATCTGCTGCCTAGCCTATCCTCAAGTCCGCCACAACCCGCCATTAATCGCCCACTCAGTAACCCATCTCCTCTGCTCCTGCATGGGGACCGGAGGCTCAATCGTGGTCTCAGAGAAAGCCGCCGCTCTACTCGCAGCCTCCTCTCGCCGCCTTCGGGCCCGGGTTGCTGCGCGGAGGCATAACCGTAAAAACGGCACGTCGAGGGTCCAACTTATCACACGCTCTAAGGCACGATCTAATGAGAAGAAGGAAACCAATCCTAAATGTCCTCTGACCTCCGATTATAGATGTGGTGCACAACACATCGATAATCAAGACTCTACTAGACACGGTCTGTAGACACTTTCCGAGGACTAACTGCTCTGATACCACTTTTGTCACGACCCGAACCCGGGCCCGTGACTGGTGCCTTACCCCGGGCACCCTAGTGATACAACATCAGAGAAAAACCAGCGGAAAATAAAAACTTAAACATTTAAATAGACATGGATCAAGATAAAAGAAAATAGGCCAACCAAAACGGTTGCCTTTCAACATATATATATATAGACATTTGAGCGAGCATAATCCTTACAACCGCCCACAACAAAGCATGGACCTCTAAGATTTTTACAACAACTATGACGGACAGGCCCCGCCATACCCCGAATGTACAAGAACCTACTGCACTCGGGTGACATACCAAAGATAAGCCTCCAAGGAACGCAGCTTCCCAATATCTTTGAAAGGTGATCCTATAAGCGGATCGATACCGATGTAACTCTACTGCGGCATGAACGCACCGAAGGAGGTCAAGATAACAGTACCAAGTATGTGAAATCAGAAATATCAGAAATGAAATCATAGCAGTCTATATAAAGCAGGAGACATGTATGATAACCAAACTACAGTACACCACATATAAACAGTCATATCAAGTCAGGGACTCAAGCCCTCCAAATCATCACTTGTGCCCGTGGAATTCCTTCCTCACTGCCGGCAGTCTATGATATAACAACACCAAGGAGTATATATGAACACCAGTGTTACACCCCGGAATTTCAGGATATGTTTATAAGGTAGTACGTAAGAACTCACAAGTGTTAAGATTTGAGACTTGTAAAATTTATCGGAATTATGGATTTGTCGGAAAATGAATTATTGTGACGAATGGGAGGGCGACACGTGTCACCCCCTTATGTTGTCTTGGACGAATTGAAGCATGGACACAAGGGTCATTTGACCCTTGTTAGGAAGACAAGTCTTGCTTGTAGTCAAGCTTGAGAAGGTTGACTAAGTCTAAGGGTCTAAAGTCTTGATATTTCATAAGACAAAATCCTAACCACCCATTTGTTTGTAGCATGACCCTCCATTATGTTATATATGTATACTAGTAGTGAAACTAGTCCCACACTTAGCCAAAAATTTCAAGAGAATTGGATGAACAACAAAAGGAGCTTCCTGGTTCTAGCTCTCAAAGAAGGAAAAAATTTGTTTCTTGTCCATTAAGCCCCACATTTTAAACCAAGGTTCATGAGTGTTATGTAAGTGTATCTCAATAGAAAATCCCGGAAAAGAGAGTTTTCAGATTAGTCGAAAACGAAAACCTAAGGGTCTTTCTAGGTTTTGGATTGGAAGTTGAAGGAAAGTTGTTGGTATGGTTCTAAGGGTCTCAACGAGCGGATTGAAGTGTCTTGGAGAGGTTCTAAACTACTAGGAGCGACTTGGATTGGAATTGGATTAAGATTCGTTGAGGTATAATTTTGTCCTTTAATGTGTTACAAGATTATATATTTATATTGTTGTTGTTAGCTTTACGTGTTGCTAGCATGAAGTTGATATGTAGAAGTTTATAAGGATTGTGGATTGATTGTAGCATTGGAAATCCGGAATGTAATATAAGCCATGTTAAGTTGGATTTCAATTTAGTCGTTATTAGAATCGTCGCATGTTATTGATTTGAAGATTGTGGTAGTTTTAACCAAATGCGACTTGATATCATGTTATGATTAAAAATTTGGATTGAAATGGAAATTTGATAAGTATTGGTATGGTTGAACTCTAGGTGGTCGAATTTGGACTTTTAGTTTGTTATTCATTTGTATTGGACTACTTTCTAAATTGTGAGCCAATTGGGGTCATTTAGTTATTCATTTGTATTGACTACCTTCTATATTGTTGTGAGCCAATTGGGGCTGTTTGGTTATTGTATTCGACCTTGAAAAAGGTGGAAAGTGAGTAGAAACAAAGGAGGTGTCATTCGATTTTCCGTAGAATTTAGTGACTTAGCACCCAGGATATTCTACGCTTGAAATAAGAGGTTAATGGACGATGGTGACCATTATAGGTTGAAGTACTAAGTATAGCGTATCCTACTTGAAGAATGGAATAGCTCAAGGTTGAAGTACTTTGGAGCATTTTGCTACTTGTCGACAATCGTCGCGAGGTATGTGAACCTCTTCTTTCTTTGGCATGATCCTACGTATGAAATATCCATGTGATAACATTTTAAGATTTCTTCTACTCTTAGAAGTTAAGAAGTATTTACATTGTTGAATCTAAGTTAGGAGTATGTTTAAATTGTCCTAAGTCCTTACTAGGTCTTATGGGAGACGTTGGTAAGGATGGTTAGGAAATTATGAGATTTGATTTAAGGGCTATGTATCTTGATTTATTTAAAGTAAGTATGTAAGTTGATTTTTATATTTAAAAATGACTTGAATTTATATGTGAAAAGGGGATTGGTTTTAAAAGTATGGATGACATGATTTTACAAGTATAAGTAAATGGACTTTAAAGAATGTATGTTATGAAGTTTTAAGACTATGAACTTTGATTTTCTTTAAAGGATTATGAAACTTTATTTTTCAAGTTATGGGACTTGATTTCTAAAGTATGTTTACATGATTTGAAAGAGTGTATGCTACGAGGTGTTAAGGCTATAAGCCTTGATTTTATAAGTAGAAATGACTTAATTTTACAAAGTATGGCTTCTTAATTGATTTCAAAAGATAAGAAGATGGCTTCCAAAAGAGTATGTGACTTGAGCTTTAAAAAGAAAGGAGTTCTATGATTCTTTTAAGTATGTATGTACGTAGTATTTTTGGATCTAGTTTTCCTAATGTTGTAAGAATAAAAGTGTCTTAAGTTCTCTAAAATGAAAGGTTGTTATAATAGCTTTATGGGAAGTTGTTATGACGACTTAAGAAGAAGTGAAAAGATGTTTTGAAAATGTTATGTAAGGAAAATCACACCGAGCCTACAAATAGGCCGGATTACGTTATGGAATACACCGAGCCTACAAATAGGCCGGATTACGTTATGAGATACACCGAGCCTACACATAGGCCGGATTACGCCATATTACCCCGAGCCTTCACATAGGCCGGGTTACGTCATCTTACACCGAGCCCCACAGGCGGGCCGGATTATGTTATATGATTCCACAGTACACCGAGCCCCACAGGCGGGCCGGATTATGTTATATGATTCCACAGTACACCGAGCCCCACAGGCGGGCCGGATTATGTTATATGATTCCACAGTACACCGAGCCCCACAGGCGGGCCGGATTATGTCACATGATTCATCAGTACACCGTGTCCCGCAAATGGGCCGGATTATGTTATGTAAGATATGTAAGTTATGTGAAAAAGACTGGATTAAACTCTTAAGTAAGTATGTAAGAACCTTTTTCCTTTACAAGGTTCGGAGAAATTTTCAGAATCTTTCATTCCTTCTAAAATTCAATTCCCAAATTCTTACGTACGTTCTTATCTCAACTGCCGGAAATACGGGGTGTAACATCCTTCCTCCCTTAGAAACATTCGTCCTCGAATGTTCTTTCGGAGTCCCATCTAATTAGATAGCGACATAGTCTCCTTTTACTACACCCTTCTAACAACATATGCCACCCATGGCCACATAACAATACTTATACTAAAATGTCAACCTTGGCACTCACGAAGCCAACTAGCCCATACTCATAATGACCACAAAGCCTGTCGTAACCATCTCTACTAGGTCTACTAGGGTCTGACGACTGTATCATCACCGGGCAATCTCATATACCCGCTCAGCTACCACCCCAAACACTCACGGGTGTAGTTACTCCGAAATGTTCTTATAGATTCAGGCTCTATTCCTTTACACTTGGTTGCTATCTTCTTATCGACCGCATTTTTCCGCACTTCCAACTCTTACTAGCATACATACATAACTTCCATACCGACTCGCCTCTAATCTTGAGTCACTCTATAAAACAATATACGACCATTTCCGGCCACGGCCTGGTTCGGTGAACGTGTCCACGAACCCAGAAACAATTAACTAGACTTGGGCCTTGCACTCGTGACCCGCCACGTGGCGAACTACTACCAACTGATCCCACTCTATTCCAGGCCATGGGATACCCGTAGGTCCTCAACCCGACTCACACACACTTAACTCTTATCCTTGTCCGACTTAAAATCTTATCACAGAGAAAGCCTTATATACCTAAGGTCTCTAAGAATCAATATTCTTAGGCTCGCAATTTCCATGCTCCAAGCCTACCTTACCACCCCCAAGAACGGGTACAAAACTTCTCATAAAACCAAAACCATGTTGTCTCGATCACAACAACCATTACTTACTCTATACGGACCTCATCCGTACAATTCTCTTAAGCCTACTACATGCACTTAATCTATTAACATGACATTCCGTTAAGTTCCTTAACATGGCTTCTGGGGTTCACTACCCTATCGCATGACTCATCCTTTCCCAATTATTTCAAATAAAACACAAAACCTTGGCGAAAATTCATTAACTATTCCATACCTTCCAGATCTAGTTAGTCTTTACCAATTCACGTAATCTAAAATCATTCTAGGCAACACGCCCGACTCGTGACATAACTCCGTATAGATGTATATCACAATACCAACTATACGCAATCATTACCAACCCGGATACGCAATCCACATAGTCTTTCGGGTCACCGCTTTCTCGTACTGCAATCAACATAACTCGTTAGGAGGGACGACCCTAACAATACAAATTTATCGCACGATCTCAGAGTGAGAAGAATGGAAACTAATCCAAAATGTCCCGCACTCCTCGACATAGATGTGGTGCACAACACACCGATAATCAAGACTTACTAGACACGGTCGTAGACACTTTCCGAGGACTAATCGCTCGATACCACTTTTGTCACGACCCGACCCTCGATCGCGATCGTGCCCTACCCGGGCACCCTTACTGTAAACATCGGAGATAATCAGCGGAACATACATGAAACTTATAAATAAAACAACGGAGTAAAACAACAAAGTTAGCCGATAGTGGCTACCTTCCAGACGTACATACATAAACGGCTTGCCTCATTTCTTTACAAGCACCACAATATGTGACTACGCACTTAAGAATTACAATCGTATGACAGGCCCCGCCATACCCTGGATATACATAGCCATGACAACTCCAACATCGAGCCATCTAAAAATCTGAACCAGATCCTAAGCTCGCGGATCCACATCGCGTACCTAAACTCGCGGACATGAACGCAGCCCGGCGGGGTCGATAACAAAAATAATATGGAATGTAAATAACGCAAGAATCAAATCATAATCGCATAAAAAGAATGCCATTTTTAACTCCCGAAATCAATCATATATTAATCGCTCGCTTTCCTTCTTTCAATAAGATTTAACAACATATTCTTACATACATACTTAAGAGTTTAATCCGCTTTTTCCACATAACTTACATATCTTTCATAACATAATCCGCCCATTTGCGACACGCAATCACGATGAATCATGTGACATAATCCGCCCACTGGGGCTCGTGTAATCGTGGAATCATATAACATAACCGCCCGCCGTGGGCCTTGTACTGGAATCATATAACATAATCCGCCCGCTGTGGGCTCGGTGTCTTGTGGAATCATATAACATAATCCGCCCGCCCTGTGGGGCTCGGTGTCGTGGAATCATATAACATAATCCGCCCGCTGTGGGCCTCGCATCGTGGAATCATATAACATAATCCGCCCGCCGGGCTCGCACCGTGGAATCATATAACATAATCCGCCCGCCCATGTGGGGCTTGTCTCGTGGAATCATATAACATAATCCGCCCGCCGTGGGCCTCGGTGTCTTGTGGAATCATATAACATAATCCGCCCGCTGTGGGGCTCGGTGTAAGATGACGTAACCCGCCTATGTGTAGGCTCGGGGTAATATGGCGTAATCCGCCTATTTGTAGGCTCCTGTATTTCATAACGTAATCCGGCCTATGTGTAGGCTCGGTGTGATTTTCCTTACATTACATTTTTAAACCATCTTATTACTTTTTCTAAGTCGTCATAACAACTTCCCATAAAGTCATTATAACAACCTTTCATTTAGAGAACTTAAGACACTTTTATTCTTACAACATTAGGGAAACTAGACCTAAAATACTACGCATAATGCATTTAAAAGAATCATAAACTTCTTTCTTTTAAAACTCAAGTCACATACTCTTTAAAATCATGTCATCAATACTTTTAGAAATCAAGTCCACAACTTGAAAAATAAAGTTTCATAATCCTTAGAAGACAACCAAAGTTCATAGTCTTAAAACCTTATAACGCATATTCTTTACAAATTCACTTACTTATACTTATAAACAAATATACAAGGTTCCATACACTTCCAAAACCAAGTAACTTATTCTCTTAAAACCATATAACATCCACTTTTAAAATCGATCCCCTTTCACATATAAATTCAAGTCATTTGAACGTAAAATCCACTTACTTACTTTAAATAAATCAAGACACATAGCTTTAAATCAAATCTCATATTTTCCTAACCATTCTTACCAACATCTCCCATAAGACTTGGTAAGGACTTAGGACAATTTAACATACTCTTAACTTAGGATAACTTAGACATAACCCTTACGTAGAGTAAATCAACATACATACTTCTTAACTTCTAAGAGTAGAAGGAATCATGAAATAATACCACATGTATATTCCATACATAGAACCATGTCTAAAGAAGGAAGAGGTTCACATACCTCGCGACGATTATCGACAATTAGCAAAACGCTCCAAAGTACTTCAACCTAAAATGGCCACAATACGTCCATAGCCTTGAAAATCAATTTTTTTTGGAGGTCTGCTGGTGGTCCTGCGGCGGCACCGCCGCCGCCGGTGAGATCAAGGCGGCATCAATGGCGGATTCCAAAATACTGAGAATTGAGGCTCGGGATTGGTTGCAAAACGTAGCTAAGATCAATACGAACACAACGGTATACGCCTTAGCCCTCAACTGTACCAGAATCGATCGGAATCTTCCAACTTCCGATCGAAGAAAATGTTTTGGTTGACCCGACGATCTGGGTTGAATTGGAGGTCGTGGGTGGTGCCAAAATGTCGGCCTTTCCACCCTGAATATTTCTACACTAGCCACGACCGTCGACTCTACCGTGGTGGCGGGAAAATGCTCGTCGGCGACCTGTGGTTTCGAAAATCGATCCGGGTCGGCGAGTTTGAGCAGAATCGAGGTCTGGTTTACATGGAAATGGCGGCAAGGATATGGTGGTTCGATGGTATACTCCACTCCGTCGATTGCACCTCGGTTGGTCGAAAAATCAGAAAAACCGAACGGGAAGATGGATGAGCGATGGCCAAACATCGATCTGAATCGCCGCGATTCGGAGAATCGACGGTGGCTGGTATGGGCGTGACGCTCGACGAGAAGCTTTTGGTATATGTCGCCGTGGTTCTTGGTTTGGCGGAAATGGCGTTTTCGAACACTTCATCGAACAACACCGTTCATGGACGGGTTTTCACTGTTCATACTCGTTTTGGTATTTTTTTTGTTGCGTTGCCTTTCCCAACCTCCCCAACATATACAAATTTCGGGTGGTCCCACGTGACCAAATTTCGAAATTAAATTCCAAAATTCCGATAAATTCTAAAAGTCCCAAATACCGAATTCGAGAATTAAATTCAACTAATAAACCTTTTTCCTTTACAAGGTTCGGAGAAATTTTCAGAATCTTTCATTCCTTCTAAAATTCAATTCCCAAATTCTTACGTACGTTCTTATCTCAACTGCCGGAAATACGGGGTGTAACATCCTTCCTGTTATACCCCGTAGTTCCAGGGTATGTATGCGAGGACGTACGTACGAGAATACGACAGAAATATTGGAAAGGAAGAAAGAGGCGATTTTTCCACGGAAAAGTTTCCGGTTTTTGTGAAGGAAAAAGGTTCGTTAATGGGAATTGGATTCCCAGATTTGGTATTCGGACTTCCTGGAATATTAGAGAATTATGGAATTTTATTTTCTGAAATGGTCACGTGGGCCCACTTCGAGAAATTCTGGTTTTGTGGGCCCACTTTGTTTTGAGATTTTGGCCATTGTGGATATTTTCTAAGATGTTTTATTTTGGGCCAATAGGAGGGTGACACGTGTCACCCCGCCAGTGGCTTGCCGAATGGCATTTGTGCACAACACCTTAGAGTCGTTTTTCGACTAAACGTTTTACATAACTTGCGAAGGAAAATTCCGGCTATGTCTTTTCTTATTTTTGCGGATTTTTCCGAGAGACGGACCATTTTGGACCAACGAGAGGGCTTGGCACCTCTCATCAGCGGGCAAGTGGCGTGGGGCAATTGGGAGGTCAGTGGTAGATATTTTGGTAGATATTTGTGAGGGTTTTAAGGAGTAGGGACTAGGCACTTGGGCATATCGCCCTACACTTGGAGCACTTGCCCGATCTCGCCATTGGTTGGCCTTGGCTTGCTATAAATACCCTCTCCCTTTGATGAATTCTTCATCCTTTCCTAAATGTTTCTAAGTGTTAAATCTTCTCCTCCCCTTAGTGTTGAGTTCGGCCAAGAGGCCTCCCTCTCTAGAGGCCTTGGCGAGGTACCCCACTGTGAGTTGCTGTATAATACCATTTGTGGTGTAGAAATACTCAAAGTATTGTTGTAATGCCCAAATTACCTTAGCCAGATACCTTGTAGTATTCTAAGGTTATACCTTTAAAAGCAGGAAATACTATTATACTTCCCACAGAAAACCAAACCTAGGAAAATCTCCATAGTCGTTGGAGTATTGTGTAGAAGTTGGTTAGAACTTCTAAGGGTGGTTTAGAGCGGGTTGAGCGCTGAGTCGGAGCTAAACGATTGCGGGATCGACTTTATACTTGGATAATTATGGGCTTATCGAGGTAAATATCTTGTCCTCTATTGTAATTGGAAATTACATGTTGTTAGAATATATAGTTAAAGTATACTATATATAGAAGCGTGGTTAGTTGGCAATGTCTTTTGACTTAAGCTCAAGAACTGAATCATTTATTACAAAAGTAGACTTGTGTAGTAGTCTTTGTGAGTAGAATTGTACGTCGGGTTAGATGTATAACCCCGCTGGCTTGGTAGCCGCCGTGAGAAGGAGGAGATTTACTGCGGGGGTGTCACTAATTTTACGTAGAATGTTCTACGATAAGATCTTAATGTTAATAAAGCGCCTTGTGGCCTTATAGGTTGAAGTACTACGTGTGGCGTTCTACTTGGCTTTAGGAGTAGCCGGTTGGGAGTACTTGGGCGTTTGCTATTAGTCGATACTCGCGAGGTATGTGAACCTCTTCCTATCTCTTCTAGCATGATATGTGTGAACTATGTAGTACGGTAGACGCATGTACTAAATGTATTTGATTGGTGTAAAACATAAAGTGTATTAACGGCTTTATGGGAAGTTGTTTATAACGGCTTTATGTTGGTAAGAAAATTCATGTGGTTTTAAAAGGTAAGCGATTTGAACTATAAGCGCTTGTTATGTGTTAATAAAGAACTTGAAGTATTTCAAAAGAGTTTTGAATCATTTTGAGAGAAGTAATACTTGATTTGTTTTGAAAACATAAGAGTTATACTAGCTTTATGGAAAGTTAGGTATAACGTCTTGAGAATGTTTCTTGATTTTGGAAATCAGAATGTGTATCGACAAACCAACTGCGGCGTTAATAAAAGGAAATGTTTTGTGATTAAGTATTATTAAAACCAGAGAAACTTCCATGCATGCTAAGATGAGACAAAATGATATTTCCTAGATCATCATTCTTTGTAATAAGATTGTTGTAAACAAGAATATCCTACTCACATATAAGACTTATGTTTCTGATAGTTTAAAAGAGAATTATATTCTTAAATGAATAAGACTATGAACTCTGAAACCTTTCTAAATAAGAAACATGAACATTTGAAATTAGGCAAACTTGGGCGTTTGGAAAATAATGTTGTTACTTGAGTTTTACAAAGAGAAGTGTTTGGATTTACTTCAAAAGATAATCACTATATTTTCATATACTACGTATTGTGTGACTTTTGTGAAAGTAACGTATCTTTTAAAGAGTTAATGTATGAAGTACTTTGGGATAAAACCCAACTTGTTAGCATATAGTAGAAAGTACGGTGTGCATAACTTGATTGTTGGTTTGTGATAGCACGTAATACCTTCTGTTGATTTGATAAGTAAACATGCTAGGATGCTACGTGTGTTAGTATCTTGTGATGTTTGTGTAAAGGGGTTTTTCCTTTTTGTGCTTATGTTGTTTAACGATAAGTGTTATGATAGTATTATACATCACTCATCTCTTGAGATGATTAGGGGTTAAGCTGCCTCCGCGGGGTAGACTCAGCGGGTCAATGGACCTATGATTCGAGACTACCTCATGCGGGTCAGGGGCCTATGCGGAGCGGAAGTTCGAGTTGAGATCGCCTTGTGGTCATGCGGTCGCGCCATGCGACGGCGAGTCCAGACGCCGGGAGGCTACCTCGATGCGGGTTATACCTCATGCGGGCGATCTGATTGGCCTATGCGGAGTCGCGGAAAGTTCGGGGCTGACGCGCACATTAGATCTGCGGGCAAGTGGTCGCTTTGATCATGTGACGGTCTAGACAGATCTTATGATACGATTCATGACCTTGTTAGTGCTAGGTGTTAGTAGTCGGCTATGCCTTCGTACTTACCGCAGACGTGTTATTATGGCAGGTGGGACCGGTGTTCATGTGTGTTCCTTGGTCTTTGTTATATCATAAACCGCGGCGATGAGGAAGGTATTCCACGGGCATGATTGATGTTGTGGGCGTGAGACCCATTGTTATATTTGAGTGATGACTTGAGGCGTGAGTCCGACGACATGATCGCTTATTATGTGGAATCGTAGTTTGGTTATCATACATGTCTCTGCTTTATAGACTATTATGATTTCATTTCTGATTTTTAGTTTCACATACTTGCACTGTTATCGACCTCCTTCGGGCTGCGTTCATGCCGCAGGTAAAGGTACACCAGTCATTGATCCTCGCTCTTAGGGTCACAGTTCAGCGTGTGGGAAAGCTCCGTTTCTCCGGAGGCTTATCAGTGGTATAGTCCCCTATTGTTGTAGGTGTTTACATTCAGGGGTATGGCGGGGCCCTGTCCCGCCATTGTTGTCGTATCATTTCTTAGAGGTGCGTAAAATGCTTGTTGTGTGGTTTGTAAAAGGATTAAAACTGTTCATGTTGGAAAAAGTTGTTATTTATATATATGCCGAAAGGCAAGTTTTTCTCAGATTATTGTTTCATATTTCATAATATGTCTTGTATTGTTTTATGTTCCGCTGATTACTCTGATGTTGTATCACTAGGGTGCCCGGGGTAAGGCACCAGTCACGGGCCCGGAATCGGGTCGTGACACTTCCTCCCTTAGAAACATTCGTCCTCGAATGTTCTTTCGGAGTCCCATCTAATTAGATAGCGACATAGTCTCCTTTTACTACACCCTTCTAACAACATATGCCACCCATGGCCACATAACAATACTTATACTAAAATGTCAACCTTGGCACTCACGAAGCCAACTAGCCCATACTCATAATGACCACAAAGCCTGTCGTAACCATCTCTACTAGGTCTACTAGGGTCTGACGACTGTATCATCACCGGGCAATCTCATATACCCGCTCAGCTACCACCCCAAACACTCACGGGTGTAGTTACCCCGAAATGTTCTTATAGATTCAGGCTCTATTCCTTTACACTTGGTTGCTATCTTCTTACTGACCGTACTCTTTCCGTACTTCCAACTCTTACTAGCATACATACATAACTTCCATACCGACTCTGGCCTCTAATCTTTGGAGTCACTCTATAAAACAATATACGACCATTTCCGGCTTTCACGGCCTGGTTCCGGTGGAACGTGTCCACGAACCCGTAAAACAATTAACTAGACTTGGGCCTTGCACCCTCGTGACCGCCACGTGGCGAACTACTACCAACTGATCCCACTCTATTCCGGGCCATGGGATACGTAACAGTCCTCAACCCGACTGTCACACACTTAACTCTTATCCTTGGTTTGACTTAAAATCTTATTGCAGAGAAAGCCTTATATACCTAAGGTCTCTAAGGTAATCAATATTCTTAGGCTCGCAATTTCCATGCTCCAAGCCTACCTTACGATCCCAAGAACGGGTACAAAACTTCTCATAAAACCAAAACCAAGTTGTCTCGATCACAACAACCAGTACTTACTCTAGACAGAACTCATCCGTACAATTCTCTTAAGCCTACTATGCAGCAATCTATTAACATGACATTAGTTAAGTTCCTTAACATGGCTTCTTAAGGGTTCACTACCCTATCGCATTGACTCATCCTTTCCCAATTATTTGAAATAAAACACAAAACCTTGGCGAAAATTCATTAACTATTCCATACCTTCCGGTATCTAGTTAGTCTTTACCAATTCCTGGTAATCTAAAATCATTCTAGGCAACACGCGTCTGACCCTCGTACATAACTCCGTATAGATGTATATCACAATACCAACTATACTGCAATCATTACCAACCTGGATACGCAATCCACATAGTCTTTCTTGGGTAACTGCTGCCTTTCTCGTAGGCGCAGAATCAACATAACTTCGTTAGGGAGGGACGACTTAACAATACACTCTATCGCACGATCTCGAGTGAGAAGAATGGAAACCAATCCAAAATGTCCTGCAGCCTCACGATTATAGATGTGGTGCACAACACACCGATAATCAAGACTTACTACTGACACGATGCAGAGACACTTTCCGAGGACTAATCGCGCTCGATACCACTTTTGTCACGACCCGACCCGATCGCATCGTGCCCTACAGGGCACCCTTACGTAAACATCGAGATAATCACGAACATACATGAAACTTATAAATAAAACAACGGAAGTAAAACAACAGGTTAGCCGATAGGGCTACCTTCCTGGACGTACATACATAAACGAAGCAGTTGCCTCATTTCTTTACAAATAGACCCACAATATGTGACTACGCACTTAAGAATTACAATCGTGGGGGACGGGCCCCGCCATACCCTCGATATACATAGCCATGACAACTCGGAACATCGGAGCCATCTAAAAATGTCAACCAGATCCTAAGCTCGCGGATCCACACTCGTACCTAAACTGCGACATGAACGCAGCCTCAAGGTCGCATAACAAAAATTGCGAATATGGAATGAAATAACGTGCAAGAATCAAATCATAAGCGTAAAGAATGCCATTTTTAACTCCTGAAATCAATCATATATTAATCGTTCTTTCCTTCTTTCAATAAGATTTAACAACATATTCTTACATACATACTTAAGAGTTTAATCCAGCTTTTTCCACATAACTTACATATCTTTCATAACATAATCCCATTTGCGGGACGACACGGTGCGCTTGATGAATCATGTGACATAATGCGCCCGCTGTGTTGGTATATTGTGGAATCATATAACATAATCCGCCCGCTGTGGGGCTGCATCTTGTGGAATCATATAACATAATCCGCCCGCCGCGGCTCGGTGTCGTGGAATCATATAACATAATCCGCCCTTTGTGGGGCTCGATTGCATTGTGGAATCATGTAACATAATCCGCCCGCGCGTGGGGCCTCGGTGCATTGTGGAATCATATAACATAATCCGGCCCGCCTGTGGGGCTCGGTGTACTGTGGAATCATATAACATAATCCGCCCACCGTGGGGCTCGGTGCATCTTGTGGAATCATATAACATAATCCGCCCGCTGTGGGGCTCGGTGTCTTGTGGAATCATATAACATAATCCGCCACTGTGGGGCTCGGTGTAAGATAGCGTAACCCGGCTATGTGTAGGCTCGGGGTAATATGGCGTAATCCGCCTATTTGTAGGCTCGGTGTATTTCATAACGTAATCCGGCCTATGTAGGCTCGGTGTGATTTTCCTTACATTACATTTTAAACCATCTTATTACTTCTTCTTAAGTCGTCATAACAACTTCCCATAAAGTCATTATAACAACCTTTCATTTAGAGAACTTAAGACACTTTTATTCTTACAACATTAGGGAAACTAGACCCAAAAATACTACGTACATACGTACTTAAAAGAATCATAAACTTCTTTCTTTTTAAAACTCAAGTCACATACTCTTTAAAATCATGTCATCAATACTTTTAGAAATCAAGTCCACAACTTGAAAAATAAAGTTTCATAATCCTTAGAATACAACCAAAGTTCATAGTCTTAAAACCTTATAACGCATATTCTTATACCACTTACTTATACTTATAAACAAATATACAAGGTTCCATACACTTCCAAAACCAAGTAACTTATTCTCTTAAAACCATATAACATCCACTTTTAAAATCGATCCCCTTTTCACATATAAATTCAAGTCATTTGAACGTAAAATCCACTTACTTACTTTAAATAAATCAAGACACATAGCTTTAAATCAAATCTCATATTTTCCTAACCATTCTTACCAACATCTCCCATAAGACTTGGTAAGGACTTAGGACAATTTAACATACTCTAAACTTAGGATAACTTAGACATAACCCTTACGTAGAGTAAATCAACATACATACTTCTTAACTTCTAAGAGTAGAAGGAATCATGAAATAATACCACATGTATATTCCATACATAGAACCATGTCTAAAGAAGGAAGAGGTTCACATACCTCGCGACGATTATCGACAATTAGCAAAACGCTCCAAAGTACTTCAACCTAAAATGGCCACAATACGTCCATAGCCTTGAAAATCAATTTTTGGAGGTTCACGCTGGTCTCATGGCTGCACTGCGCGCACCAGCTCAGGCGGCATCAATGGCGGATTCCAAAATACTGAGAATTGAGGCTCGGGATTGGTTGCAAAACGTAGCTAAGATCAATACGAACACAACGGTATACGCCTTAGCCCTCAATTGTACCAAAATCGATCGGAATCTTCCAACTTCCGATCGAAGAAAATGTTTAGTTGACCGACGATCCGGGTTGAATTGGAGGTCGTGGGTGGTGCCAAAATGTCGGCCTTTCCACCGAATATTTCTACACTAGCCACGCATCGTCGACTCTACCGTGGTGGCGGAAAATGCTCGTCGACGACCTAGGGTTTCACGAAAATCGATCTGTCGACGGCGAGTTTGAGCAAGAATCGAGGGTCCTGGTTTACATGGAAATGACGGCAAGGAGATGGTGGTTCCGATGGTATACTCCACTCCCGTCGATTGCACCTCAGTTGGTCGGAAAATCAGAAAAATCGAACGGGGAAGATGGATGAACAGTGACCGAAACTTCGATCTGAAACTGCCGGCGATTCCGGGAGAATCGACGGTGGCGTGTGGTATGGACGTGACGGGCTCGACGAGACGAAGCTTTTGGTATATGTCTCGCCCCGGTTCTGGTTTGGCCGGAAATGGCGTTTTTCCGAACACTGTTCATCGAACAACACTGTTCATGGACGGGTTTTCACTGTTCATACTCGTTTTGGTATTTTTTTTGTTCTGCGTTGCCTTCCCAACCTCCCCAACATATACAAAATTTCTCGGGTGGTCCCACGTGACCAAATTTCGAAATTAAATTCCAAAATTCCGATAAATTCTAAAAGTCCCAAATACCGAATTCGAGAATTAAATTCAACTAATAAACCTTTTTCCTTTACAAGGTTCGGAGAAATTTTCAGAATCTTTCATTCCTTCTAAAATTCATTTCCCAAATTCTTACGTAGGTTCTTATCTCAACTGCCGGAAATACGGGGTGTAACATCCTTCCTCCCTTAGAAACATTCGTCCTCGAATGTTCTTTCGGAGTCCCATCTAATTAGATAGCGACATAGTCTCCTTTTACTACACCCTTCTAACAACATATGCCACCCATGGCCACATAACAATACTTATACTAAAATGTCAACCTTGCACTCACGGCCAACTAGCCCATACTCATAATGACCACAAAGCCTGGCCGTAACCATCTCTACTAGGTCTACTAGTGGTCCGACGATTTGTATTATCACCGGCAATCTCATATACCCGCCACTACCACCCCAAACACTCACTGCGTAGTTACCCAAATGTTCTTATAGATTCGTGCTCTATTCCTTTACACTTGGTTGCTATCTTCTTCGACTGCAGTACTCTTCCGCACTTCCAACTCTTACTAGCATACATACATAACTTCCATACCGACTCGGCCTCTAATCTTTGAGTCACTCTATAAAACAATATACGACCATTTCCGCCACGGCCTGGTTGATTGGAACGTGTCCACGAACGTAGAAACAATTAACTAGACTTGGGCCTTGCACTCGTGACCGCCACGAGCGGAACTACTACCAACTGATCCCACTCTATTCCGTGCCATGGGGATACGTAACAGTCCTCAACCCGACTCACACACACTTAACTCTTATCCTCGTCCGACTTAAATCTTATTGCAGAGAAAGCCTTATATACCTAAGGTCTCAAGAATCAATATTCTTAGGCTCACAATTTCCATGCTCCAAGCCTACCTTACCAGTCCCCCCAGTAAACGGGTAACAAAACTTCTCATAAAACCAAAACCAAGTTGTCTCGATCACAACAACCATTACTTACTCTATACGGACCTCATCCGTACAATTCTCTTAAGCCTACTATGCAGCTTAATCTATTAACATGACATTCCGTTAAGTTCCTTAACATGGCTTCTTAAGGGTTCACTACCCTATCAGACAGCTCATCCTTTCCCAATTATTTCGAAATAAAACACAAAACCTTGGCGAAAATTCATTAACTATTCCATACCTTCCCGATCTAGTTAGTCTTTACCAATTCACGGTAATCTAAAATCATTCTAGGCAACACGCGTCGACCTCGTGACATAACTCCGTATAGATTTATATCACAATACCAACTATAATGCAATCATTACCAACCCGGATACGCAATCCACATAGTCTTTCTTGGGTCATCACGCTTTCTCGTAGCTGCAATCAACATAACTCGTTAGGGAGGGACGACCACTAACAATCTGACTCTATCGCACGATCTCGAGTGAGAAGAATGGAAACCAATCCTAAATGTCTTTGTAGCCTCACGATTATAGATGTGGTGCACAACACACCGATAATCAAGACTACTAGACACGGTCAGACACTTTCCGAGGACTAAGCGCTGCGATACCACTTTTGTCACGACCCGACCGGATCGCGATCGTGCCCAACACAGGCACCCTTACGGTAAACATCGAGAGATAATCAGCGAACATACATGAAACTTATAAATAAAACAACGAAGTAAAACAACGAGTTAGCCGATGGCTACCTTCACGACGTACATACATAAACGAAGCGGTTGCCTCTTTCTTTACAAATGCATCTACACATGTGACTACGCACCTCACGAGAATTACAAGCGTGGCCCCGCCATACCCTGGATATACATAGCCATGACAACTCCGAACATCGAGCCATCTAAAAATGCCAACCAGGATCCTAAGCTCGCGGATCCACATCGTGTACCTAAACTGCGGACATTTAACGCAGCGGCAAGAAGTCGATAACAAAAGTAATATGGAAGAAATAACGTGCAAGAATCAAATCATAATCGCATAAAAGAATGCCATTTTTAACTCAAATCAATCATATATTAATCGTTCTTTCCTTCTTTCAATAAGATTTAACAACATATTCTTACATACATACTTAAGAGTTTAATCCGGCTTTTTCCACATAACTTACATATCTTTCATAACATGTCCAGCGTTGCGGGACACGGTGTCTTGATGAATCATGTGACATAATCCGGCCACTGTGGGGTTGATTGTCTGTGGAATCATATAACATAATCCGCCCGCTTGGGCTCTTATCTTGTGGAATCATATAACATAATCCGCCCGCTGTGGGGCTCGGTGTCTTGTGGAATCATATAACATAATCCGCCCGCTTTGTGGGGCGTGTCTTGTGGAATCATATAACATAATCCGCCCGCTGTGGGGCTCGGTGTCTTGTGGAATCATATAACATAATCCGCCCGCTGTGGGGCTTGCATCGTGGAATCATATAACATAATCCGCCCGCTGTGGGGCTCGGTGTCTTGTGGAATCATATAACATAATCCGCCCGCTGTGAGGCTCGGTGTCTTGTGGAATCATATAACATAATCCGCCCGCTGTGGGGCTCGGTGTCTTGTGGAATCATATAACATAATCCGCCCGCATGGGGCTCGGTGTAAGATGACGTAACCTACGGCATGTGTAGGCTCGGGTAATATGGCGAATCCGCCTATTTGTAGGCTCGGTGTATTTCATAACGAATCCGCCTATGTGTAGGCTCTGTGATTTTCCTTACATTACATTTTTAAACCATCTTATTACTTAACTTCTAAGTCGCCATAACAACTTCCCATAAAGTCGTTATAACAACCTTTCATTTAGAGAACTTAAGACACTTTTATTCTTACAACATTAGGGAAACTAGACCCAAAAATACTACGTACATACGTACTTAAAAGAATCATAAACTTCTTTCTTTTTAAAACTCAAGTCACATACTCTTTAAAATCATGTCATCAATACTTTTAGAAATCAAGTCCACAACTTGAAAAATAAAGTTTCATAATCCTTAGAAGACAACCAAAGTTCATATTCTTAAAACCTTATAACGTACATTCTTTACAGTCCACTTACTTATACTTATAAACAAATATATAAGGTTCTATACACTTCCAAAACCAAGTAACTTATTCTCTTAAAACCATATAACATCCACTTTTAAAATCGATCCCCTTTTCACATATAAATTCAAGTCATTTGAACGTAAAATCCACTTACTTACTTTAAATAAATCAAGACACATAGCTTTAAATCAAATCTCATATTTTCCTAACCATTCTTACCAACATCTCCCATAAGACTTGGTAAGGACTTAGGACAATTTAACATACTCTTAACTTAGGATAACTTAGACATAACCCTTACGTAGAGTAAATCAACATACATACTTCTTAACTTCTAAGAGTAGAAGGAATCATGAAATAATACCACATGTATATTCCATACATAGAACCATGTCTAAAGAAGGAAGAGGTTCACATACCTCGCGACGATTATCGACAATTAGCAAAACGCCCAAAGTACTTCAACCTAAAATGGCCACAATCGTCCATAGCCTTGAAAATCAATTTTTGGAGGTCTGGCGGTGGTCTGCGGCACCCGCCACGGCGAGCTCAAGGCGGCATCAATGGCGGATTCCAAAATACTGAGAATTGAGGCTCGGATTGGTTGCAAAGCGTAGCTAAGATCAATACGAACACAACGGTATACGACTTAGCCCTCAACTGTACCGGAATCGATCGGAATTTTCCAACTTCCGATAAAAAAAATGATTTGGTCGACCCGACGATCTGGGTTGAATTGGAGGTCGTGGGTGGTGCCAAAATGTCGGCCTTTCCACTCGAATATTTCTACACTAGCCAAAGTCGACTCTACCGTGGTGGCGAAAATGCTCGTCGATGACCTAGGGTTTCACGAAAATCGATCCGTCGAAGCGAGTTTGAGCAAGAATCGAGGGTCTGGTTACATGGAAATGATGGCGAGATGGTGGTTCGATGGTATACTCCACTCCGTCGATTGCACCTCGGTTGGTCGGAAAATCAAAACCGAGCGGGAAGATGGATGAGCGATCAAACCGATCTGAATCACGGCGATTCCGGAGAATCGGCGGTGGCGGTTGGTATGGACGTGACGCTCGACGAGACGAAGCTTTTGGTATATGTCTCGCTGGTTCTGGTTTGGCCGAAAATGGCGTTTTTCCGAACACTGTTCATCGAACAATACTGTTCATGGACGAGTTTTCACTGTTCATACTCGTTTTGGTATTTTTTTTGTTCTGCGTTTCCTTCCCAACCTCCCCAACATATACAAAATTTCTCGGGTGGTCCTACGTGACCAAATTTCGAAATTAAATTCCAAAATTCCGATAAATTCTAAAAGTCCCAAATACCGAATTCGAGAATTAAATTCAACTAATAAACCTTTTTCCTTTACAAGGTTCGGAGAAATTTTCAGAATCTTTCATTCCTTCTAAAATTCAATTCCCAAATTCTTACGTACGTTCTTATCTCAACTGCCGGAAATACGGGGTGTAACAATTTTATCAAGCTTTGGGCTTGCAAGACTTGATCATCTTTCCCTTGGTCATTTGACCATTATACCCTTGGTCCATATTTTCGAACAAGCCTATGTAGGGGTGACACGTGTCGCCCTCCCATTCGTCCATAAAATCTCGTAACCCTCGTGGGCCCCACAAAACGTAAAATTTCTCGGGTGAGCCCTACGTGACCAAATCCGTAAATAAATTTCCACAATGTTAATAAATTCCATACTCCTCAAACAATGCATTTTGAGAATCTAATTCTCATCAACGAATATTTTTCCTTTCCGAAGTTCGGAAGATTTTTCCTTAAGAATAACAAATCTTTCCTTCGTTCAAATTTATAAGTCTTGTGCTCTCACGTCTATTCTCGTATATATGTCCTGCAATTTCGGGGTGTAACATTCTTACCCCCTTAGAAACATTCATCCCCGAATGTTCTTTCGGAGTCCAATCTAATTAGATAGCGACATAGTCTTCTTTTACTACACCCTTTAAACAAAATATGCCACCCACGTCCACATAACCATACTTATACTAAAACGTCAACCTGAAATTCAAGTGTCGACATCGTTCATCTGCATAAAGTTTCTGCTGACTCTGAGCTTACTAATAATCTTCCTGGATAAGCTTCGCCTTATCCATAGCCCGCTGAATCAAGTCTGGGCCAATTATCTGAACCTCGCCTACGTGGAACCAACCAATCGGTGATTCTACACTTTCTTTCATACAAAGCCTCATACAGGGCCATCTGAATACTGGAATGGTAACTGGTATTATACGCAACTCAATGAGAGGCAAAAGATCCTCCCAGCTGCCCCTGAAATCAATAACACATGCCCGCAACCTATCCTCAAATGTCTGGATAACATATCCACAAATCAACTTTTCAAGTCTCCAAAATCTGTTGGGAAGAGTTAGAGAGAAGTTTCTCTCACTAGGCGAAAATGCTCTCAACATTTCTCCCTAGTCGCTCTTCGCAATCCGCCTCATTCTTATGATTTCATCTTCGATTTCATACTCCGTAAATCTGATTTCATCTTTGATTTCATGAGATTGTTCGTCTTTCATCTTACTTGAATTTGATACGAAGTTGTTTGAGTTAATTACGGAAATTTTACATCTTGTTCGAAGATTTTTCGAAAATTGTGGAAAGATTGTTCGAGTTTATCAACTTGTCCAAAGATTGTTACGAAGATACTTCAACTTGATTAAAGATTACTCAAGATTTGCATTATCTTCCTTCTAGCCATGAGAAAGAATACAAAGATTTCAGCCAAAAGAATGAAAGAGATTATTTTGATTGTTCAAGATTACAAGATTCAAGATTTGAATTTGAGGTTTGCATTTCCGGCAGAGTGGCCGCTTGCTTCTCTTTCGACAAGCGGTTGATGCAGGGTTGTTAGCAAGTCGCAGGTGTTCTTGGTGCAAGAGGGTCATGATGGTGGTCTTGGGTTGAGGATCTGCTCTTTGATTTTCCCAACCTTCCGCAGCACCTTGACGTCGGAATGGCGCCTACGATTCGGTAGGCACTCGACCTCGAGAGATTGCGGATCTTGATAGGGATCCCGGTCGAAAGTGGGTATGGAGGTGGTTCCGTTGCAGAGGTGGTGTTGATGTTCGGGGTTTGTGGTTTGAACCCTTGGGTCTCCGATCCTTGGCTTCGAGTTCAAAGAGACTTTTCCGCGCCACTTTGGATGCCAAGGTGACTGGTCTCTAGGTTGGTCACGTTGATCATGGGTCGGGAGGGTGGTCGGGTCTGGGAAGTCCATGGGTCACCACTTTGGTTGTTGAGTTCGACATTGTTTCTTTCCAATTGGCCTTGGAAATGCTAAGGTTTTGGAAGCCAGGGTTTCTATCCAAAAGAGGTCTAGGAATTTGATGCATTCAATGGGTGCGATGTCAATGGCACGCCTCATTCAATTGCTTGCTATCAATGGCACGCCTCATTCATTAGGTGCAACTTTCGAGTTGAGTTTTGGGAATTCAAGTGTTGCGGTTTCAAACGTCACCCATTCTTGAGGGGTTGACGGCAGCATGGGTGGGCACGGGTCGATGGCGGTTCTTGAGGGTGGTTCCGGTCGAAGGAGGGTCGGAAAGGGTGGTCATGCGGTCGATTGGTCTTTATGGTGGTCACGTGTCAAGGCTGGAGCCCGGCGGTCATCGGTTAAAGATTGTTGGGTCGAAGTTGGTTCAATTCCCATGGCTCTTGGTTGTACAAACGCGCGGAATTTGAACGACCTACTCTTCAAACGAGACTTGGTAACTGGGGAATTTAATTGCCGAGAGTACCAAGGAAACATCTCATTCAATAGGGCTTCAAACTTGATAAGGGTGGGGTACCGGCTGGTCTACTCTTCTAATGAAGTCAAAAGTTGCGGAAACCATAGGGCAACTCGTCCAAAGAGGTATGGTAACTTCATGGCTACGGAACCGGCGGGCTACATTTCAAATGAGTCTTGGAAGAGCAACTAATGTGGAATTTGAAGGATCATTCTTTCCAAGAAGCCTATGAGTCTGACCTTGTTTCGGCCAATAAAGCACTTAATGCCGAGGGACATGAGCCATTTATGGCAACCATTCCCAATGATGCACTAGTCTTGATTTCCCCCATGAATCCAACTATTGCACCTACTAAGCGTGCAAATGATACTAGGGAGTCACAAAAAATTAAGGAGCCTAATCCAACGAATAAAAGTCCAAGTACGAAGATTGGAAGAGTATTTCACTACCCCACAATTACTTAAATGAAGATACTATCTTGGAATGTCCCGGATAGATAGCATTTAATTTTCATGTTGAAGTTTATTTTCTTGTTCTTGTTTACGTTGAGGATTGAGAACCCTCAACGACTGATTGTAGCTTCCTGAGCTTTTCTTTTTAGTAATAATATTTGCATTTACCCGAAAAAAAAAAAAAAAAAAGTCTGGATAACCTGCCCTTCCTGTCCGTCGGTCTGAGGGTGAAATGTAACACCGAGCTCACCTGTGTCCCCAATCCCTTCTGGGAAAAACCTCCAGAAGCTAGCCGTAAACTGGGCTCATCTGTCGGTCATAAATAAATGTAGGAACCCCGTGCAGTCTCATAATTTTCTTGACATATAATCTCGCATAATCCTCAATCGCCTCTACACAATACATTTCCCACGGTTATCTAAAACTGTAACCTATGGCATGACGACACTGAAGATCTTACCAGTCTCACATCCATCGCCTAATAACATGGGTACACATAACCCCATAGTACGTTAAACTATCTTTTTTCATGGGGGAGATAGCTTATCTCCCTTTCATAATCTTGATCATCAAGCGCCACATTATAATCGTATAGATTTTCAAAACCTACCAACGATGTCTTCTATTTTCCCGTAGGCAGCACTCGTACTTATCTTATTCTTGCTTTACGCATTCTCCAGAGATTATTCGGAAAGTCGTGGACCTGACCGCCACACTAAACCAATTCCAAGTACCTCCAAGGGCACTTAACATAAAATCCTTCAATAATCGTACGTTCTGTTCTGCGTCTCTTAACGTTCAAATTCAAATCAATCATTTCAATAAAATAAGTCACATAGACTCCACAATTTCATGTCAAATAATGAAGGAATAACTTACATATTACTAAAACTTCCTTTCCTTCCCTATCGATAACCGGCTCACCGGGAAACTGGAATCGAACCAACCTCTATCTACAGTAAACCTTGGCACCCACGACGCCGACTAGTCCATACTCCTAATGACCTTAAAGTCTGTCGTATCCAGCTCTACTAGATCTGCTAGGGTCTGATGACTATATCATCACCGAGAAAAATCATATATACCCGCTCATCTACCACCCAATCATCCACTGGTTTAGCTACCTCGAAAGGTTCTTATGGATTCAGGCTCTATCCCTCTACCCTTGGTTGCTCTCTTTCTTACTGGTCATACTCTTTCCGTACTCCCAAAGTTATTCTAGCATACGCACATAACCTCCATACTGATTCTGGCCTCCAATCTTTGGAGTTTACTAAATCGAACAATATAAGACCATTTCCGGCTTTCACGAAATAGGCATTGCACCCTCGTGACCCTGTCACGTAGCGGGACTACTACCAACTGATCCCACTCTATTTCATGCTATGGGGCGACCCGTAATAGGTCCCCAACCCGACCCAACGTCGCACTTAACTCTTACCCTTAGTCTGAATAAAATCCTATTGCCCGAGAAGGCCTTATATACCTAAGGTCTCGGCGGTTATCAATATTCTTAGACTCGCAATTTCCATGCTCCAAGCCTACCTTATCAGTTCCCCCCCCCCTCCCCCCGTAAATGGGTACAATAACTTCTCATAATACGATAACCATGTTGTCTTGATCACAACAACCATTACTTACTCCATACGGATCTCATCCGTACAATTCTCTTAAGCCTACCACGTATCTTAATCTATTAACATGGCATTCCATTAAGTTCCTTAACGTGACTTCTTAAGGGTTCATTACCCTATCAACAACTCATTTGTTACACCCCGTAATTCCAGGATATGTTTAAGAGAAGGTACATAAGGAAACAAGACTTAAAAATTTGAACGAAAGAAAGAATTGTTTTCAAGGAAAACCTTCCGAACTCCTGAAAGGAAAAAATTGTTCGTTAATGAGAATGGTTCTCTAACTTTTATTTGAGACTGTTGGAATTTATCGAAATTATGGAATTCTATTTTCAGAGTTGGATACGTGAGGCCCACCTGAGGAATTTTACATTTTGTGGGGCCTACGAGGTTTCCGATATTTTGATCAATTATGAAAATTTTGGGAAGTGAAATATTTTAGACCAATGGGAGGGCGACATGTGTCACCCTCCACATGGGCTTGTTGGATGAATAAAAATGGACCAAGTCAACTAGAAAAGTGGAGCTTGACATTATTGATGTTACACCCCGTAACTCCAGGACATGTTTAAGAGAATGTTCGTAAGGAACTCAAGACTTGAAATTGGTACGAAAGGAAGAATTATTTTTCCGACGAAAAATCTTCCGAAGGTCGGAAAGGAAAAATGTTCGTTGAGGAGAATTGGATTCTCAAAATGCATTAATTGAGGATTATGGAATGTATTTTCATTATGGAAATTTATTTTACGGATTTGGTCGTGTGGGGCCCACCCGAGAAATTTTACGTTTTGTGGGGCCCACGAGGGTTACGGAATTTTATGGACGAATGGGAGGGCGACATGTGGCACCCTCCCACATGGCTTTGTCGAATTAATGCAAGGGTAAAAGGGTCATTTGACCATTATGGATGATAAGTCTTGTGGCTTGATTTTGTTGACTTGTCAAAGGGCCACATGGGCTTGATCCTAGTGAAACTCATCTTAGCCACCCATTTGTTTAAGCCTTGACCCTCCATAGTGTTATAAATACATACTAGTAGCAAGACTTGGCATTTTACACTTAGAAAAATTTGAGAGATTTGTGTGTGCCTTGAAAGAGCTCTCGGCTTTAGGCTCATTTTGAAGACAAAATTTTGCAATTGTGGATGATAATTCACAAGACTTAAACCCAAGGTTCCTAAGAGTATTGTAAAGTTATCTCAATAGAAAGGTTTCGGAAAAGTGGCGTTTTCGTATTAGTCGCAAGGCGGAAACTTAAGGAGTTCATCAACTTTGAAGTTGGAACTTGAAGATGAGTTCTTCATAGGCTTCTAAGGAGTGCTTGGAGCGGATTGGAACATAAGGAAAGGAGCTAAGAATTGCTAAGGAGCGACTTTGAATCTTGGAAAGATTAAGGGCTTGTAACGGTATAATTCTTGTCGTTTTAGTAATTAAGATTACTTATTGTTGTAGCTATGGATATTAGCAAGCATGAGGTATTTAGTATGAAGTTTGATAAGTGTATTGATTGTTGGAACCCTAATCCGAAAACTAGTATGTTAGCCCTTAAGATTTTAATGCAAGTTGGTTACTAGTTAAGTTGTCATATGTTATATGTCACACCCCGAATTCGGGCCCGTGACTGGTGCCTTACCCCGGGCACCCTAGTGATACAACATCAGAGAAAACCAGCGGAAAATAAAACATGAGTCATGAAACAAGAGATATAATAATAAACAGGCCAACCAAAACGGTTGCCTTCGATATACATAAAACTCGAGCAGTTTAATCCTTACAACCCCGCCACAACAAGATTACTGCACTTAAGATTTACAACGACTATGACGGACGGGGCCTCGCCATACCACGAATGTACAAGAACCTACAACTCGAGGAAGCACATACCAAAAGATAAGCCCTGAGAAACGGAGCTTCCCGATATCTTTGGCCGAATCGTGATCCTATGGCGAGATCCACGACGATGTACCTCTACTGCAGATGAACGCCGGGCGAGGTCAAGCATAACAGTACCAAGTATGTGAAATCAGAAATATCAGTAAATGAAATCATACTAGTCTATATAAAGCGGAGACATGTATGATAGCCAAACTACTGATTCACGACATAAAAGCGATCATGTCGGTCGAGGACTCACGCCTCAAGTCATCACTCAAATATAACTATGGGTCTCACGCCCACAACATCAATCGTGTTAGATCACGGCGCATGCCCCTAATTCAGACGGTGTAGACATGTCCATGATGCAACAATACCAATGCCCCATGGCCACATGCCCCGAATTCTACCTCGGTGTGACACGTCCATGTGACATTAATAACAATATCTTGGGTGATCAACCTGCCGCACGGCCACATGCCCCGAATATCAGACGGTGTAGACACGTCCATGTGACATCAACAACAAAACAGTAATCAAAATGAAACATACCCGTGGAATTCTCCACACCGCCAAAGACGTCCAAGTAAGTTCTCGGCAAGTCAACCGCCTCTATCGAGACGCCAGAATACGAAATACCACACTTGCACAACAAAGGCTATCATCACAAGCATAGGCAAGTTTCACAACAACAAGCATAGGCAAGTTTACAACAACAAGCATAGGCAAGTTTCACACAACTCAAAGTACTTTCATTTTATGCCAAAGTCGGGTTTTTAACCCCAAAGTACTACATACGTTAAGTTCTTTAAAAGAGATCCATTACTTTTATAAAAGTCACCCGATACCAAGTAGTATTAGAATGACCAACCCACATTCCTTTTCAAAATCAAGTAACAACATTCTCTTCCTAAGTTCGGTTTGCCTAGTTTCAATTACTCAAGCTTCTCATTTTCAAATGGTTTCATAGTTCCCAAACTTAATCACTTGATTCCTTTTAGAACAATTGAGTAATATATGTCTCACGTGAGTAGGTTATTCTTGTTTACAACATTCTTATTACAGCCATGATCTAGAAAATGTAATATCATTTTGTCTCATCTTAGTTTTTATGCAGATGGAGGTTTCTACTGGTTTTAATACGATACATCATTATTCAATACATTTTCCTTTATTAACGCTGCAGTGGTCTGTCGATACACATTCGATTTCGAAATCAAGAAAACATTATCCCTTTAAATAAAACCAAGTACTCATTACTCACGAATGAGGTTTCACACAAACATTCACATTAAAACAAATAAGTTAAGTCTCTTATCTTATAAGATCAAGTCTCTTAACTTCTAACATCAGTAAACCATTTTCACCTACATAAGGTCGTTATAACTAACTTCCCATAAAGCTATTATAACACCCTATGTTTTAAACCAACTAACTCATTTAGCACATGTACGTCTACCGTACTACATAGTTTACAAAACATCATGCTCGAAGGATAGGAAGAGGTTCACATACCTCGCGACGAGTATCGACAATAAGCAAAATGCTCCAAGTACTACAAACTTGCTAGCCCTTTCCACTCCTCAAGTAGAATACGCTACTCTTAGTACTTTCACCTAAAAAAGTCACAAACGTCTATTAACTTCAAAACACAAGGTTCCATTTCTCTACAGAAAATTCTAAGAAGATTTTCCCGCAACATGACAGCGTAAATCTCCTCTCTATCGAGGCCGCCACAAGCCAACCGGGGGTTTACACGTCTAACCGGACGTGTACCATTCTACTACACAACCATGCTACATAAGTCTACTGTAATACAGTCCTATGTAATTACAGCTTATCTTCTTTAAATTGAGCTTAAGTCAAAAGACATTGCCGACAATAATGTTGATTCTATATATAGTATACCTCAACTATATATTCCTACTACATGTAATCTCCAATTACAATAAGGGACAAGAATATTTACCTCGACAAGCCCAAAATTATCCAAGTTATAATGTCGATCCCGAGCAAGGTTTAGCTCCTACTCCGCGCTCCAATCCGCTCCAAACAACCCTTAAGTTCTAACCAACTTCTACTCAAATACTTCAACCAACTATGAAGATATCCTAAGGGTGACGGGTTGAGACGAAAAGGACAAAAGGTAGTAATTCAGGGCTCTACCTAAAGAGCTAACTTTTGGAATACACCAAGGAATAGGCTCAGGTATTTGGGGCATAATAACAATACTGAGAGTATTTCTACCAAGAGTGGTGTATTATACGAAACAACTAGGCTGGGGTACCCACGGCTAGCACCACAAGGTGAGGGAGGCTCTCGCCACAAGGCCACTGGAGGGGAGGGAAGGCTTAGGACGAGAACACACTCAAAGGAGGAGAGGGACTCAAGACTTGGAAGATTTTAGGAATGGATGAAGTCTTCAAGCTTAGGGGGGTATTTATAGCAAAACCAAAGGCCAACCAAAGGCCAACCAATGGCCAAGATCAAGCCATGTGCAAGGCAAGTGTAAGGCCAAGATCAAGCCAAGTGCACCCTAGTCCCTACTCCTTAAAACCTCACAAATATCTACACAAATATCTACCACAACTTGCCCTCCAATCGCCAAGTGCGCCCACTTGCTTCCATTGTAGGTGACACATGTCACCTCCCGTTGGTCCAAAATGTTTCGTCTCTCGGAAAAATCCGCAAAAATAAGAAAAGACATAGCCGGAATTTTCCTCGCAAGTTATGTAAAGCGTTTCACAAAAACGACTCTAACAGTGTTGTGCACAAATGTCATTCGGCAAGCCACCTAGCCGGGGTGACACGTGTCACCTCCTATTGGCCCTCATAAAGCGTCTTAGAAAAATATCCACAATGGCCAAAATCTCAAAACAAAGTGGGCCCACAAAGCCAGTAAATTTCTCCGTGGGCCCACGTGACCATTTCCAAAATAAAATTCCATAATTCTAATATAATCTAAGAAGCCCAAATTCCAAACTGGGAACCCAATTCCCATCAACGAACATTTTCTTTACAAAAGCTAAACTTTTTCCGTGGAAAAATCACCTCTTTCTTCCTTTCCAATTTTACGTCAGGCTCTCGCACGCACGCCCTCGCATACATACCACGAGAATACGGGTATAACATTCTCCTCTCCTTAGAAACATTCGTCGAATGTTCCTTCTCAAGACGGATATCGATGAAGTTCCTCTAACAAGTTGTCAACGCCACGCGGCCACGAAATAACACACGTTCTCTTCCTTCCTTACTCGTCGTGCCCTTCTCGAACACTTGAACTCTCCCAAGACGTGCCAAACTTCACCATTACTCCGTTCCCAAAAATCTCCGGAGTCACTACTCCAAACTTGGTCGTCTTACTAACCTCAAACTTCCCAAGGCCATTCCCGCCTTTACGAACCGCTTCAGTCGAACGCGTCCACGAACTCATACGATGATCATACAAACTTGGGCCTAGCATCCTCGTGACCCTACCACCGGCGGGACCACGAACTGACCCCACCTTAATCCGGCTACGGGTTGACCGTATCACGTCCTCAACCCGACCCACAATCGCGTCAAGCCCTCGTTCCCGACACGGAACAATCACGCTAAATCACATCATGAAAGCTACCACTTCCATCTCACACTACCCGTGGACTTATCACACAAATAAAACCCACGTATACTACGCACTCGATAGCGGTCAAACATAAAACGAATCTTTTACTCAAGACGACCTTACCTCTAAGGTCTCAATCGTGATCCAGGGTTCACACTTACCATGCCCCATACTTACCCTTCTACAATAACCAGTGTCTAAATCACATTTAGCACAAAGCTATCCGAACATAACACTAAAACACATCAAGATACAAAACTCTAGAGGGTTAAGGATATACTGTCTCTTCCGCTTCCTAATCACGATCACACGCAGTGGCGCATGCAGTGAAGGTGATGAACCAGCCACCGATCACGAAGCCGAGTCGTAGCATCCGTACCCTTTGGTCGGACAGTTCCTGCAAAATGGCCACGCTGGCCGCAAAAATAACAAGCTCCCTTGGCACCACGACACTCCCGAAATGCGGTCTACCACATCGCCACACCGAGGTAGGGTGACCGCGTCCGCCAACACCTTACTTCCTCGAAACACGAACCTCGAGCTCGACTGCTCTCAAGACGGAGGACCACTCTGTCTTGGCGGTACAAAACTAGTCTCTTCCGAGGCGGTCCGCCTCGAAAGTCGCCAAAAGACCACGATGTCACGCCCTCTTCGCTGATCCAGTCATTCGTCGACCTCTCCGTACTCACATCCTAGTGCATGAGCTGCGTGCGGGCAATGTCCATGCCGGTGAAGAGCTACACCAACAAGCCTCTGTCAAGTAATCATCTAATCCGGTGGCGTAGCGGTGCACTCTATCCTCCATGGTTGCCACTAAAGCGGGACATACCGAGCCAACGAGTCAAACTCCACGTTGTACTCAATCGTACGCCTCTGTCTCAAAGATCATAAATCTGCGCCGCGTGCTCCTCATCCATGCGGAGGCAAGAAGTGAGTGAGGAATGCCTCGAGAACTCGTCCCATATCGCTGAAGCGCATGCTCTCCAGGACAACTCCCACGAATCAAACCACGATCTGCGGTATCACGCAGCCGACGCGAACCTAAGACCACCGACTTCGGTCTCGAAGCCTTGATCACTCATGACCACAGAATCGCCGGATGAACTCCTGCGGATCATCCTCGGGCCTCGACCCATAAAACTCGCGGGCTACAACTCGAAAGTCCCGTAGCCTCAAACTATCTCGCCGGGTGAACCATCGGCTCGAAGGCTGAATCTGCATCACGGCCTATCCTCATATCTCGCCACGACCCGACCAAAGAATCGGGCCATCTCTTGTAACCCATCTCTCTGCCTCTGCATGGGACTGGAGGCTCGTGCGTGGTCTCGGCAGCCCATCGCTGCGGCTCTAAGCTCGCTGGGGGCGGCGTCACAAAACCCGCCGTCAAGCACAACTCGAATCTTGTCGGCTGCGCCTCGTACTCCTCTGTATCTCACTAGCAAGACTCGGCTGCCTTGCCCTTCTGGGCTCTGGTTTCCTTGCGCGGAGGCATAACTGGTAAAAACGAGATACGTCAGAGGGGTCCAACTTACAACACAGCTCTAAGGCACGATCTCAGAATGAGAAGAATGGAAACCAATCCTAAATGTCCTATAGCCTCACGATTATAGATGTGGTGCACAACACACCGATAATCAAGACTTACTAGACACGGTCGTAGACACTTTCCGAGGACTAAGCGCTCGATACCACTATGTCACACCGACGGCCCGTGATCGTGTCTTACCGGGCACCTAGTGATACAACATCGAGAAAACCAGGAAAATAAAACATGAGTCATGAAACAAGAGATATAATAATAAGCAAAGCAACCAAAGCGGTTTTCGTATATACATAAAACTCGAGCAGTTTAATCTTTACAACCACGCCACAAAGATTTCTGCACTTAAGATTTACAACGACTATGACGGACAGTGGCCCCGCCATACCCCGAATGTACAAGAACCTACAACTCGGGGAAGCACATACCAAAAGATAAGCCCTGAGAAGCGGAGCTTCCTAATATCTTGAATTGTGATCCTATGGCGAGATCCACGCATCGATGTACCTCTACCGCGGATGAACGCGGCCGAAGGAGGTCGACAACAGTACCAAGTATGTGAAATCAGAAATATCAGAAATGAAATCATACTAGTCTATATAAAGCGGAGACATGTATGATAACCAAACTCTGATTCACAACATAAAAGCGATCGTGTCGATGTGACTCACGCCTCAGTCATCACTCAAATATAACTATGGGTCTCACGCCCACAACATCAATCGTGTTCAGATCACGGCCGCATGCCCTAATTCGCGACGGTGTAGACATGTCTATGATGCAACAATAATACCAATGCCCCATGGCCACATGCCGAATTCTACCTGTAGACACGTCCACGTGACATTAATAACAATATCTTGGTGATCAACTCGCCGCGTGGCCACATGCCCCGGAATCTTGACGGTAGACACGCCCATGTGACATCAACAACAAGGCGATAATCAAAATGGAAACATACGTGGAATTCTCCACATCGCCAAAGACGCCCAAGTAAGTTCTCGACAAGTCAACCTACCTCTATCGAGAGACGCGGTAACGTAAATACCACACTTGCACAACAAAGGCTATCATCACAAGCATAGGCAAGTTTCACAACAACAAGCATAGGCAAGTTTCACAACAACAAGCATAGGCAAGTTTCACACAACTCAAAGTACTTTCATTTTATGCCAAAGTCGGGTTTTTAACCCCAAAGTACTACATACGTTAAGTTCTTTTAAAAGAGATCCATTACTTTTATAAAGTCACGATACCGTAGTATTAGAATGACCAACCCACATTCCTTTTCAAAATCAAGTAACAACATTCTCTTCCTAAGTTCCGGTTTGCCTAGTTTCAATTACTCAAGCTTCTCATTTTCAAATGGTTTCATAGTTCCCAAACTTAATCACTTGATTCCTTTTAGAACAATTGAGTAATATATGTCTCACGTGAGTAGGTTATTCTTGTTTACAACATTCTTATTACAATGACCATGATCTAGAAAATGTAATATCATTTTGTCTCATCTTAGTTTCTATGGATGGAGGTTTCTACCGGTTTTAATACGATACATCATTATTCAATACATTTTCCTTTATTAACGCTGCGATGAGTGCTGCCGATACACATTACGATTTCCAAATCAAGAAACATTATCCTTTAAATAAAACCAAGTACTCATTACTCACGAATGAGGTTTCACACAACATTCACATTAAAACAAATAAGTTAAGTCTCTTATCTTATAAGATCAAGTCTCTTAACTTCTAACATCAAGAAACCATTTTCACTACATAAGGTCGTTATAACTAACTTCCCATAAAGCTATTATAACACCCTATGTTTTAAACCAACCAACTCATTTAGCACGTACGTCACCGTACTACATAGTTTACAAAACATCATGCTCAAGGATAGGAAGAGGTTCACATACCTCGCGACAGTATCGACAATAAGCAAAATGCTCCAAGTACTACAAACTTGCTAGCCCTTTCCACTCAAGTAGAATACGCTACTCTTAGTACTTTCACCTAAAAAGTCACAAACGTCTATTAACTTCAAAACACAAGGTTCCATTTCTCACGTAAAATTCGCAAAGACCTCATGGCAACAGAAATCTCCTCCTCTATCGAGTGGCTACCAAGCCAACCGTGGGGGTTTACACGCCTAACCGACGTGTACCATTCTACTACACAACCATGCTACATAAGTCTCTCAGAATACACCCTATGTAATTACTGATGAGCTTTCTTCTTTAAATTCAGCTTAAGTCAAAAGACATTGCAAGACAATAATGTTGAGTTCTATATATAGTATACCTCAACTATATATTCCTACTACATGTAATCTCCAATTACAATAAGGGGACAAGAATATTTACCTCGACAAGCCCAAAATTATCCAAGTTATAATGTCGATCTGAGCAAGGTTTAGCTCTACTCAGTGCGCTCCAATCCGCCTCCAAACAACCCTTAGAAGTTCTAACTAACTTCTACTCAAATACTTCAACCAACTGAAGATTTCCTTAGGGTTTCGGTTTGAGACTAAAAGGACAAAAGGTAGTATTTCCGGCTCTACGAATAGAGGTAACTTTTGGAATACAACAAGGTAAAGGCTAAGGTATTTTGGGCATTATAACAATACTCGGAGAGTATTTCTACCAAGAGGGGGGTGTATTATACGAAACAACTAGGCTAGGGGGGGGGGGGTACCCCACGGCTAGCACCACAAAGGGGGGAGGGGGAGGCTCTCGGCCACAAGGCCACTCAAGGGGGGGAGGGGGAAGGCTTAGGACGAGAACACACTCAAAGGGAGGGAGAGGGACTCAAGACTTGGAAGATTTTTGGAATGGATGAAGTCTTCAAGCTTAGGGGGGTATTTATAGCAAAACCAAAGGCCAACCAATGGCCAAGATCAAGCCATGTGCAAGGCAAGTGTAAGGCCAAGATCAAGCCAAGTGCACCCTAGTCCCTACTCCTTAAAACCCTCACAAATATCTACACAAATATCTACCACAACTTGCCCCTCCAATCGGCCAAGTCGCGCCCACTTGCTTCATTGAGGTGACACACGTCACCTCCCGTTGGTCAAAATTGTTTCGTCTCTCGTAAAAATCCGAAAAAATAAGAAAAGACTTCGCGGTAATTTTCCCCTCGAATTTTATGTAAACCGTTTCGTAAAAACACGACTCTAACCGGGTGTTGTGCACAAATGTCATTCTACTAAGCCACTGGCGGGGTGACACGTGTCACCCTCCTATTGGCCCTCATAAAGCGTCTTCTGAAAAAATATCCACAATGGCCAAAATCTAGAAAACAAAGTGGGCCTACAAAACCGTAAATTTCTCCCGTGGGCCCCACGTGACCATTTCCGAAAATAAAATTCCATAATTCTAATATAATCTAAGAAGCCCAAATTCCAAATCTGGGAACCCAATTCCCATCAACGAACATTTTTCTTTACAAAAACCGGAAACTTTTTCCGTGGAAAAATCACCTCTTTCTTCCTTTCCAATTTTCTGTCGTGCTCTCGTACGTACGTCCTCGCATACATACCCTGAGAATACGGGGTATAACATTATATAAAGAAGGAAATTGTAGTTGTAGGCGTGTAATCCCCTATTGTTAACTACATTGTTGAGCCTTAAATGTGGCGTGTTTGGTTATTGTATTCGGCCTTGAAAAAGGTGGCAAAGTATGTAGAAACAAAGGAAGTGTTGTCCGATTTTCCGTAGAATTTAGTGACTTAGCACTTAGAATATTCTGCGTTCGAAGCTAGAGGTTAATGGACGTATTATGGCCATTTTAGGTTGAAGTACTAAGTATAGCGGATTCTACTTGAAGGATGGAATAGCTATCAAGATTGAAGTACTTCGGAGCATTTTGCTAATTGTCGATAATCGTCGCAAGGTATGTGAACCTCTTCCTTCTTTTGACATGATTCTATGTATGGAATGTACATGTGGTATTATTTCATGTTTCCTTATACTCTTAGAAGTTAAGAAGTAGGTATGTTGATTTACTCTATGTAAATGTTATGTCTGAGTTATCCTAAGTTCTTACCAAGTCTTATGGGGGATGTTGGTAAGAGTCGTTAGGAGGTGTTTGGAGCCAAGTTGACTTGGCTAATTTACGGCACGAATGAGAATAAGTATCGAACAAGTCATTGCAGCGTTAATAAAGGAAAATGTAATGACGATAAATTATATTAAAACAAGTAGAATTCTCCATCTGCATAGAAGCTAAGATAAGACAAAATTGTATTACATTTTCTAGATCATGGCTGCTTTAATGAGATCAGTATAAACAAGTATAACCTTTTCACACATATAAGGCATATGTTGCTTAATTTAAAGAGTTTACGTAATGAAGTGTTAAGACTATGAACTACGAAACTGGATTCTAAAAGATAAGAGACTTGAAAGTATACGATACTTGGTTTTCGAAAGTATAAGTCTCTTGGTTAGAAAAAGAATGTATTTGCCTAAGGTATAAGGTTAGTATAACGACTTTTTGGGAAGTGGGTTATAATAGCTTTATGGAAAGTTAAAAGAGTGGTTTAGTCTAAGTAATGATAAATGTTTTGGAAATAAAGAAAGGCAAATGGATTTAAAAGCATCTATTGCTTAAGTTTTAAGGAAAGAAGTCACTTGATTTAGAAGCCGACAAATGTATTTCTAAAAGTGTAGTGACTTAGGTAAGGTGTAAACAAGCCTTGATACTACGGGTGTTAGTATCTTGGGGTTTTATATGAAAAGGAACCTTTTTAAAAGAATGGAAGTACGTAGTACTTTGGGTTAAATTCCCGGATTTTTTATGTGTGAAACGAAAGTGCCATAAGTTTATAAAAATGGAAGTCTAAAGTTTTAATGAACTTGCCTATGTTTGCTTGTGATAGCTTTGAATGCAAGTATTATATGTTTACGTTGTCGTGACTCTCAGTTGGAGGGCCGGCTGTCTTGTTGTATGTTTACTTGGACGTACCGACAGTGATGTGGGATTCCACGGGTATGCTTCCATTATGATTGATCCTTGGACATGCTTATACGATGTGGGATTCCGGGGCATGTGACCAGAAGGCGGGTTAGATTCCCGGATTTGTTTTATTACCCATGGCCATGCTTATACGATGAGGGATTCCGGGGCATGCGACCATGCTATGTACGATTATTACTCCATGGGCTAGCTCCCCATGAAGACATGTACCCACGATGAGGGATTCCGGGGGCATGTTATATTACTACTCCATGGGCTAGCTCCCCATGAAGACCTGCACCTACGATGAGGGATGCCGAGGGCACGTTATGGCCATGCTTATACGATGAGGGATTCCGGGGCATGCAGCCGCGTTATATATATATATATATATATATGTGTGTTGTATATGTTACACCTACGGCTGTCGGCAGTGATGTGGGATTCCACGGGCAGGAGATATATATATGTATTGTGTATGTGTATGCCGACAGTGAGGTGGGATGCCATGGGCGCGTCACATGGTTATATTTTACACTTATAGTCGCGCGGTGATGGGAATTCCACGGGCATGCCTCGAATCCTCATCGTATAAGCATGGCCATGGGTAATAAAAACACATCCGGAAATCTAACCCGCCTTCTGGTCGCATGCCCCGGAATCCCTCATCGTATAAGCATGGCCAAGATCAATTACAATGAAAACATACGTGGAATCCTCCACCGGTGACGCCCAATAAATTCACAACAAGTCAGCCGGCCCTCCAACTGAGAGTCACGGCAATGTAAACATATAATACTTGCAATCAAGGCTATCACAAGCAAGCATAGGCAAGTTCATTAAATCTTTAGACTTTCACTTTTACATACTCAAGGCACTTTTCGTTTCACATAAAAATCCGGGAATTTAACCCCCAGTCCTACGTACGTCCCTTCTTTTCAAAAGATTCCTGTTCATATAAAACCCCAAGATACTAACACGTAGTATCAAGGCTTGTGTACATTTCACATAAGTCACTATACTTTTAGAAATACATTTCTCGGCTTCTAAATCAAGTGACCCTTACTTTAAAGCTTTAAGCAAGTGATACCTTAAAATCAAATTGCCCTTCCTTATTTCAAGTTACTCCTTTGATTACATTATTAGAGGAAACCATTCTCTTAACCTTCCATAAAGCCGTTATAACCAACTTCCCATAAATCCGTTATAACCCTTTATGGTTTTAGACAAATTCATTCCTTTTTCAACCAAGAGACTTATACTTTCAAATCAATTTCTTAACTTTCAAAATACTTTAAGTCTCTTAACTTTTAGAAATCAAGTTTCTTAACCTTATATCTCAAGTAACTTACATCTTTTAAAAACAAGTTACTTCCCTTAAATCATGTCATTTCTTCCTTTAAGAATCAAGTTCTATTACTTGAAAAATAAAGTCTCTCAACCTTTTAAGAGTTTAAGGTTCATAATCTTAAAACGTCATAATGTAAATTCTTTAAGTTAAGTACATATGCCTTATGTGTGAGTAGATTATACTTGTTTATAACGATCTTATTAAAGCAGCCATGATCTAGAAAATGTAATACAATTTTGTCTTATCTTAGCTTCTATGCAGATGGAGAATTCTACTCATTTTAATATTATCAATTGTCATTACATTTTCCTTTATTAACGCTGCAATGGCTTGTTCGATACTTATTCTCATTCGTGCCATAAATTAGCCAAGTCAACTTGGCTCCAAAGTACCTCCTAATGACTCTTACCAACATCCCCCATAAGACTCGGTAAGGACTTAAAATAACTTTGACATAACCTTTACATAGAGTAAATCACACACATACCTCTTAACTTCTAAGAGTAGAAGGAAACATGAAATAATACCACATGTATATTCCATACATAGAATCATGCCAAAGGAAGGAAGAGGTTCACATACCTCGCGACGATTGTCGACAAGTAGCAAAATGCTCCAAAGTACTTCAACCTTGATAGCTATTCCATCCTCCAAGTAGAATACGCTATACTTAGTACTTCAACCTATAATGGCCACAATACGTCCATTAACCTCTTACTTCAAACGTAGAATATTCTAAGTGCTAAGTCACTAAATTCTACGGAAAATCGGACAACACCTCCTTTGTTTCTACATACTTTGCCACCCTTTTCAAGGCCGAATTCAATAACCAAACACGCCACATTTAAGGCCCAACAATGCAATTAATCAATAGGGGATTACACGCCTACTAGACGTGTAAAATTCCGCACCACAATTGATATCAAACTAATACAACTACAAGTGAAATTCCGGCAACTTGACATATAACAACACCAATTCTTATCCAATTTCCTTTTCAATCCAAATTGTTAGCATAACATGGCATCAAGTCGCAATCGATTATAACTACTATAATTTTCAAGTAAGTAACATGCGACGATTCTAATTAACGACCAAATTGTAATTCAATCTTCAAAAGGCTTATACGACATTTCGGTTTTTAGGCTACAACAATCCATAACACTTAAGAAACTTCAACACATATACTTCATGCTAGCAAACATGTAAGTCTAACAACAATATATAATCTTGTAACACTTTATGAGACAAGATTATTACCTCAACGAGTCTTAGTCCAACTTCAAATCTGAAGTCGCTCCTTAGCAACTTAGAGCTTCTTCTAGACACTTCAATCCGCCACTTGAGACCCTTAGAATATCACAAACCACTTTCTTTTAATCTTTCAATCAAAACCTAGGATAGCAACTATGTTTTCACCTTGCGACTAATACGAAAATGCTATTTTTCCGGGATCTTTCTATTGAGATACCCTTACAATACCCTTATGAACCTTGGTTTAAAGTGTGGAGCTTAAAGAACAACAAACAAATTTTTTTCTTTCTTGGAAGAACCCAACCCGAGAGCATCTAAGAACAAGAACAAGTTTTCATGAAAATTTTCTAAGTGTAGAACCCTTGTCATGCTACTAGTATGTATATATAGCATAATGGAGGGTCAAGATTAGAACAAATGGGTGGTTTGGATGCATCTCTTTTAAATATCAACTAAGTGGTCCCATTGACTAAGTCAAATATATCAAGCTCACTACTTGCAAGACTTGTCATCTTAAAATTATGGTCAATGACCATTTTTGCCATGCCAAGCTCACTTAAGGGGGTGACACGTGTCGCCTCCCATTAAATCCTAATCGCTTTTTCGACAATTCCATAATTCCGATAAATTTTTTACAAGTCTCTAATCTTAACATTTGGGATTCTCACGTACGTTCTAAAAACATGTCCTGTAAATACGGGGTGTAACAATCGCGTCCCAGGAATGGTCCGGACATTATACCTTTATGGGCACACTTATATGACTTTATCGCGTCCCAGGAATGGGCCGGGCAGTATACCTTTATGGGCAGAATTATATGACTTGATCGCGTCCCAGGAATGGGCCGGGCAGTATACCTTTATGGGCAGACTTATATGACTTTATCGCGTCGTAGGAATGGGTCGGGCAATATATATTTATGGGCAGATACATGACTTTATCGCGTCCCAGAATGGGCCTGGCAGTATACCTTCGTGGGAAGACTTTTTATGAATTCGTCGTGTCCCGCAAATGGGTCGGGTTATGTTATCACGTATGGATAATCAAAGTGAACTCCAAAATGAGGCGTCCCTCCAAAAAGGGCCGGATTTTATGTGATGCAAGATACGTAAGTTATGTGTTTATGAACTTGATGATTTTTTCCTAAGTATGTACGTAAGAATTTGATTATAAATCTTACTGAAAATGGAAAAAGATAATAATGTGTGATTAAGTTCATGAGTTGTAATGGCACGGTAGGATCTGGTATTTCCTTTTTATACTTGCCCCTGTCATTCTTTGGTACAATTATGATTTGTTTACTGTACCTTATTTCCGTTCCATACTCGGTACCTGTTGTACTGACCCCCTTCGGGGGGCTGCGTTCATGCCCGCAGGTTTTAGGTACACAGGTTGGTGATCCTCGCTCTAGGATCTCTGTTCAGTTTTGGGTAAAAGCTCCATTCACTCCGGAGGCTTATCTTTGGTTCGGATCTCTGGTATTGTCGGTTGTTGTACATTCAGGGGTATGACGGGACCCTGTCACGTTACAGTTGTTATGTCTATACTCTTAGAGGTCTGTAGTCATATCTTGTGGGTCAGTTTGTAAAAGAAAAATGATGTAACTGCTTTTGGCTATATATATATATATATATATATATATATATATATATATATATGTCAGGAGGTAGCCTTATCGGCTAACTCGTTGTTTATTTCTTGTTGATTTATTTTATAAGTTTGATGTATGTTCATTGATTATCTCGATGTATACTGTAAGGGTGCCTGTGTAGGGCACGATCGCGGCCTGGTCGGTCGTGACAAAAGTGGTATCAGAGCGATTAGTCCTCGGAAAGTGTCTGCACCAGTGTGCAGGTAGAGTCTTGGTTATCGGTGTGTTGTGCACCACATCTATAACCAAGAGGTTGCAGGACATTTAGGATTGGTTTCCATTCTTCTCACTCTGAGATCATGTTTTATTGATTTGAGAGCATACCATGTTGTTAGATTAAGTTGTGTTGTACGCTTAAGTGATTATGTGAATAATAATGGTATGGAGAAATTAGAGTTGTTGTGAGTGAGACAACGTGATTATGAGATATTAAGAAGCTACATTTCCTGTATGTGGGGACTGATAATGTAGGCTAAGGACATAGAATAATTATGAACCTTAGAATATTGATGACCGTTGAGACCTTAGATGTATAAGGCCATCTCGGGCAGTAATATTTATTTCAGACCAAGAATGAGAATTAAGTGCGATAATGGATCGGGTTATGGGCTGTTGCGGGTCAACCCGTAGCCCGAAATAGAATGGGGTCAGTTGGAGGTAGTCCCGCTATGTGATAGGGTCACGAGGGTGTAAGGCTCAAGTTTTAAAGAATTGAAGTGTTTATACTTATGACTAAGGAAAAGTTCGAAAAGAGAATCCTTTTTGGCCATGAATGGGAGTAAATAGTGATGATGCACACTTTGGATTTGATTCCTCGTTTGGCTTATGATAGATGGATATGCATGGGCGATGTATTTTTTATTTTTTTTTTAATAATCCACTAGGCTTGTGGGCCTAGGTTATTTTATATATAAAAAAGTAAAGTACATGGGGCCCCCGTAGGGGAAGATACACTGCTCATCAGCAGGAGTGCAAAAAGAAAGAAGAAGCAATAATCAAATAAGCAATGATCATCACCGAGTTTATAACATACTCGATGATGATACTACAAATGCGGATACAAACAAAATGAAGATACAATGTAAGCCTAAAGCTATAAACTACCTCCGGGCATACAAAGTCTTCAATCTGAAGTGTCTCATCTCTGTCATCCCCCAAATACTCTAAAAATCTGATCATGTGAAAGGAGTCCTGGGTCCGGATCTGGATCTGGATCTAGTAGTGATGGATGAGGTTGCCCGATGTGTAATCCTCGGAGCAGCTCTCTGTACTGGAATCAATGGGGCTGGGTCTGGCTGAGCTAGCAATGCATCTGTCATGGCCCTGAGTATCCGATCTAACTCCTCAGTACCAATCTTCATGTATTTTCCATTGCCTGGATGTGTCATATCTGCTATCATCTGTTGCTCTGTGCGATGATGAGTGTAGGGCTGATGTGCCTGCAACCTGTACCGCTTCCTGTGAAGAGCCTCTGTAATGATATCCAATGATGGGCCGTAGTTGTTCGCGCCTGTCACAAATGCACTGTTCGACGCCACTGTGTGCCTCTCTCGCCTCGTGAAGATGTTGATAAAATTGCCTTTGTTCGATTAACTTCATCACCATTCGCAGCCTCTGATCCTGAATATCCCCTGCAATAGGAAAAGCCCTATCCAAACCAATCGGTAGTGGTGTAACTTTGTGGGATCTCCTACAGAGTATTATGCCCATAAAAGGATCTGAATCCTCTATAGCAGAAGGTGATACCTCAGGAGTGAAGTCTCTTATAGCTGGTTTGTCAACCACTGTATCCCTATCCTCATCAAACAAGTCAGCCATGTCAACAAAATTATCATCTTCGTCAATCATGTATTCCTTGCGGGTATCAACCTCCACCTCAACATCATCATTATCAGCAATAACAAGCTCCTTACCACAAATTCTCCCCACACTACCAGAAGAGGGAATGCTAGTACAAGCTTGATTCAAAGGCACAAAATTCTTGGCTAGTGAAGGTGTTACACCCCGTAAGTCCAAGACATGTATAAGAGAATAGACGCGAGAACACAAGACTTGAGAAATTGGTACGAAAGGAAGAATTCGTTGTTGAGAATTGGATTCTCAAAATGCATTATTTGAAGAGTATGGAACTTATTAACATTATGGAAATTTATTTTTACGGATTTGGTCATGTGGGGCCCACCCGAGGAATTTTACATTTTTGTGGGGCCCACGAGGGTTACGGAATTTTATGGACGAATGAGAGGGCGACACGTGGCACCCCCACATATGGTCTTGGACATTTTTAGTAAGGGTAAAATGGTCATTGACCATCAAGGAAGATAAGTCTTGCTAGCTTGAGATTGTTGACCAAGTCAACTTGTCCACTTGGCTTAACATTAATTGTCCTTCATCCTAGCCCACAAGTGTTTTAATCTAAGTCATCCAATGTGTTATATAAGCATACTACTAGTGCAAGACAAAGTCTTCCACACTTAGAAAAATTTAGAGAAAGTTTGTGCTAGCATAGTTGCTCTCGGGTTTGACATATCTCCCACACAAATTTTTTGTAGTTTTGATCCATTATTCACAAGACTTAAACCCAAGGTCCCTAAGGGTATTGTAAGGATATCTCAATAGAAAGATTGCGGAAAAACGACGTTTTCACGTTAGTCGCAAGGCGGAAACTTAAGGAGTTCTTCAACTTTGAAGTTGGAACTTGAAGATGAGTTCTTCATAGGCTTATAAGGAGTGCTTGGAGCGGATTGGAACCTAAGGAAAGGAGCTAAGAATTTCTAAGGAGCGACTTTGAATCTTGGAAATTTTAAGGGCTTGTAAAGGTATAAATCTTGTCGTTTTAGCAATTAAAGTTTACTTATTGTTGTAGCTATGGATATTAGCAAGCATGAGATGTTTAGTATGAAGTTTGTTAAGTGTATTGGCTAATGGAACCCTAATCCGAAAACTAGCATGTTTAGCCTTAAGATTACATTTCAAGTTGATTATTAGTTTAAATCGTCACATGTTGTGTAAGAAGGAAATTGTAGTTGTTAAAGTTGTTTATGACTATATAACATGTTAGATCTTAGAACTTGGAATTGGAAAAGAATTGGAAAGGACTTGTGTTGAGTTATTGTTGGCCGAGAATGACTTGTGAGTATTAAACTACTTGGTATGAATTGTGGGGCAGAATTTTACACGTATTGTAAGGCGTGTAATCCCCTTTGGTTGGTTGTTGTTTTGAGCCTTAAATGTGGCATGTTGGTTATTGTATTCGGCCTTGAAAAAGGTGGCAAAGTATGTAGAAACAAAGGAAGTGCTGCCCGATTTTCCGTAGAATAAGAGACCGTATACTTAGTATTATTCTACGTTAGAAACTAGAAATTGATAGTCATGTTGTGACCATTATAGGTTGACACTTCTACGTGCGGCGTATTCGGCTTAGCTTGTGGATTTAGCCGAAAAGGTATGTGAACTATCTCCTCTTCTAGCATGATTCCTTAAGATAAAGAAAGTATGTCCTACTCCTTAAATGATCCATTCCTTGGTTATATTTGGATTGCCTAAAATAGAATTTGTTCTATCTACTACCTTGATTGTACTTTGATGTTTAAATTGTAAGTTGTATAATCCATTTCCTTAGTGGAGTTTGGATTCTTAAGAGTGAAAGTATTTTACTTAAAGTACATAGAGTCTTGAAAAGGAAGGGGTTTCCAAATCTTTTGGCTAGTGCCTTAGTTCCAAAACCTAAGGGTCGTTATAATGACTTTAGGGGAGTCAAAGGAGTGATTTACTTAATTGTTTTAAAAGAGGAGAAATGACATGATTTAAGAGAAGTAACTTGTTTTAAGGTGTGAGTTACTTGAGGTTTAAAAGTATAAGAAACTTGTTTTCTAAATATTAAGAGACTTGAAGTATTTTGAAAGTTAAGAACTTGTTTTGTAAGTATGTGATACTTGGTTTTAAAAGTATAAGTCGCTTGGTTATAAAAGGAATGAATATGTCTAAAACCATAAAGGGTTATAACGGCTTTATGGGAAGTTGGTTATAACGGCTTTATGGAAGGTTAAGAAAGTTGTCTATTTTGATTATTAGGCATAAGTTGCCTAGATTGTGAAAATTTGAAGTTACTTGATTTCAAGCTTTGAAATGAGTTTTCTAAAAGTGTAGTAACTTACTTTGAAAAATAGACACACCTTGATACTACGGTGTTAGTATCTTGGGGTTTTACATAAAATGAGTCTTTTGAAAAGAATGCACGACGTAGTACTTTGGCTTGTTTAATTGAGAATTATTCTATGTGTGCCTTGATAAGTACTTTGGCTTGTTTAATTGAGAATTATTCTATGTGTGCCTTGATAAGTACTTTGGCTTGTTTAGTTGAGAATTATTCTATAAGTGCCTTGAGTTTATAAAATGAAAGTCTAAAGATTTTTTGAACTTACTGTGTGTCTTGGTGATAGCTTTTGAGTGCAAGTATTATGTTTTATTACGCTTGCGACTCTCGGTTGGAGTGGTTTGTCTTGTTGTAAGTTTACTTGGACGTCACAAGCGGTGATGTGGATTCCACGCGTATGCTTCCATTATTTGTGTTACTCGACACGTGCTTATACGATGTGGGATTGGGGCATGTGACCGAGGCGGGTTAGATTCGGTTGTTTGTATTACCCCATGGTCATGCTTATACGATGTGGGATTCTGGGGCATGCGACCACGTGGGATATTGTTATTCCATGGATTGGCCCTCCATGAGATTGAGTGACGCAGGCTAGATCTGGTAGATAGCTTTCGTACTTGCCCCGTCGATTGATAGCGCGGTGAATCGTAGTTGACTTTCGTACTTTCCCCCGTCAGTTCTATCACATAGTTTGGTACGGTAGGCTCGTAGATATAGCTTCGCACTTGCCGGTCATATTTCGTGACGCAGCCGGATCCGTAGTTAGCTTCGTACTTGCCCTCGGTTGTTGTCGACGCAGTCGGATCAGTAGTTAGCTTTCGCCCGCCGCTTTATGATGCAGCCGGATTCGTGGTTCGTTTTCCTACTGCCCGCATAATTTTTAGGACACAGGTGGGACTTGGTGTTCATGTATGCCTATTGGTGTTATATTATATCATGGATCGCAGTGATGAGGAGATTCCACGGGCATGATTGATATTATGGGCGTGAGACCTATGGTTATATTTTAGTAATGACTTTGGTACGCATCCTCGACTTGATATGACTTCTATGTATTGTAATCGTAGGTTGGCTATCATACATGTCTCTGCTTTGTTTAGATCATATGATTTCATTACGATTATTCTTTACATACTTGGTACATTCTTCAGACCGACCTCCTTCGGCGGCGTTACGCCGCAGTTTAGGTACGCAATTTGGTGATCTGCGGTGTAGGACCGCTTAGAGTTTTGGATAGCTCCATTTGTTCAGAGTTTATCATTTTGGTATAGTTCTTTCAACATGTGCTTTGTATGCGGTTATGGGTGCAATGAGGCCTTGTCGTCATATTTCAATATAACTCTTGAGTGCGTATTGATATGTGGATTGGACTTATATGCAGTGTAGTGTATTTTTATTTTGTATTTTATATGGGAGCCTTGTGGGCTTTGCCATTGTACGTCCGTTGGTTTAAAAAAAAATGAGGCGTTATTTAATTTCCGATTTACTTAGTTGTTAGCAGAAGGGTGCGGTAGGGCACGATCGCCCGGGTTCGGGCGTGTGCAGTGGTATCGAGCGATCCCTCGGAATGTCTACAGACCGTGTCTAGTAGAGTCTTGATTATCGGTGTGTTGCGCCACACCCATAAACAGGAGGCTACAGGACATTTAGGAGTTGGTTTCTATTCTTCTCACTCAAGATCATGCCATGTGTTAGTAAGATAATTCCTCTCCGACGTAATTTTGTGTTACTGATTATGCCTCCAAGAGGGCAACAGCCTTGAAGGCAAAGGAGTAGCAGGAGCTACTAGTCGACTCGAGAGAGTTGATAGGGCTTATGCCTGAGGTATACCGGATGTTGTCTGCGATGGCGAGTTCTTCCTGCGCGAGTTTTGAGACCCCACACGAGCCTCGGTTTGCGATTAGGGAGAAGACTATAGGCCGCGAGGAAGCGATTATGTTATTGACCAAGATAAGCGGTGCTCTGATTTCATCCAGGAGGTTATTCGGCCGCATGCAGTGTGCAGAGGTAGAGGCCAACGGAGATCGGCGTAAGAGGCTAGGACCGGTTGGTTATCGGTGAGTTTTTGGACGAGCGGCCTTCAATGAGTGAGATATTCGTCCCAGCCTACCCAGTACATACCCCCACAGCCCGCAGGTGGGAGATTTGACCCCACAAGGTATTTAGGAGCTGGTCCGAGCTCCAGGGTTCGAAGTTCTCAGAGGAGCAGAGGATTTTCTCAGTCGAGGCCACTTTTTCCTCAGTTTTTACGATGTAGTAAGCGTCATTTGGGGAAATGCCGTTATGGCACAGATGTTTGTTATTATTGTGACCGTCCGGGCCACAAGAAGTGGGAATGTCCTGTTAGAAAGAGCACCGGTAAGGTGGCTCAGCCTATGAGGCCGATGGTTGGTTCCCTTTCCTCCACAGCTGTGCGTCCCCCAGGGCAGGGTGTTCAGATGTCAGCCAGTCGTGGTAGAGGTCAGGGTGGAGTTTATAGTTCTGGCGGTCGTTCGAACCGCATAGATGACGTGACTACTGGAAAGGATCAGGAGGCAACATCGCATGGGGTTACAGGTATATCTCGATTATTTTGAATCATACGTGCATTGATAGATTCAGATTTCGCCCTAGCATATATGTTTTCCCTTTATTGCTAGCAGTTGTAAGTGATAGTACCCCCAGAGGTAGGAATACTTTGATTAGTAAAGTGAAAAGTTAAGAATGTTGACAAGAATGATAAAGTGAACTGAGACTATAGTTGTGTAGAGTTCACAAGTTGTAGTTACCCCATAATAAGTGTAAAGATCGATAGGGAAGGATGTACAGTAGAAATACTTTGGCTTATGTGACGAACCTCTAGTGAATGGGAGGATAGGGTGAGAAGTACCTTGAGATAAGAGAAAGATTTATTTCAGACTAAGAATGAGAAGTTAAGTATGACAAGTAAGAAAATAAAGGAACCTCTAAGGATCCCGTGTTTTAGAAGACTGTAACCTTCGAGTTTTGTGAGAAGCGAGTCGCGACGGAAGGTCCATTGATATGTTTACGTATGTTATGTGGTGGCCATGTGTGGCATCGTTGGTCTTGTGGAATATTGATTGATAGGCTTGGTAAAGAGATTATGCCGGAGTTTGTATAGATTGAAAACCGACTAAGAACATTCGGGGATGAATGTTTCTAAGGGGGGAAGAATGTTACACCCCGTAAGTCCAGGACATGTATAAGAGAATAGACGCGAGAACACAAGACTTGAGAAATTGGTACGAAAGGAAGAATTGTTTTTCCGACAGAAAATCTTCCGAACGTCGGAAAGGAAAAATGTTCGTTGTTGAGAATTGGATTCTCAAAATGCATTATTTGAAGAGTATGGAACTTATTAACATTATGGAAATTTATTTTTACGGATTTGGTCATGTAGGGCCCACCCGAGGAATCTTACATTTTTGTGGGGCCCACGAGGGTTACAAAATTTTATGGACGAATGAGAGAGCGACACGTGGCACCCCCACATATGGTCTTGGACGTTTTTAGTAAGGGTAAAATGGTCATTGACCATCAATGAAGATAAGTCTTGCTAGCTTGAGATTGTTGACCAAGTCAACTTGTCCACTTGGCTTAACATTAATTGTCCTTCATCGTAGCCCACAAGTGTTTTAATCTAAGCCATCCAATGTGTTATATAAGCATACTACTAGTGCAAGACAAGGTCTTCCACACTTAGAAAAATTTAGAGAAAGTTTGTGCTAGCTTAGTTGCTCTCGGGTTTGACATATCTCCCACACAAAATTTTTGTAGTTTTGATCCATTATTCACAAGACTTAAACCCAAGGTCCCTAAGGATATTGTAAGGATATCTCAATAGAAAGATTGTAGAAAAACGACGTTTTCACGTTAGTCGCAAGGCGGAAACTTAAGGAGTTCTTCAACTTTGAAGTTGGAACTTGAAGATGAGTTCTTCATAGGCTTATAAGGAGTGCTTGTAGCGGATTGGAACCTAAGGAAAGGAGCTAATAATTTCTAAGGAGCGACTTTGAATCTTGGAAATTTTAAGGGCTTGTAAAGGTATAAATCTTGCCGTTTTAGCAATTAAAGTTTACTTATTGTTGTAGCTATGGATATTAGCAAGCATGAGATGTTTAGTATGAATTTTGATAAGTGTATTGGCTAATGTAACCCTAATCCGAAAACTAGCATGTTTAGCCTTAAGATTACATTTCAAGTTGATTATTAGTTTAAGTCGTCGCATGTTGTGTAAGAAGGAAATTGTAGTTGTTGAAGTTGTTTATGACTATATAACATGTTAGATCTTAGAACTTGGAATTGGAAAAGAATTGGAAAGGACTTGTGTTGAGTTATTGTTGGCCGAGAATGTCTTGTGAGTATTAAACTACTTGGTATGAATTGTGGGGCAGAATTTTACACGTATTGTAAGGCGTGTAATCCCCTTTGGTTGGTTGTTGTTTTGAGCCTTAAATGTGGCGTGTTGGTTATTGTATTCGGCCTTGAAAAAGGGTGGCAATGTATGTAGAAACAAAGGAAGTGCTGCCCGATTTTCCGTAGAATAAGAGACCGTATACTTAGTATTATTATACGTTAGAAACTAGAAATTGATAGTCATGTTGTGACCATTATAGGTTGACACTTCTACGTGCGGCGTATTCGGCTTAGCTTGTGGATTTAGCCGAAAAGGTATGTGAACTATCTTCTCTTCTAGCATGATTCCTTAAGATAAAAAAAGTATGTCCTACTCCTTAAATGATCCATTCCTTGGTTATATTTGGATTGCCTAAAATAGAATTTGTTCTATGTACTTCCTTGATTGTACTTTGATGTTTAAATTGTAAGTTGTATAATCCATTTCCTTAGTGGAGTTTGGATTCCTAAGAGTGAAAGTATTTTACTTAAAGTACATAGAGTCTTGAAAAGGAAGGGGTTTCCAAATCTTTTGGCTAGTGCCTTAGTTCCAAAACCTAAGGGTCGTTATAATGACTTTAGGGGAGTCAAATGAGTGATTTACTTAATTGTTTTAAAAGAGGAGAAATGACATGATTTAAGAGAAACTGAGCTTCCCAAAACGCTGAACTGTGATCCTATGAGCGAGGATCAAGAACTGGTGTACCACTACTCGGCATGAAACGCACCCCGAAGGAGGTCGATAACAGTACAGTATGTGAAGCGTAAAATCTTGAAATAAAATCATAAGATTTTTAAAAACAATTACAAATACGTAATAACATCCCATTTAACTGCACATAGTTCGACAGCATAAACAAGAGCAAAATAGATATAACGTAACTGGTCTTTTCTAGGCCGCTAATGATCGAAGCAAGGCCAATCGCCCATAGTATCATTATGCGTGTTATACCCCGTATTTCCAGAGTATGTACGTGGGGGCGTACGTAGAAAAGTTTGAGCCTTAAAGTTAGGCAAGATTCGAAATTTGTACACAACCCCCGTAAAGAATCGTTTTTCGACGAAACGTTTTACAGAACTTGCGAAGGGAAAATTCCGGCTATGTCATTTTTAATTTTTGCGGATTTTTCCGGCGTCGAACATTTTGGACAACGAGAGGTGACACTTGTCACCCTCAGTGCAGATGGAGTGGACGAAAGGGGGCGTTTCTCCCTTGTTTTGTGCCTTATTTTGGCCTTGTTTTGTGCCTTGTTTTGTGCCATGTTTGGTGGAGTAGGGATAGGGTGCACTTGGCTTGATCTTGGCCTTACACTTGCCTTGCACTTGGCTTGATCATGGCCTTTGGTTTCCCTATAAATACCCCCCTTGCTTGAAGGTTTTCTTCATCCCTCAAATTCATTCTAAGTCTTGAAAACTCTTCCCCCCTTTGTGTTGTTCTCGTCCTAGCCTCCCCCCTCCCCCTTTGTTAGGCTTTGTGGCCGAGAGGGTACCCCCCTCCTAGTAGTGTTGACCGAGGGGTACACCCCCCCCCCCTCTTGCGTTGTTGTTCTCGTATAATACCCCCTTTTTTTGGTAGAGAAATACTCTCCAAGTATTGTTACTATACCCAAAATACCTTGGCCTTATACCTTGTAGTATTCCAAAAGTTACCTCTATACGTAGAGCCCGGAAATACTACCTTTTGTCCTTTTAGTCTCAAACCGAAACCCTAAAGAAATCTTCATAGCGAGTTGAAGTATATAGAAGAAGTTGTGTAGAACTTCTAAGGGTTGTTTGGAGCAGGTTGGAGTGCACGGAGTAGGAGCTAAACCTTGCTCGGGATCGACATTATAACTTGGATAATTTTGGGCTTATCGAGGTAAATATTCTTGTCCCCTTATTGTAATTGGAAATTACATGTTGTAGGATTATATATTTGAAGTATACTATATATAGAACTGAACATAGCTTTGCGGCAATGTCTTTTGACTTAAGCACGAATATAAAGAAGAGAAGCTGTAATTACATAGGTGTATTCTGAGACTTGTGTGGTATTCTCGTGTAGTAGAATTGTACACGTCAGGTTAAGCGTATAACCCCCGGTTGGCTTGGTAGCGGCCTCGGTAGAGGAGAGATTTCTGTGATTGCGGGGAGAGTGCCGAATTTTACGTAGAATATGGAACCGTGCATTTAGAAGTTAATAGGCGTTTGGCCTATATGGTGGAAGTACTACGAGTAGCGTATTCTACTTGAAGAGTGGAAAAGGCTAGCAGATTCTGATCTTGTGGCGTTTTGCTTATTGTCGATAATCGTCGCGAGGTATGTGAACCTCTTCCTATCCTTTCTAGCATGATGTTTTGTAAACTATGTATTATGGTAGACGTACATATGCTAAATGAGTTTGGTTGGTTCAAAACATAGGGTGTTATAATAGCTTTATGGGAAGTTAGTTATAACGACATGTAAAAGAATGGTTTATTGATTGTAGAAGTTAAGAGACTTGATCTTGAAAGATAAGAGACATAACTTATTTGACTTGTTATATAACATTTTGTTTAAAATGTTGTGAAACCTCATTCGCGAGTAATGAGTACTTGGTTTTAAAAAGAATAAGGTTTCTTGATTTGGAAATGAGAATAAGTGTCGAACAAACCACAGCAGCGCTAATAAAGGAAAATGTATTGACAAATAACTAATTGTTATTAAAACCAGTAGAAACCTCCATCTGCATAGAAGCTAAGATAAGACAAAATTATATTACATTTCCTAGATCATGGCTGCTGTAACAAGATTGTTATAAACAAGAATAAACGACTCACACACAAGACATATGTTACTCGATGGCTTTAAAAGAGATTAAGACTATGAGTTATGAAACCTTTCTAAAATGAGAAACGTGAGCATTTGAAATTAGGCAAACTTGAACGTTTGGAAAATAATGTTGTTACTTGATTTTACAAAGGGAAGTATTTGGGTTTACTTAAAAAGATAGTCACTCTATTTTTTTTATACTGCGGGTATTGTGTGACTTTTGTGAAAGAAACGGATCCTTTAATAAGAATTAATGTATGTAGTAATTTGGGGTTAAAACCCGGATTTGTTGTAATAAAATATAAGTCTATGAGTTTGTTGAACTTGCCTATGCTTGTTGTGATAGCCTTTGTTGTGCAAGTGTTGTATTTTTGTTATTCCGCGTCTCGTTGGAGGCGGTTATCCGTTGATTGATGGACATCGACACGCGATGGGTGGCCCACGAGTATGCTTCCACTAATCGATCCTTTTGGACATACTGACACGATGGGTGGCCCACGGGTATGCTTCCATTAGGAGTGTTATCTTGTTATTTGCTTTGGACATACTGACACGATGGGTGGCCCACGAGTATGCTTCCATTTCGATTGCTATCTGGATATTTCCTTTGGACATACTGACACGATGGGTGGCCCACGGGTATGCTTCCATTGGGATGGTTCCATGGCCATGCTTATACCGAGGTGAGATGCCGGGGCATGCGGCCGTTGTGCGGATTAAATTCCCGGGTTATATTTGCGTGATGACTTGAGGGCGTGAGTCCCTGACTTGACATGACTGCTTTTATGTTGTGAACTGTAGTTTTGTTATCATACATGTCTCTGTTTTTATATAGATGTTATGATTTCATTCTGATTTTTGGCCACATACTTGGTACTGTTATCTTGACCTCCTTGGGGCTGCGTTCATGCCGCAGTAGGTACACGGTGTTGGTCCTCGCTTATAGGATCACGAATACGTTGGGAAGCTCAGTTCTCGGAGGCTTATCTTTTGGTATGTTACCCTGAGTTGTAGGTTCTTGTACATTAAGGGGTATGGCGGGGCCATGTCCCGTCATGTTGTATAAAACTCTTAGAGTGCATGTAATGCTTGTTGTGGGCGGGGTTTGTAAAGGGATTAAACTGCTCGTTTTGAAAGACTTGTATATATATATTTTATTGGAAGGTGACCGTTTGGTTGCTTTGCTTTTATGATCATATATCTTGGTTCATGTTTAAGTTGTATGTCCGTTGATTTACTCGGATGTTGTATCACTAGGGGGCCCGGGGTAAGGCACCAGTCACGGGCCCCGGAACGGGTCGTGACAAAAGTGGTATCGAGCGATTAATCCTCGGAAAGTGTCTGGCACCGTGTCTACTAGAGTCTTGATTATCGGTGTGTTGTGCGGCACATCTATAATCGGGAGGCTGAGACATTTAGGATTAGTTTCCCTTCTTCATTACGAGATCGTGCCTTAGAGCGTGTTGTAAGTTGGACCCTACGGCGTATCTCGTTTTTACGATTATGCCTCGCGTAAGGCAACCGGGCCCAGAAGGGCAAGGCAGCGAGGAGCGCTAGTGAGATCTGAGGAGTACGAGGGCGCAGCGGTCGACACGAGATTGTGCTTGACGGCGAGTTTACGACGCCGCCCAACAGAGTTTAGAGCGCGGCGGTGGGCTGCCGAGACCATGATACTGAGCCTCAGGTCCACACCGGAGCGAGATGAGATAAGTACAAGGAGATGGCGATTCGGCGGTGGTGGCAGATATGAGGATAGGTGGATCAGTGATTCGATTCGATAGCACCCGTAGTACACCCCGAGCGGATAGTTTGAGGCTACGGGACTTTACGAGTTGTAGCCCGATTTTTATGGGTCGAGGCACGAGGATGATCCGCAGGAGTTCATCAAGCGATTCTGCAGTCGTAGAGTGATCGAGGCCGGAGCCCGAGTCGGTGGTATTAGGTTCGCATCGGTGCGTGATACCGCATGATCGTGGTTTGATTCATGGGAGCTGTCGGGAGAGCATGCGCTTCAAAGTATGGGGCGAGTTCTCGAGGCATTCTCACTCACTTCTTGCCTCACGGATGAGGGCACGCCGACAGATTTATGATCTTTGAGGCGAGGGCGTACGGTTCGGGAGTACAACGTGGAGTTTGACTCGTTGGCTCGGTATGTCCCCGCTTTGGTGGCAACCATGGAGGATAGAGTGCACCGCTACGTCACCGGGCTAGATAATTACTTGACAGAGGCTTGTTCGGGTGTAGCTCTTCAGCCGGGCATGGACATTGCCCGCATGCAGGCTCATGCACTAGGATGTGAGGCACGGAGAGGTCGACGGAATGACTGGGATCAGCAGAAGAAGGCCAGAACAGCAGGGTTTTTTGGCGACTTTCGAGGCGGACCGCCTCAAGAGCTAGTTATGTACCCCGCCCGATAGAGTGGTCCTCCACCATCTTGAGAGCAGTCGGGGCTCGAGGGTTGAATTTTCGGGAGAGCGGTGTTAGCGGTGAAGCCACCCCTCGTTGTGACCATTGTGGTAGGCTCCATTTTGGGGAGTGTCGTGCTAATTTGGGAGTTTGTTTTACATGCGGCCAGCAGGGCCATTTTGCGAAATTGTCGACTGCAGGTAGCGGATGTAGAGACTCGGCCTTCAGGATCTATGGCTGGTTCATCACTTTCTACAGTTATGCGCCCTGCAGGACAGGCCTATGATTAGAGTAAAGCGGTGGATACAGGTATATCCTTAACCCTCTAGAGTTTTGGTAAGCTTGATATGATGATCTTATTATTGTGTGCTATGTACGGATAGCGTTGCGTTATTTGTGAGTTAGAAAACATGGTTAGTTAGAAGGATAAGTATGGGGGCATGGTAGGTGTGAACTTTAGAATATTTCACGATTGAGACCTTAGAGGTAAGGTAGTCTTGAGAAAAAGATTTATTTTATGTTTGACCTTTATCAGAGTGCGTAGTATACGTGGGAGATATTTGTGTAATAAGTCCATGGGTTGTGTAAAATGAAAGTGGTGGCTTTCATGATGTGAATTAGTAAGATTGTTCCGTATCGAGGAGCAAGAGTTGGCGCGACGGAGGGTCGGGTTGAGGCGTGCGGTCAACCCGTGCTTGGTTTATGTGGGTCGATGGTGGTCCCGCCAGATGGTAGGGTCACGAGGGTGCTAGGCCCCAGTTTAGGTGACCATCGTATGAGTTCGTGGATATGTTCGACCAGAAGCGGTTCGTGAAGGCCGGGAATGGCCTTAAAGAAGATCGAGGCTAGTAAGATGACCAAGTTGGGAGGTAGTGGCTCCAGAAATTTTGAGAACTGAAGTAATGACGAAAGTATGGTACGTATACTAGAAGAGTTCAAGTGTTCGAGAAGAGTACGACGAGTAAGGGAAGAAGCGAGTATGTGTTAAGAGCATAGAAGTGATAATTTTGTTGTAAAGTGAAGGTGCGAAGGGAATATCTTTTAGACCTTGGGTGGGAGCTTTTGTAGTGATGGAGGTGATTCCTCATGGACTTGGATTAAGTATTGGAGCGTGTGTTAGTTTGTGGCCATGTGTGGCATTGGCAACTTGTTTAAGATTAAGAAGGAACTGCATCGTTATCCGTCTTGAGAAGGAACATTCGGGACGAATGTTTCTAAGGATGGGAGAATGTTATACCGTATTTCAGTATGTGCGTGGGGCGACGAGAAAAGTTTGAGCCTTAAAGTTAGGCAAGATTCGAAATTTGTACACAACCCCCGTAAAGAATCATTTTTCGACGAAACGTTTTACAGAACTTGCGAAGGGAAAATTCCGGCTATGTCATTTTTAATTTTTGCGGATTTTTCCGAGCGTCGGAACATTTTTGGACCAACGAGAGGGTGACACTTGTCACCCTCAAGTGGCGGATTGGAGTGGACGAAAGGGGGACGTTTCCTCCCTTGTTTTGTGCCTTATTTTGGCCTTGCTTTGTGCCTTGTTTTGTGCCATGTTTGGTGGAGTAGGGATAGGGTGAACTTGGCTTGATCTTGGCCTTACACTTGCCTTGCACTTGGCTTGATCATGGCCTTTGGTTTCCCTATAAATACCCCCCTTGCTTGAAGGTTTTCTTCATCCCTCAAATTCATTCTAAGTCTTGAAAACTCTTCCCCCCTTTGTGTTGTTCTCGTCCTAGCCTCCTCCCTTTGTTAGGCTTTGTGGCAGAGGGTACCCTCCTAGTAGTGTTGACCAGGTACACCACTCTTGCCTTGTTGTTCTCGTATAATACCCTTTTTTTGGTAGAGAAATACTCTCCAAGTATTGTTACTATACCCAAAATACCTTGGCCTTATACCTTGTAGTATTCCAAAAGTTACCTCTATACGTAGAGCCCGGAAATACTACCTTTTGTCCTTTTAGTCTCAAATCGAAACCCTAAAGAAATCTTCATAGCGAGTTGAAGTATATAGAAGAAGTTGTGTAGAACTTCTAAGGGTTGTTTGGAGCGGGTTGGAGCGCACGGAGTAGGAGCTAAACCTTGCTCAGGATCGACATTATAACTTGGATAATTTTGGGCTTATCGAGGTAAATATTCTTGTCCCCTTATTGTAATTGGAAATTACATGTTGTAGGATTATATAGTTGAAGTATACTATATATAGAACTGAACATAGCTTTGCGGCAATGTCTTTTGACTTAAGCCTGAATATAAAGAAGAGAACTGAACTGTTATACCCCGTATTTTCCAGGGTATGTACGTAAGGACGTACGTAGAAAATTTAAGCCTTAAGATTTGGCAAGTTTCGAAATTTGTACACAAGTGCCAAAAGGAGTCGTTTTTCGACGAAACGCTTTACTAAACTTGCGAAGGGAAAATTCCGGCTATGTCATTTATTATTTTTGCGGATTTTTCCGAGAGACGAAACATTTTGGACCAACGGGAGGGTGACATGTGTCACCCTCACATTGGAAGGAAGTGGGGCGGCAAAGGGACGAAAAAGAGGGCAATGGGTTAGGTAGGATATTTTGTGCAAGTTGGTGTGGTAGATGGATAAGGTGCACATGGCTTAATCTTAGCCCTACACTTGCCTAACACTTGGATGAATCTTGGCCATTGGTTGGCCATTTCTTGACCTATAAATACCCCTCTAAGTTGAAGACTTTCTTCATCCAAACTTGAGCATTTCTCTAAGTCTCAAACTACTCCCTCCCTCTTGAGTTTCGTCCGCCACACCCCCCTCCCCCTTGAGAGGCCTTCGGCCGAGAAACCCCCCCCCCCTAGCCTAGTTGTTTTCGTATAATACCCCCCCTTTGTGGTATAGAAATACTCTCCTAGTATTGTTGAATGCCAAAATACTTTAGCCCATATACCTTATAGTACTCTCCAAAGTTACCTCTATACGTAGAGCCCGGAAAATACTATTATACTTCCTTTAGCCACTAAACGAAACCCTAAGGAAATCTTCATTGATAGTTGAAGTATTTGAGTAGAAGTTGGTTAGAACTTCTAAGGGTTGTTTGGAGCGGGTTGGAGCGCTCGGAGTAGGAGCTAAACATTGTTCAGAATCGACATATAACTTGGATAATTTTGGGCTTATCTGTTATACCCCGTATTTCCAGAGTATGTACGTAAGGACGTACGTAGAAAAGTTTGGGCTTTAAAGTGGCTTGGCCGAATTATTTTTGTGCACAACACCCGGTTAGAGTCGTTTTTCGACGAAACGTTTCCACAGCTTTCGTAGGGAAAATTCCGGCTATGTCATTTTTAATTTTTGTGGATTTTTCCGAGAGACGAAACATTTTGGACCAACGGGAGGGCGACACTTGTCACCCTCCAATTGGTGGTGGACGTTAGAGGCGGTGACGTGGCCGATTGGTCTTGGCTTTTTGTCAAGTAGTTGGTAGGATATTTTGTGGGTAGATGGATAAGGTGCACTTGGCATGATCTTGGCCCTACACTTGCACCACACTTGGCTTGATCTTGGCCATTGGTTAGCCATGGCTTGACCTATAAATACCCCTCCCCTTTGATGAACTTCTTCATCCAAAAATCTCTAAGTCTTGAGAGCTTCCCCGCCCCCCCTTTGTGTTTGAGGTCTCGTCTAGCCTACCCCTCCCCCCTTTGAGAGGCCCCTTGGCCGAGAGTTCCCTTCCCCCCTTGGCCGAGAATACCCCCCCTCCTAGTAGGGTTGGCCGAGGGGTATACACCCCCCCTTGTGGTGTTGTCTCGTATAAATACACCCCCACCTTGGTAGAAATACTCTCAAAAGTATTGTTACTATACCCAAAATACCTTGGCCCTAATACCTTGTAGTATTCCAAGGTTATACTTATACGAAAAGCCCAGAAATACTATTATACTTCCCTTCAGTCACAAAACCGAAACCCTAAGGAAAATCTCCATAGTTAGTTGGAGTATTAAGTAGAAGTTGGTTAGAACTTCTAAGGGTGGTTTGGAGCGGGTTGGAGCGCACGGAGTTGGAGCTAAACGTTGCCCAGGATCGACTTTATACTTGGATAATTATGGGCTTATCGAGGTAATTATCTTGTCCCCCTATTGTAATTGGAAATTACATGTTGTTAGAATATATAGTTGAAGTATACTATATATAGAACTGAACGTAGTTATCGGCAATGTCTTTTGACTTAAGCCTGAATAATAAGAAACCTTTTCGAAAGAAGAGTACTGAACTGTAATTACATAGGGTGTATTCTGAGACTTGTGTAGCTTTTCTGTGAGGTAGAATTGTGCACGTCCGGATTAGACGTATAACCCCCCCTGGTTGGCTTGGTAGCCGGCCCCGATAGAGGAGGAGATTTACGCTGTTGCGGGGGGGGGGGAGGTGCTGCCGAATTTTCTGTAGAATGTTCTACGAAGAGACCTAAATGTTAATAAGCGCCTTGTGGCCTTATAGGTGGAAGTACTATGCGTGGCGCGATCTACTTGGCTTAAGGAGTAGCCGACGGTTGGAAGTACTTGGAGCGTTTTGCTATTAGTCGATACTCGTCGCGAGGTATGTGAACCTCTTCCTATCTCTTCTAGCATGATATGTGTGTAACTATGTAGTATAGACGCATACGTGTTAAATGTATTTGATTGGTCTAAAACATAAAGTGTTATAACGCTTTATGGGAAGTTAGTTATAACGACTTTATGTATGTAAGAAAATACTTGTGGTTTTTAAAAGGTAAGCGATTTGAACTATAAGCTGGTGGTTATGTGATAATAAAGAACTTGAAGTATTTCAAAAGATTTTGAATCATTTTGAAAGAAGAGTAATACTTGTTTTTGAAAACTTAAGAGTTATACTAGCTTTATGGGAAGTTAGGTATAACGGCTTAAGAATGTTTCTTGAGTTCGAAATCGAATGTGTATCGACAAACTACTGCAGCGTTAATAAAAGGAAATGTTTTGACAGATTAAGTATTATTAAAACCAGTAGAAACTTCCGTCTGCATAGAAGCTAAGATGAGACAAAATGATATTTCCTAGATCATGGCTGTTGTAATAAGATTGTTATAAACAAGAATATCCTACTCACATATAAGGCTTATGTTTCTCAGATGGTTTAAAAGAGAATTATATTCTTAAATAAATAAGACTATGAACTACGAAACCTTTCTAAAATAAGAAACGTGAACATTTGAAATTAGGCAAACTTGGACGTTTGAAAAATAATGTTGTTACTTGATTTTACAAAGGTAAGTCTTTTGATTTACTTCAAAAGATAATCACTCTATTTTCATATACTACGGGTATTGTGTGGTTTTTGTGAAAGTAACGTATCTTTTAAAGAGTTAATGTATGAAGTACTTTGGGGATAAAAACCCGATCTTGTTAATCATATAGTAGAAAGTACCTTGTGTATATAACTTGATTATGTTGGTTTGTGATTGCCTTGTAATACTCTCTTGTTGATTTGTTAAGTAAACATGCTAGGATGCTACGTGTGATAGTATCTTGTGATGTTAGTGTAAAGGGGTTTCCGCCATTGCGCTAAAGTTTTTGACTCTCGGTAGTTATGTTGGTATTGTACCACCCACCTTGACTTGTTTAGGAGGTTAAGTCGCCCTCCACGCGGGTAGACTTCGGTGATGCAGGACCATGATTCGAGAATACCTCGTGCGGGTCCAGGGGATCCATGCGGAACTACGGAGTTCGGGTTAGTTTGCGGCCCCTTGTAGTCATGCGGTCTTTGTGCTACGCGGATTGCGAGTCCGTGACGCCGGGAGTAGCTACCCTCGATGCGAGGAATACCTCATGCGGGCCTATGAGGTTGGCCTATGCGAGTGCGGAGAGTTCGAGGCTAGACGCGCACATCCGATCTGCGGCGAGTGACGGCTTTGATCATGTGACGGTCAGACAGATATCATGATATAGTTTATGACCTGTTAGTCTTGTGGGTGTTAGTAGTCGGTTATGCCTTCGTACTTACCTGCATTGTTTTATTAGGACACAGTGGGACACGTGTTCATGTGTATTTCTTGGTGCTTTTATATCATAAAGCCGGCGGTGAGAAGGTATTCCACGGCATGATTGATGTTATGGGCTTGAGACCCATAGTTATATTTGAGTGATGACTTTGAGGCGTGAGTCACGACTTGACATGACCGCTTATTTATTGTAAATCGTAGTTTGGTTATCATACATGTCTCTGCTTTATAGACTATTATGATTTCATTTCTTGTATTTTCGTTTCACCTACTTGGTACTGTTATCGACCTCTTCGGCTGCGTTCATGCCGCGAGTTGAGGTACACCGCCGTTGATCCTAGCTCTCGTGGTCACATTCGTTTGGGAAGCTCCGTTTCTCGGAGGCTTATCGATGTATAGTCACCGTCGTAGTAGGTGTTTACATTCGTGGGTTTGGCGGGGCCCGTCCCGTCATTGTTGTCGTATCATTCTTAAGTGCAGAAAATGCTGGCGGGCAGAGTTGTAGAAAGGGATGTAAATGCTCAAATTGTTATATATTATGAAGGTAACCGTTGGGTTGCTTTGTCTTCTTATTTCACCATCTTATTGCATTGGTTTCATGTTATTGTTTTATGTTCCATTGATTACTCGATGTTGTATCACCAGGGTGCCCGGTAAGGCACGATCCACGCCCGGGTTCGTGTCGTGACAAAAGTGGTATCAGAGCAGTTAATCCTCGGAAAGTGTCTACAGACCGTATCCAGTAGAGTCTTGATTATCGGTGTGTTGTGCACCACACCAATAATCAGGAGGCTATAGGATATTTAGGATTGGTTTCTATTCTTCTCGCTCTGAGATCGTGCCCTAGAGCTGTGTTGTAAGTTGGACCCTCTAACGTATTTCTTTCCCTTACCATTATGCCTCCGCGTAGGGCAAACCCGGGCCCAGGAGGACAAGGCGGTAGGAGGCGCGAGCTGAGTTCAGAGGGTTACGTGGGCACAGGCCCAAATCTTTACCTAGGGTAGTGCTTTAGTTGGGGAGTTCTGCGACGTCACTAGCCCCAACAGAGTTAGCGCGGTGGCGGCAGTTCCTACTGCGGCCATGATATTTGAACCTTGCCCACGGCCGAACAGAGAATATAGATTGCGTAGGTGACCTGCATTAGCTATGGATTTGGCTACGAGAGTATACCGATGTACCGCGAGTCTTGATGACTATCTAAGAGAGGTTGTGCGAGAGTGATTCTTGATTAGGCTCGAGCATGGCACGTACGGGCTTATGCGCAGCGAGAAACGTAGAGATCGACGGGTTAACGGGCGACAGCAGAAGAGGCGGAGCGAAGGTCCTTTGGTAACTTTGAGGCGAGTCGCCTCACCAGTGATTAGATATGCACCTCCACCAAGCAGAATGGTCCTCCACGGGTTCGGGCGTTCGGTATGCAGGAGTTAGTCGAGCTCGAGCTTCCGTTCACACTACACGTAGGTTCCGGCACGGATTGATGTTCCCCGGTATTCATTACAGCGATGCACGTCATCCCGGGAATGTCGTCTTTTAGTTGGTACTTGTTGTACTACGACCGCCGTGGTCCGATGTCGAAAGAGTGTCCTTGTAGGAGGACTTAGCCTTCAGGATCGGTGGGAAGTTCGTCATCTTCCTTAGCTATGCGCCCTACGGGGCAGGTTTGATTAGAATGACTAAGGGGAGTGAAGCAGTAGATGCAGGCATATCTTTAACCCTCTAGAGTTTTGTATATGTGATAAGGTGAGTATACCTTAAGTGTTATGTTCAGATAACATGAGTAGAAATCTTGGTTAGTTAACCAAGTAAGATTTGGGGGATAGAAAAAGTGTGAGCCTTAGAGTTTTATACGTAGAGACCTTAGAGGTAAGGCCATCTCGAGTAAAGACGTATGTTTATGTTTGACCCTTATAGGAGTGCATAGTGCACGTGAGCTATGTTTGTGGGATAAGTCCCTGAGTTGTGTGGAATGAAGGAGGGTAGTTGAGCTAAGAAGACCGCTAGGTTTTCGTAACGTGATTAGTGAGAGTTTTCCGGTTCGGGGAGCTAGTGTCTTGCGCGTTGCCGGGTCGGGTTGAGGCCACGTTGCGGGTCAACCCGCGGCCTGTATGGTGGTGGGGTCAGTTTGTGGTGGTCCCGCTTTGGGTTAGGGTTATGAGGGTGTTAGGCCCAAGATTAGTTAACTTGTCACGAGTTCGTGGATGCATTCGACCAGTAGTCGGGCCGAGGAGGTCAGCCGTCTTGTCTTCTTGCAAAGACCGTTTACTCGGCAGTGTTGATTTATCAGAAAGGTTGTAAGGCTGCACGGGGTGCCTACCTTCACCTTATGACAGACAATGGAGCCCAGGGTACGGCTGTTTTTGTTTCTGGAAGTTTTACCAAACAGGGTTAAGAACTCAGGTGAGTCTCAGACCGCGTTCGCCTCGCCGGTGTGTGGATTTCAGGGGTAGTTGTGGGGATTGTTGTCTCCTGTGGATGGAGTGTTTAAGCTACCATTTCAGTATTCGAATGTCGCCTTATGAAACATTGTAGGGGCGGATGTGTAAGTCGCCGGTCGATTGGTTCGATGTTGGCAAGATTCAGATAGTTGGTTCAGTCTTGTTCCAGCAGACTGTGGATAGGGTAAAGCTTGTCTAGAAGAGGTTACGGCGGCTCAGAAATCGTTCGGATAATCGGCGACGCTCAGAGTTGTGCCGACGGTCGGTCTTCTTGAAAGTACCACCGGGTTGGGTGTGACGAGTTTTGGAAAACAGAGGAACTTAGCGAGTTACTTGGGCCCTTTGAGTTCATGTGAAGAATAGGCCAGTTGCCTATATGTTAGCATTTGGTCCGACTTAGGAAGCGATGTCCGGTCTTTCGTATTGTTATGATCGGGGAAGTATCGGAGATCCATCCAGAGTGTTCCCAGTTAATGATGACCACGTTGGAGATAGTAACCCCGAGTTTTGGAAACTGAAGCAGTATCAGAAATGTGATAAGAGTTTGAGTGTACGACAGCCTCAGGGATCGCATGCAGCCCGGTACCATTTGTTAGGTCGCCGTAGTGACACTAGAACCTCGCGGCAAAGTGACAAAAGTGGTATCACGACGAGTAAAGGGAGAAGCGAGCATGTATTGCGAGCAGAGATGTGACCATTTCTTTTATATGGAGAAAGTGCGAAGGAACTATATTTTAGACCCTTGGATGGGAGCGTTTGTGATGTTAGAGGTGTTTCCTCGTGGACTTGGATGTAAGTATTTTGCGCAGGTGATGTTGTGGCCAGTTGTGGCAGGATTGTTCAGGTAAGTATAGTAGTGAAGACTATCTTGGCGACGTTTGGTTTGAGACTTAGAAGGAACATTCGGACGAATGTTTCGGCGAGGGGAGAATGTTATACCGTATTTCCAGTATATGCGTGGGGCGTGCGTAGAAAAGTTTGGGCTTTAAAGTGGCTTGGCCGAATTATTTTTGTGCACAACACCCGGTTAGAGTCGTTTTTCGACGAAACGTTTCCACAGCTTTCGTAGGGAAAATTCCGGCTATGTCATTTTTAATTTTTGCGGATTTTTCCGAGAGACGAAACATTTTGGACCAACGGGAGGGCGACACTGGTCACCCTCCACATGGGCGGACGCGGTGAAGTGGCCGATTGGTCTTGGCTTTTTGTCAAGTAGTTGGTAGGATATTTTGTGGGTAGATGGATAAGGTGCACTTGGCATGATCTTGGCCCTACACTTGCACCACACTTGGCTTGATCTTGGCCATTGGTTAGCCATGGATTGACCTATAAATACCCCTCCCCTTTGATGAACTTCTTCATCCAAAAATCTCTAAGTCTTGAGTGCTTCCCCTTTGTGTTTGAGGTCTCGCCTAGCCTACCCTCCCCTTTGAGGCCCGGCCGAGAGTTCCCTTCCCCGCCGAGAATACCCTCCTAGTAGGGTTGGCGAGGGTATACACCATGTGGTGTTGTCTCGTATAAATACACCCCCACCTTGGTAGAAATACTCTTAAAAGTATTGTTACTATACCCAAAATACCTTGGCCCTAATACCTTGTAGTATTCCAAGGTTATACTTATACGAAAAGCCCAGAAATACTATTATACTTCCCTTCAGTCACAAAACCGAAACCCTAAGGAAAATCTCCATAGTTAGTTGGAGTATTAAGTAGAAGTTGGTTAGAACTTCTAAGGGTGGTTTGGAGCGGGTTGGAGCGCACGGAGTTGGAGCTAAACGTTGCCCAGGATCGACTTTATACTTGGATAATTATGGGCTTATCGAGGTAATTATCTTGTCCCCCTATTGTAATTGGAAATTACATGTTGTTAGAATATATAGTTGAAGTATACTATATATAGAACGTAGTTATCGACAATATCTTTTGACTTAAGCCTGAATAATAAGAAACCTTTTCGAAAGAAAGTCTTGAATCGTAATTACATGGGATCTGACAATAGACTTGTGGAGCTTGTCGGTGAGGTAGAATTGTGCACGTCCGGATTAGACGGATAACCCCCCCTGGTTGGCTTGGGAGCCGGCCCCGATTGGGGCGGAGCTTTACGCTGGTGCGGGGGGGTGCCGAATTTTCTGTAGAATGTTCTACGAAGAGACCTAAATGTTAATAAGCGCCTTGTGGCCTTATAGGTGGAAGTACGCGTGGCGCGATCTACTTGGCTTAAGGAGTAGCCGACGGTGGGAAGTACTTGGAGCGTTTTGCTATTAGTCGATACTCGTCGCGAGGTATGTGAACCTCTTCCTATCTCTTCTAGCATGATATGTGTGTAACTATGTAGTACGGTAGACGATACGTGTTAAATGTATTTGATTGTCTAAAACATAAAGTGTTATAACGGCTTTATGGGAAGTTGGTTATAATACTTTATGTATGTAAGAAAATACTTGTGGTTTTTAAAAGGTAAGCGATTTGAACTATAATCGGCTGGTTATGTGATAATAAAGAACTTGAAGTATTTCAAAAGATTTTGAATCATTTTGAAAGAAGAGTAATACTTGGTTTTGAAAACTTAAGAGTTATACTAGCTTTATGGGAAGTTAGGTATAACGGCTTAAGAATGTTTCTTGAGTTGGAAATCGAATGTGTATCGACAAACCAACGCAGCGTTAATAAAAGGAAATGTTTTGTGATTAAGTATTATTAAAACCCGAGAAAATTCCATCTGCATAGAAGCTAAGATGAGACAAAATGATATTTCCTAGATCATGGCTGCTGTAATAAGATTGTTATAAACAAGAATATCCTACTCACATATAAGGCTGATGTTTCTCCGATGGTTTACAAGAGAATTATATTCTTAAATAAATAAGACTATGAACTACGAAACCTTTCTAAAATAAGAAACGTGAACATTTGAAATTAGGCAAACTTGGACGTTTGAAAAATAATGTTGTTACTTGATTTTACAAAGGTAAGTATTTTGATTTACTTCAAAAGATAATCACTCTATTTTCATATACTACGGATATTGTGTGGTTTTTGTGAAAGTAACGTATCTTTTAAAGAGTTAATGTATGAAGTACTTTGGGGATAAAACCCGATCTTGTTAATCATATAGTAGAAAGTACCTTGTGTATATAACTTGATTATGTTGGTTTGTGATTGCCTTGTAATACTCTCTTGTTGATTTGTTAAGTAAACATGCTAGGATGCTACGTGTGATAGTATCTTGTGATGTTAGTGTAAAGGGTTTCCTCGATCGCGCTTTTTAAAGTTTTTGACTCTACCAGTTATGTTGGTATTGTACCACCCACCTTGACTTGTTTAGGAGGTTGCTGCCCTCCACGCGGTAGACTCGGTGATGCGGGACCGTGATTCGAGAATACCTCATGCGGGTCCGGGGATCCATGCGGAACTACGGAGTTCGGGTTAGTTTGCGCCCTTGTAGTCATGCGGTTGTGCCACGCGATCGCGAGTCGGGGCGATGCCGGGAGTAGCTACCCTCGATGCGAGGAATACCTCATGCGGGCCTACGAGGTTGGCCTACGCGAGGCTGCGAGAGTTCTGTGGCTAAACGCGCACATCCGATCATCGGGCGAGTGACCGGCTTTGATCATGTGACTTGACAGATATCATGATATAGTTTATGACCACCTTGTAGGTGTTAGTAGTCGGTTATGCCTGCATTACTTACCTGCATCTTTTTTATTAGGACACAGTGGGACTGGTGTTCACGTGTGTATTTCTTGGTGCTTTTATATCATAAGCCGCCGATGAGGAAGGTATTCCACGGGCATGATTGATGTTATGGGCTTGAGACCCATAGTTATATTTGAGTGATGACTTTGAGGCGCGAGTCACCGACTTGACATATTTGCTTATTTATTGTAAAGCGTAGTTTGGTTATCATACATGTCTCCCGCTTTATAGACTATTATGATTTCATTTACGATTTTCGTTTCACCTACTTGGTACTGTTATCGACCTCGCCCGGGCCGTTTCACGCCGCAGTTGAGGTACACGATGCCGATCCTAGCTCTGGTCACGCAAAGCGTTGGGAAGCTCCGTTTCTCGGAGGCTTATCACGTATAGTCCCCGTCGTAGTAGGTGTTTACATTCGTGGGTTTGGCGGGGCCCCGTCCCGCCATTGTTGTCGTATCATTCTTAGGTCCTGTAGTACCGCTGGGCGAGTTGTAGAAAGGACGAATCTATTCAAATTGTTATATATTACGGCGTAACCGCTGGTTAGCCCGCTTCTTATTTCACCGTCTTATTGCATTGGTTTCATGTTATTGTTTTATTCAGCTGATTACTCGATGTTGTATCACTAGTGCCCGGTAAGGCACGATCCGGGCCCGGTTCGTCGTGACATTATCGAGGTAAACACTTCGACCTTCTATTGTAATTGGAATTACATGTTGTAGAAATATATAGTTGAAGTATACTATATATAGAACGAAAAATAGTCTTGTGGGCAATGTCTTTTGACTTAAGCCCAATTTAAAGAAGAGAATCGAATGTAATTACATAGATCAGACATGAGTCATGTAGCATTCGTGAAGTAGTAATGTGCACCAGGATTAGGCGTACACCCCTCTCGGAGTTGTCGCTGTTAGCAGGCCTCGATGAGGAGATTACGCTGTGATTGGGTGGGAGGTCTTCGAATTTTCGTAGAATATTCTACGTTGAGATCTAGATGTTAATAGAGCGCTTGTGGCCTCCATAGGTCAAGTACTACGTGTGGCGTGATCTACTTGGCTTAGGAGTAGCCGACGGCCGAGGTACTTGGAGCGTTTGCTATTAGTCGATAATCGTCGCGAGGTATGTGAACCTCTTCCTATCTTTTCTAGCATGATATGTGTATAACTATGTAGTACGTAGACGCATATGTGTTAAATGTATTTGATTGGTTTAAAACATAAAATGTTATAACTTTATGGGAAGTTGGTTATAACACTTTATAGGTAAGAAAATGCTTTGTGGTTTTAAAAGGTAACCGATTTGACTTATAACCGACTTGATGTATGTGATAAAGAACTTGAAGTATTTCAAAGAATCATTTTGAAAGAAGAGTAATATTTGGTTTTGAAAGCTTAAGAGTTATACTAGCTTTATGGGGAGTTAGGTATAACGTCTTAAGAAGATAAGAGGATAATGTTTCCGATTTGAAATCGGAAGTATCGAACAAACCATCATAGCTAATAAAGGAAAATGTATTGAATAATGAAGTATTAAAACCAAGAGAAACCTCCATGCATAGAAGCTAAGATGAGACAAAATGATATTACATTTTCTATCATGTTCGCTTTAATAAAATGGTTATAAACAAGAATAAATCGCTCACATATGGCATATGTTACTCAATTGTTTTAAAAGAGATTAAGACATTGAACTATGAAACTTTTCTAAAATAAAGAGACTTGAGTAATTGAAATTAGGCAAACCGGAACCTTAGGGAAAAGAATGTGGTTGAAAAGGAAAGTGTTTTGGTTTACCTAAAAATGTAGTCACTCTATTTTATACTACGGTATCGTGACTTTTATAAAAGGAATGGATCTCTTTAAAAGGAATTTAACGACGTAGTACTTTAGGTTAAAACCGGACTTTGGCATAAAATGAAAGTACTGTGAGTTGTGTATAACTTGCCTATGCTTACTGTTGTATAACTTGCCTATGCTTGTTGTTGTATAACTTGCCTATGCTTGTTCTTGTGTAACTTGCCTATGCTTGTTGTTGAGTAACCTGCCTATGCTTATTGAGATAGTCTTTGTTGTGCAAGAATTGTGTTTATTCTACCGCTGCTCTCGATGGAGGCGGTTGACTTATTGAGAACTTACTTGGGCGTCTGGCGGTGTGGAAGATTCCATGGGTATGCTTCCATTCTTATTGTTACATGGGCATGTACACCGATGATGTGGACATGTGACCATTATGGTTATGGCGAAATATCGTGACTTACGGTTGTGATCGGTCGTAGCTGTTTACTTGCCCGCCTACGTGGGCGCGGTGGATCTGGTATAGGTTATCGCACTTGCCACGCGTCGCCGCGGCGGCATCGTGACTTACGGTTGTGATCGTGCTGGCCGATTCACTTGCCGTCACCACGTGACGCAGTGGATCCAGTGAGGCTAGTGTACTTGCCACGTGTCGCCGGCGAGTCGGTGTTTGGATGGAGCCGTGACTTACGGTTGTGATCGGGTGCTGCCGATTCACTTGCCCCGTCGGCCACGTGACGCAGTGGATCTGGTGGAGGCTAGTGCACTGCCACGTGTCGACTTAATGATATGGTTATACTGATATTGGGTACGGTCGATTCGGAAGTAGTTATACTTGCCGCACGGTTTTATTGACACAGTGGACCCGGTGTTCATATATACTCCTTGGCGTTGTTATATCATAATCGGCGGTGAGGAAGGAATTCCACGAGCACAGTGATGATTTGGCGTGAGTCACGACTTGATATGACTGTTATATGTGGTATCGTAGTTTGGTTATCATACATGTCTCCGCTTTATATAGATCGCTATGATTTCATTTACGCTTTTTACGATTTCACATACTTGGTACTGTTGTCTCGACTGACTTCCTGAAATTTGCGTTCACGCCGCAGTAAGGTACATGGTGTCGATCCCCGCCAGTAGGATCACATTTCGCGTATTGGAAGCTCCGCCTTCGGAGGCTTATCTTTGTATGTTACCCGAGTCAGCAGGTTCTCATACATTCGTGGTATGGCGGGCCCCGTCCCGTCATAGTTGTTAATAAAAATCTTAGGTCCAGAACTGTGCATTTGTGGGGTTGTAAGATTGTAACTGCTCAAATGTCTATGTATATATATATCTTTGAAAAGTCAACCGCTTTGGTTGGCTGCTTTCTTTCATCTTGATCCATATCTATTTATATGTTTAAAGTTTTTATTTCCGCTTGTTTTCTCCGATGTTGTATCACTAGGGTGCCGGGTAGGCACGACCACGCCCAGGTTCGGTCGTGACAAAAGTGGTATCGAGCGTGTTAGTCCTCGAAAGTGTCACCGCGTGTCTAGAAAGTGATTATCGATGTGTTGTGCACCACATCTATAATCGTGAGGCTATAGGACATTTAGATTGGTTTCCATTCTTCTCATTACGAGATCGTGCCTTAGAGCGTATGTGTAAGTTGGACCCTCCGACGCATTGCCGTTTTACGATTATGCCTCGCAAGGCAACCCGCCCGGGCGGCAAGGCAACAGGCGGAGTCGCGAGTAGAAGCAGCCTTCTACAGAGACCACAGTACCTGAGCCTCCAGTCCCACAGTCTGGAGCGGAGGAGATGGGTTACAAGGAGTGGGCCCAGTTATTGGCCAAGGTTGTGGCCAGATATGAGGATAGGCTGGACGCAGCAGTTCCAGTAGCACCAGTGGTTCACCCTAGATCAGATAGTTTGAGGCTACGGGATTTTCTGAGATGTAACCCGCCAGAGTTTTATGGGTCGAGGCCTGAGGATGATCCGCAGGAGTTCATCAAGCGATTCAAATGATCACGTAGAGTGATCAAGGCATCGAGACCGAGTCGTCCGATTCGTGACGATCTGCGTGATACCACAATGATCGTTTGATTCGGAGCTGTCCCGGAGAGCATGCACTTCCGGTATGGAACGAGTTCTCGAGGCCTTTCGCATTTCTTGCCTCCATGGATTTGGAGGGCTCGGCCGACGATTTTTGGTGTCATGGCGAGCAGGCGTCACGGTTCGAGTACAATGTGAGTTCGACTCATTGGCGTGCGTACCGCGTTAGTAGCTAGTATGGAGGATCGGTGCACCGATATGTTACAGGCTCGATGATTACCTAGCGTAGAGTTGTTCGGGTGTAGCTCTTGGCCGCATGGACATTGCCCGCATGCAGCTTATGCACTGACGCAGGAGCGGAGAAATCGGAATAGCGAGATCAGCGAAGAGGCGAACAGCGAGGTCCTTGGCGACGCGACCCTCAGAAGAAAGCTTATGCGCCTCCGCCGACTAAGTGGTCCCCACCGTCGTCGGACGCTTGGAATATTGAGAGCAGTCGTGGCTCCTGGTTCAGATTTTCGGAGTAGGAGTGCTTTCGGACGAGGCCACCCGTATCTCGGTGGACTGTGGCCGTGTAAAGCCCATGTAAATGTCGTCTTGGTTTGGGAGATTGCTATTTGCGCCAGGGGCCATTTGACGAGATCGTCCGACCGGGGTAGCGGTGGGATAGCACAGACTACTAGACCAAAGCTTGGTTCTTCACCTTCCATAGCTAGGCAGATGTTCATACACCAGCTACCAGAGGTCGCGGTGGAAGTTCAGCTTTTAGCGGTCCTCTGAACCGCCTATTTTCGTATATCCTTAACCTCTAGAGTTTTGTATATATTGATGTTATGATGTTGTGTTTAGTGTTATGTTCGATAGCTTTGTGCTAAAATGTGATTTAGAAGCTGGTTAGTGAAAAAGGGTAAGCACAGGGTGAGAAAAGATGAACCTTAGAGTATTCTGAGACCTTAGATGTAAGGCCTCGAGTACAAGATTTTTGCAGTGATCTTTGTCGAATGTATAAGTATACGTGGAGAAATTGTGGGAAAATTTCCTGGGTGGTGTAAAATGGAAGTGGTAGCTTTCATGACCTATATAGTAAGATTGTTCCGATCGAGAACAAGAGCTTGACATTGCTGGTTGGGGCCATGTTTGCGCCAACCCGCGGCTGCTTCGGCGCTGGGTCAGGTGGTCCCGCTGTGGTAGGTCATGAGGGTGCTAGGCCCAAGTTTAGATGACCATCGTATGAGTTCGTGGATGTGTTCGACCGAGCCGGGTCATAAAGGCCGGAATGGTCTTAAGGGAGATCGCTTAGTAAGATGACCAAGTTTGAGGTGGTGACTCCAAAGTTTTGGGAACTAAGCGATGATGAAGTGTGGTACGCTTACTAGAAGAGTTCAAGTGTTAGCGGCACGACGAGTAAGGAAGGAAGAGAACGAGTGTTATTACGCGGCGGTGTGGCGTTGACAACTTGTTAGAGGAACTTTATCGTTATCCGTCTGGAAGGAACATTCGGGACGAATGTTTCTAAGCGAGGAGAATGTTATACCGTATTTTCCGGTATGCACGTAAGGACGCACGAAAATTTAAGCCTTAAGATTTGGCAAGTTTCGAAATTTGTACACAAGTGCCAAAAGGAGTCGTTTTAAATGAAACGTTTTACTAAACTTGGGCGGAAAATTCCGTCTATGTCATTTATTATTTTTGCGGATTTTTCCGAGAGATTTAAACATTTTGGACCAACGGGAGGGTGACATGTCACCTCACATTGGAAGGTGGGCGGCAAAGGGACGAAAAGAGGGCAATGGGTTAGGTAGGATATTTTGTGTCAAGTTGGTGTGGTAGATGGATAAGGTGCACATGGCTTAATCTTAGCCCTACACTTGCTAACACTTGGATGAATCTTGGCCATTGGTTGGCCATTTCTTGACCTATAAATACCTCTCTAAGTTGAAGACTTTCTTCATCCAAACTTGAGCATTTCTCTAAGTCTCAAACTACTCCCTCCTCTGAGTTTCTCCGCACACCTCTCCCTGAGAGGCCTTCACGAAACCCCCTAGCCTAGTTGTTTTCGATAATACCCCCTTGTGGTATAGAAATACTCTCCTAGTATGGAATGCCAAAATACTTTAGCCCATATACCTTATAGTACTCTCCAAAGTTACCTCTATACGTAGAGTCTTAAAATACTATTATACTTCCTTTAGCCACTAAACGAAACCCAAGGAAATCTTCATTGATAGTTGAAGTATTTAAGTAAGTTGTTAGAATGTCACACTCAATTCGGCCCGTGGATCGTGCCTTACCGTGCATTCTAGTGATACAACATCGAGAAAACCAGAACATAAAACATGAGTCATGAAACAAGAGATATAATAATAAACAAAGCAACTAAAACGGTTGCCTTCGTATATACATAAAACTCGAACAGCTTTAATCCTTTACAACCCCGCCACAACAAGATTCATGCACTTAAGATTTACAACGACTATGACGATGTGGCCCCGCCATACCCCTGAATGTACAAGAACCTACAACTCAGGGTAACATACCAAAAGATAAGCCTCCGGAGAAACGGAGCTTCCCAATACGCCGAACTGTGATCCTATGAGCGAGGATCCACGACGATGTACTTACCTGCGGATGAACGCACCCAAGGAGGTCAAGATAACAGTACCAAGTATGTGAAATCAGAAATATCGTAAATGAAATCATACTAGTCTATATAAAGCGGTGACATGTATGATAACCAAACTACGATTCACCACATAAAAGCGATCATGTCGATCGAGGACTCACACCTCAAGTCATCACTCAAATATAACTATGGGTCTCACGCCCACAACATCAATCGTGTTCGCATCACCGCATGCCCCGAATTAGATCGGTGTAGACATGTCCATGATGCAACAATAATACCAATGCCCGGCCACATGCCCGAATTCTACCTCGGTGTAGACCGTCCGTGACATTAATAACAATATATCTGGTGATCAACCGCCGCACGCCACATGCCGGAATATCGTGACTGTAGACACGCCCATGTTGCGCAATAACCATATATCGGTAATCAACCGCCGCGTGGTCGCGATGCCGAATCAGACGGTGTAGACATGTCCACGTGACATCAACAACAAGACAAGAATCAAAATGGAAACATACCTGGAATTCTCCACACGCCAAAGACGCCCAAGTAAGTTCTCAACAAGTCAACCTCTATCGAGACGCCAGTAATACGTAAATACCACACTTGCACAGCAAAGGCTATCATCACAAGCATAGGCAAGTTTCACAACAACAAGCATAGGCAAGTTTCACAACAACAAGCATAGGCAAGTTTCACACAACTCAAAGTACTTTCATTTTATGCCAAAGTCCGAGTTTTTAACCCCAAAGTACTACATACGTTAAGTTCTTTTAAAAGAGATCCATTACTTTTATAAAAAGTCACCCGATACCCGTAGTATTAGAATGACCAACCCACATTCCTTTTCAAAATCAAGTAACAACATTCTTTTCCTAAGTTCCAGTTTGCCTAGTTTTAATTACTCAAACTTCTCATTTTCAAATGGTTTCATAGTTCCCAAACTTAATCACTTGATTCCTTTTAGAACAATTGAGTAATATATGTCTCACGTGAGTAGGTTATTCTGTTTACAACATTCTGATTACAGACCATGATCTAGAAAATGTAATATCATTTTGTCTCATCTTAGTTTCATGCGGATGGAGGTTTCAATGGTTTTAATACGATACAACATTATTCAATACATTTTCCTTTATTAACGCCGCAGTTGGTCTCTGCCGATACACATTCTGATTTCCAAATCAAGAAACATTATCCCTTTAAATAAAACCAAGTACTCATTACTCACGAATGAGGTTTCACACAAACATTCACATTAAACAAATAAGTTAAGTCTCTTATCTTATAAGATCGTCTCTTAACTTAACATCAAGAAACCATTTTCACTACATAAGGTCGTTATAACTAACTTCCCATAAAGCTATTATAACACCCTATGTTTTAAACCAACCAACTCATTTAGCACATGTCACCGTACTCATAGTTTACAAAACATCATGCTCGAAGGATAGGAAGAGGTTCACATACCTCGCGAGTATCGATAATAAGCAAAATGCTCCAAGTACTACAACCTTGCTAGCCCTTTCCACTCCTCAAGTAGAATACGCTACTCATAGTACTTTCACCTAAAAAGGTCACAAACGTCTATTAACTTGAAACACAAGGTTCCATTTCTACAGAAAATTGGCAAAGACCTCCCGCACAACAGAAATCTCCTCCTCTATCGAGGCCGCCAAGCCAACCAGTGGGTTTACACGTCTAACCTGACGTGTACCATTCTACTACACAACAATGCTACACAAGTCTCTGTAATACACTATGTAATTACAGGCTTCTTCTTTAAATTCGTGCTTAAGTCAAAAGACATCACGCACAATAATGTTCAGTTCTATATAGTATACCTCAACTATATATTCCTACAACATGTAATCTCCAATTACAATAAGGGACAAGAATATTTACCTCGACAAGCCCAAAATTATCCAAGTTATAATGTCGATCCCGAGCAAGGTTTAGCTCCTACTCAGGCGCTCCAATCCGCTCCAAACAACCCTTGAAGTTCTAACTAACTTACTCAAATACTTCAACCAACAGAAGATTTCCTTAGGTTTCGGTTTGAGACTAAAAGGACAAAAGGTAGTATTTAGGGCTCTACGATAGAGGTAACTTTTGGAATACAACAAGGTGGCTAAGGTATTTTGGGCATTATAACAATACTCGAGAGTATTTATACCAAGAGGTGTATTATACGAAACAACTAGGCTAGGGGTACCCACGCTAGCACCACAAAGGGGAGGGGGAGGCCTCTGCCAAAGCTCCTCATGGGGAAGTGAGGCTTAGGACGATGGCTCACAAGGGGAGGAGGATTTAGACTTGAAATTTGTGATGAATAAGTCTTCAAAGAGAGGTATTTATGAAGCTGGCACAACTAACGGACAAGATCGAGCCATGCAAGGCAAGTGTAAGGCCTTGATCGCCAAGTGCACCCTATCCCTACTCCACAAAACATGGCTCAAAACAATGCAAAACAAGGCCAAAACAAGGCACAAAACAAGGCACCAATAAGCACAAAACGTGAGCCATCGCCATCACTGTCACCACGAGGTGACAAGTGTCACCCTCCCGCTGGTCCAAAATGTTTCGCCTCTCGGAAAAATCCGCAAAAATACAAACGACATAGCCGGAATTTTCCTACGAAGTCAAGTGGAAACGCTTTCGAAAAACGACTCTAACCGTAAGGTGCAGACAAAGGTAAATTCGCCATTTGCGCGGGGTGACACGTGTCACCCTCCTATTGGCCCTCATAAAACGCCTTCCAAAAATATCCACATGGCCAAAATCTCAAAACAAAGTGGGCTCTACAAAACCAGTAAATTTCTCCGTGGCCCCACGTGACCATTTCCAAAAATAAAATCTCAAAATTCTAATATAATCTAAGAAGCCCATATTCCAAACTGGGAACCTAATTCATCAACGAACATTTTCTTTACAAAACCTAAACTTTTTCCGTGGAAAAAATCACCTCTTTCTTCCTTTCAAATTTTCTGTCGTGCTCTCGTACGTACGTCCTCGCATACATACCCTGAGAATACGGGGTATAACATTCTCCCCTCCTTAGAAACATTCGTCCCGAATGTTCCTTCTCAAGACGGATATCGATGATGTTCCTCTAACAACTTGTCTACGCCACAGCTTGGCCACTAAATAACACACGTTCTCTTCCTTCCTTACTCGTCGTGCCCTTCTCGAACACTTGAACTCTCCCAAGACGCACCATACTACCATTACTCGCTCCCAAAAATCTGCGAGTCACTACCTCCAAACTTGGTCATCTTACTAACCTCAAACTTCCTTAAGGCCATTCCCGCCTTTACGAACCGCTCGGTCGAACGCCCACGAACTCATACGATGATCATACAAACTTGGGCCTAGCATCCTCGTGACTCCTACCACCTGGCGGACCACCCGAAACTGACCCCCACCTTAATCCGGCTACGGGTTGACCAGATCACGCCCTCAACCCACCCACAATCGCGCAAGCCCTCGCCCCGACACGAACAATCTCGCTAAATCACATCATGAAAGCTACCACTTCCATCTCACACTACCCATGGACTTATCACACAAATAAAACCCACGATACCACGCACTCGATAAAGGTCAAACATAAACGAATCTTTTACTCAAGACGACCTTACCTCTAAGGTCTCAATCGCGATGCCAGGGTTCACACTTACCATGCCCCATACTTACCCTTCTACAATAAACAGTGTGTCTAAATCACATTTAGCACAAAGCTATCCGAACATAACACTAAAACACATCAGTAACAAAACTCTAGAGGGTTAAGGATATACTTGGCTACCGCCCACTTAATCATAGCTACCGCAGGCGCATAGCTAGAAGCGGCGATTAACCAAATGATCGATCCGGCGTCGAGTCAGAACATCCGTGCTACCCTTGGTCGGACAGCTCGCAAAATGGCCCTGGCCGCAAAATAACAAGCTCCTTGGCACCACGACACTCTAAATGCGTCTACTACATCGCCACACCGAGGTAGGGGTGACCAGATCCGCCAACACCCTTACTTCCCAGAAACTCAACCCGAGCCTCGACCGCTTCCTCAAGACGGAGGACCACTCAGATCGGGGGGTACAAAATTAGTCCGCTGGCCGAGGCGGTCCGCCTCGAAAGTCGCTAAAAGACCCCGATGTCTCGCCTCTTCGCGATCCAGCCATTCCGCCGACCTCTCCGCACTTCACATCCTAGTGCACGAGTCGCATGCTGGCAATGTCCATGCCCGGCCAAGAGCTACACCAACAAGCCTCGCTGGCAATCATCTAGCCCTGACATACGGTGCACTCTATCCTCCATGGTTGCCACTAAAGCGGGACATACCGAGCCAACGAGTCAAACTCCACGTTGTACTCGAATCAGACGCCTCGCTCGCTCAACATCAAAATCTGTTACCGAGCCCTCCTCATCCGCGAGGCAAGAAATGTGCCAGAAGGCCCCAAAACTCGCCCCAAACGGCTGAAGTGTATTCTCTCCCGATAGCTCCCACGAATCAAACCGGGCCGATCGCGTATCACGCACCGATGCGCACCTAAGACCACCGACCGGCCTCCAAGCTCGATCACTCTCACGACTCCAGAATCGCCGGATGAACTCCTCGCGATCATCCTCGTGCCTCGACCCCTAGAACTCGGGCGGGCTACATCTCAGGAAGTCCTGCAGCCTCAAACTATTCGCTCGGGGTGAACCATCAAAAGCATCGAATCGAATCGGCCGTGATTCAAATTTTTATCTCATATCTCGCCACGACTCGACCAAAGAATCGGGCCATCTCCTTGTAACCCATCTCCTCTCGCCTCTGCATCGCGGGACTGGAGGCTCAGTATCAGGGTCTCAGCAGCCCACCGCTGCGCTTCTAAATCACTGGTCAAGCGGCGCCACAAAACCCGGGCTGGTTTCAAGCACAACCTCGTATCACCCGCTCGCGCTGCATTCTCTTCAGATTCACTAGCGCATTCCTACCGCTTTGCCCTTCTCTGGGCTCAAGGCTTTGCGCGAGTGAGGCATAATCGTAAAAACGAGATACGCGTGGGTCCAACTTACAACATGCCTCTAAGGCACGATCTCGTAATGAGAAGAATGGAAACTAATCCTAAATGTCCCGCACTCTCCTCGACATAGATGCGGGCGCACAACACACCGATAATCAAGCACTGTACTAGACACGCCTGTAGACACTTTCCGAGGACTAATCGCTTCGATACTCACTA